>JAJEJO010000219.1:564798-673185 GCA_020662805.1 Glaucomys volans
CCATTGCCCTGTGTACATGCATGAACACACAGATGGTGTGACTCTGCTTTTTGTACAACCAGTGAAACAATAGCTGTACTCCATTTGTGTTCAATGAATCAATAAGTAAATAAAAGAAAAGAACATGCAGAACATCTTTATCAGATCAGAGTGCACTTTTGGGTCACATTAGAGTCAGTTCAGATATTGAAAGAAAGGAAATAAGGAAAGCCCTGAAATCCTTAGGTAAACGTTCTCAAGGTGAAGACGACTTGTATATATGAGATCATTCCATCTTCCCTCTCTGTGCTGTAGTGTTTAGGGAGGCATTTATTAAGAAAGCAGCATGGTAGACTGTTAAGAGGAGATAAGATAGCCAGACATTTAGGGCCCACAAGTGGTTTGGATTTAAAAGTGACACTTTGTTTCCTTTGGTCTCAACTGGTTCTCTGCAAGCCTTATAAAATTGTAAGCTCTGCAGGCTCTGCAAGCCTTGGAGAGGTGGAGATCTGGCAGAGGCTTAAGAAGTAAGAGAAGCTGCTATTTTGAGCAGAACCTCATGCATATGGCATTTCAACCACTTTTCATTTCCCCAGTTGGTAATCAGTCCAGTTATGGATGCAGAAAATTATTAGGCATCTCCCCTTTATCTGAGCTGTGATGAGGTAATCCCTTACTATTACTTTTGAGGATGAGGCTCCCCTCTGAACAAAAACAAACAAACAAACAAACAAACAAACAAACAAATGAAAGAGAACAGATTATGGGCATCTTTGGCTAAGGAACATCTCCTCAATTCCTAAGCCTCTAGGGATCAGCAGTTTCTGCCTTTCCTTCCATGACCTCTGTCTAGGGCCTCACTCAGAATGGAGAAAACTAACTAACTTCTTTAGCAACTTTTTTAATTTAAAGGAGGACATTTGTCAGCTAGTTGTGTCCTTAAAATTTCTTACATGTTCCCTTTGTCCTTAGGGGTCCTTTGTACTCACAGGATCATGATTTCATATTATGCTCCTCAATTTGAAGTGGGAGGCAGGCCTGTTAGTGCTCTGGATGATATCTCCACTAGAGAAAATAAATAATTTGAATTCCTGAACTAGGATAGATGATGGGTAGTTTTACTGTAATTAACTGAAAGAGATTTTCAAGTCTTTTTCTTGCCAGATGAGGGGAGTACAGAAGAAAATGTGTCTTATGAGAGTCTAAAGGAGGTAGTCTAATTTTAAAGCCAGGGGAGCTCTATCTTAAGACTCTCTTATAATGGGTCCCTGTTTAAGAGGCAGACAGTATGGACAGAATTGGGATAGAAGGATTAATGAAGAGGGAGAGATTACTTGGCTCATGCTTTGGGGATTATTGTGTCATCTTTTCCCCAAAGACCTCAGATAAGACTGAGATTTCATCTCAGGATCCAAGATTCATCAAGTGAGGGTGCCCTCCACCATTGGGCCAAGTCAATCAGAAACAGAGAGACAGTGGTTGATATTTGGTACCCTGAGGGCTGTCAGGGTCAGATTTGGGACATGAGATCTTCATGTAGCCCCAGGGAGTGGCCCTGGCCAGCTGTCTACAGTTGTTTCAAGTCCTCCTATGTCCTATGCACCAAATTTCTTCAATAGAAAAGAGGCTGAAGCAAGTCAGGACTGACATTCCCAACACCTGGGTGAAGGGAGATTCAACCCACCTCTTGACTTCTGACTGACAGCAGGGTGACATCAGATTTTCAAGTCCCCACTGTCATGGCAACTCTAGGTCATCTTAGCCCATGCTGACTGGTTCTAATTGGATTCCTAACCATACATTCTTACAGATTTTATGGCTAGGAGGAGCTATCTTTATCTCCCAGAGTTTCATGATTTGGTAGAAAAGCTTCCTCTTATCAACATTATTTTGGGCCTATATTTCTCCTGTAATGAACAGGTAGTTTGCTAAGGAATGTGACATATCCTGTCCACAGAGGCCAGGCAGGGCTGCAGGTAAATTGCTTCTTGGAAAAGAAAGCATGTGGGAGTCAGCACAGTGGGCCCATTTGATAGAATTATTATATACAACATTTAACTTTTATAATGTCACAGATGTACTCATGAGCTGAAGTTAAGATGTGACATTTGATTTTTACAACACCTTTCTTTTGACATTACTTCTGTGTTTAGTAGAGATCCCTTTATCTGTGTCAGGGCCTTCTTAATTAAGCTAGTTAGAACTTTTATGTGCAACATTACATCTTTTAGATCAATATGAGGGTCTAAACACAGATCAGGCCTGCCTATGTGGGAGATTAGGAAGATTTGTAGGTCTCAAATTGACTCAGAAAAAAGCCTGTGACTCTGAAGGTCTCTTTTGATGGTTATCAGGCACATGTCTATGAAACTTTCCTTTATAGCATCCAGTTTTACTTACTTTTTGAAGGGGGTTCATCTGCTATTTCAGTGGCAGTAAATGAAGAAGAGGGTTTGGGGTCAGGACCTGATCTTGGGGGCTCATGGAATGGGGAGTCAGTGAGAATTAATTGTAGAGCAGAACAAGGTTGGCATAATGAGGGCCTTGAGTGAAGGTAAAAGAAAACTTGGAGGTAAGGAAACTCAGGCCATTTGACATTTCATTGGAGGAAATTGTCTAAGTCTGGAGGATTTGGGGGCCAAAAATTAGACTTAGGTTATCTTAATTTAGATTGCAGCCAGATCTGGGTACTCAGCTAATAAGGTGTTTGCTTTTGAGGTCAGATTGGAGGTGCTGGATTTTGACATTTTTAATGAGACAACCTAAGGAGGAGCCTCATGGGATGGAGTGGTTAGCCCCCATGTTGGAGATGGCAGTTGAGATCAAAGCATCCCTTGATGTCTCCCATCACCAGAGTTCCACCAGAAAATGAGAGGGCGTCACCTCCTGCAATCTCACTGGTGGAGGACCCGGGAAGGTCCAAATGAGCCAAAAGGTGAGGGTCTCAGGTAATGTGTCTCTGCGAGAGAAAAGAGATCTTACCTCTTCAAAGAATGAGAAGGCTGGTGTAGCATGTGGGAACAAAATGGCACAAAGTGTCCTCTGATTTGGAGGTCTGAATACATAAGAGAAGGAAGGATTAGGGTTAGAAGGAGGATGTCTCCAACTCCAATAAAGGACCCGATCCAGGCCCTTGTTCCATCCAGATGGCAGTAAGGCACAAAAATCTAGTCCAGGATGGGGGTTGATTTGGGGTAGCATACCAACTGTCATTGAGCAATAAGCAGACTCACAGAGTGTGAGGCCCTCCTTCTATTGGGAAGAAAAAAGGAAAGAAATGGAAAGGGAGATGAGAGGAGAAAAGACAGTAGAGGTTCATTAGGATGGGGGGGGGAGAGAGAACCCCAAATCTCATCCCAGGTTTTGGGATGAGAAATGAAAGCAAATACAGAAAGAAAAAAGGGAGGTAGACAATCCTCAACAAATCAGCAGTCCCTTGTTAAGTGGCGGGAGGGCACATTTTCAAGAGGGGAAAATGGCGACTGGCTACAACAAGAGTCTGAGCTTCATAGGGTTTAGCAGGTCTAGGTCAGGGGAGAAGTTGGTTAGTTACTTTTGGTGGGCTTACTTTGGGCAGGTAGGGGATTTTGGCAAATAAGGAAGATTGCAACAGGTCAGATTCCTGAAGGTCCCTTTTCCCTCAGAGTTTTGTGAGTCTCCATTTCCTTCAAATACATTGTTAGACACCTTGAGTATAAAAGGGGATTTAGAAAATATCGTCACTAGTAAATTTTCAGTTTCATTGGAGTGTACTCATTTTACCTAAGAGAAAAAGTTAGTAACATGTTTTGAATTAATTCCTGAGATTATCATTCTTTTTTTTTCCCCATTGGCAAATACTACAGTACTTCTGAATTCGCTTTATCATTATTGGGTACAAGTAACTATACTAATAATTAGAGTCTTAAAATAATCCATTTAGATAAATAATTAATGAAAAGAGAATTGGAAAACTGGAGTATTTGCTTTTATCTACAATCTTGGAACACTTGTTACAAATTTTCTCTGTTTGGAATTCTACTTAATTTTTTTTTCTCTTGAGTTTCTATTTGCTTGGAAGTTTGAATTATTCAGGTGGAGAATTTTTGGATTATTCTGTCTACCCTTTATTTCAACTACTCTCTATTTGGAATCTCTTCTCTTCCGGAGTTCTAAGATTTTTACCCCAAGCAGTTGAAATATAAATTTAGAATTCATGGAATCTGAATGACATTTAAACTAAAAACAAAACCAACTTCTTTTTGCTTAGAAATCAATCACCTTACAAAATGTTTGTAAAACTTTCCAACCTGGGTTAAGTCTGGGTCTTTTCAGGATATAGCATTCAAGTTAACCCAAATTCCATGAAACATGACATTTTGTTTCCCTGGGTGTTTGCTTACAAATTCATTTAAATACATCCAAATTAAGAACAACCTTTCAGTGCCTTTGTTGGCCCTTTCAAAATTAGGTTGGGGTAAATCTTAAAAATCAATTCAAATGAGCTTACTTTGCTAAATTTCACCTGCTTGCAGGTTTCTGATGGCTGTCACCCAACCTTTAACTCAGTTCAGGTTTATTTGAAAACCAGACTGCATTGGCTTCAGAATTGACCTGGGCTTGTTCCAGATGCATCCCACTGAATTGTAGCCCTCTCTAGTCCAAAGCTCATCTCTAGAAATTTCATTTTTTCCCCTCTCTTGAGAGGGAAGAATCTGGCTGTATTCTTAGTAGTAGAACTGATTTCAAAAAGTTTAGATTTAATAATCTGCTTTTGAATTCCTACAACTATTTCCATCCTTAATTTAAAATTACATTTTTTTCTAACAAAAAGAGAATTCAACACTCTATATAAGCCCTGACAGAAATCTTCACATTTCCAAATCTTTCTATTCATCTTGCCCTGGTCTGGGGCTTAATAACCCCTTTAACTACATCCTCTGACATGCATAACCCATACCTTTCCACACTCCTTCCATATGAATGGAAGAAGTTTTTTTTTTTCTTAGTTTGCCAGTTAAAAAGTTGATTTGTTTTGTTTTTAGCTTCACTTCTTGCAAATTCACTTCTTCCATAAAATCTTCCAATCAAAATCTATGAATGCCAAAAAGGAAAAACATAAGCTCACAAATAAAACAGTCAGGTTTTTCTTTAACTTTGTGAATTAGCCCATGTCTTGGTTGTCTTAGGTTCTGAGCATGGAGCCTGTAAGACTTGAATTGTCACATAGCACCCATAAATTCAGCTCTTAACTCCAGGTTGCAGATTTCCTGGCTCAGAAATGATGAGAACAATGACTTCATTATTTACCTCATAGGAACTTCTTATTTGGAATAAGGTCAGCTGAATTCAGACAATGCACTGATAACCAACTGTTTGCTTTTTAAAACATTCTATTATTTGTATTAAAAGCAATTTATTGAATTTAATCCATTAACATGTGACTGAAGTTAACATTTTCTTTCCCCAAGAAGATTGTGTTTGTTTCCACACCTATCTTCTGGGAACTCGCTTCAATAGAGATAATAACAACACTGTATTACACAATTTCTTTAAATTCGATGCAGGCGAACTTTTTTCAACCACCATGCTTTGGTTCCAGAGCCCATGCATGAACAATTTTTGTATTTTTCCAAAGGAAAAGTTGTTTTCTTCAGGTCTTTTCTTTCCACTAGAAAGTCATGTTTTTCCCGTGAATGGAACTTAAACCCCAATTGTTCAATTCTAAGTTCAAAACCCACAGAATTTGGTCTAAAGTAAACAAAACACATTTATTCTCTTGTTCCTAATTGCTTGAAATTCTATCCAGGTTTTCCAAAAGTTGACTGAATCTTACCAACATTTTCTATGAACCACACATGGATTTGGAGTTTATGGAGAAACCTCAAGGTTCTAGAAATAAACCCCACATCAAGAAAGTTTCATTTGGTTTCAGGTTTCACTACAAAAATTCAATATAACTTCATTAAAAAAGCACTAAGAAACTCTGAAAAAAGACAATCTCTGCTTAATGAAATGCCATCCCTATGTATCACTGTGTAGCTGTGTTAA
Organism: Glaucomys volans; assembly: GCA_020662805.1. Classification (NCBI taxonomy): domain Eukaryota; kingdom Metazoa; phylum Chordata; class Mammalia; order Rodentia; family Sciuridae; genus Glaucomys; species Glaucomys volans. The sequence continues at coordinate 570,808 of JAJEJO010000219.1, forward strand.
TCTGCATATTTCGGTCTTGAATGAAGCCCATTCTATGTTTCACAGCCAATGGAACTATGTGCATTTAATGTAAAAAGTTTCAACACAGTACTGTTTTTACATGTTGAAGACATGCAAAATAGTGTGCTAAGGAATAATATCATACGGATATGGAACTATTCTAAACCACAGGCAAGTGAAGCTAAGGCTAGCAAAGCAAATGGCATGGGCGCTAATTAGATAACATTACTCTGTTAACTTCCCAAAGACTTACACAGAATTCGAAGGGAACTTTTGAAAAGTTTTTATTCTTGTGCTTCTTCTGCAGTAGAAATTAGATATTACCAAATCCAAGTCTCTTATTTTATGGAAAAAGGGTTAGGTGTTATGTACATCTTTTTCTACTGATGGATAGTAATCCATTGTGGCTAATGTTGATGTTTCTTGTTATTTCTGGCATTATCTGTAATATAAGTTTACTATTTGTATATAATAAAATATATGAAGGCACATTAACTTTATTCACACTGACTTCAGGTACAAGAATGATAAAATTGCTATATTTATTTAGTAATTATTAATTTTAGAAAAAGGGTACAATAAAATCAGTTTCTGTTAATCTGTTTATTTGTCTTTTACTACTCGGTTACTTTCCTTTATCTATGGAATAAGGATTTAAATGATCACCAAAGCACTACCCAGTTTTATTAATGTGATATTCAAAATATTCCATATCATCTTACTTTGGGATTTTAGCCAAAAAATAACATTTTTTGATGTAGATGGTTGCAAAAAGCAAATTAAAGAAAATGGAAGAGGAAAATAAAGTCTAAACTGACAATTTCCATGCAATTATGAACATCTAGCAATGGTTAAGATTAATACAGATCTCAGTGAAAAATGTTTTCTACCTTGTGGCTGCTTCATGTTTTTATCCATGATATGAGATTGTTTCACATTTTAGTTTGTAGTATTTGTTTTTACAATTTAAAACCATATTGTGGTGAAGACTAGTAATCCACTGAGAGTTATGATCTCCCTGTGATAAGACAGAGCTGTTTCTCTAAGTGAATATGGGTCCGGGAACTGTATTTCCCACCCTCCTTTGTAACCAGGTGTGGTCTTGTGACAACTTCTTGCCAATGAAATGAGAGTAGAGTGATCTATGCTATTAAAAGACCTGGCTGGTACAAATCTTCCACATGCTCTTTCTCCTTCTATTAGAATAGATACAGATGTCAAGGTTTAGGGAACGGCAGAGTCAAAAGACAGAGGGATCTGTAGCATTGAGGAAATTTGCTGCTGATCAGGAGTCCCACTACTGAAGAACCATCAATCTGGTTCAGACATGGACATTAGGAAGTTTGATTCAGAAGCTAGCATTGTCCTTATTAATACAGAATGTATTTTATATTAATTTTTTTGGTGTCATTTTTATCAATATCAAAACATTCATACATTAAAAAGAACTATAAGTGTATAAGTTTAATATATTTAACTGTATTTTGGAATCATGTGATGTGGGGCAATCGTTTTAACAACAATGAGAATTTATTGTAGCACATAACCCACCTTTTGACTTTCTGGTCAAGGTAATTTAAATGATTGAAATAATTACTCCCTTCTAATAAAGAGAATTATAGAAACATAAAATCAAACTTGATAATTTCTGCCTTGGACAAAAAAAAAAAGAGGATAAGTGTTTCTCAGTTTCCTTTTACCATTTCCTTGAATTTTGAAATACTGGCACACTGTTTTCCTCTTTTTTTGCTGGGTAAGTTTAGTAAGTTTGGGATAAAGGATAATGGCATAAATATGAATAAAAGGACTCGGAATTTTAGATGGAAAAAAACTGGACTCCAATTTTTGTTTAATGTGCATCAATTAAGTAAGATGTTCTGAATAGCCTAGAAAGATAATAATTGTTTTGGATTTTCTTATTGTGACAAAAGAGAGAAAAAATAAGGGGTAGAAATTCAATATGAAATATCTACGGACTTAGACTATCGTGTCTCATGTTGATCCAAGAGAATAACAAAATATATCATATGTTTGATTAAGAAGCTAAGCTCCTGCTAACAATGTGATCATTGACTATTATGATAGCTAATAGTTAAAGCAAAGCTATTATGAACATTTTGGTTAACATTCAAGCGTAATTAAATGAGGGCCAATGTCTTTCAACTAGATTATGTGTTCGTGAATACTTTTAGCTGCTAAATAACTCTTTGCCTTCTGACAGATATGTTCCCCAAATGGAACCCTCAAGGAGTTGTCACATTGGATATTTTATGAAACCTCAACCACTTAGGATAGACCCTTCTAGAAGTTGTCTTTCCAAGCATATCCTGTTGGAGAGTCCTGGAGAGGACACAGGTTCACATCTCCATGCTTTTGCACTTGCTGTCCTCCCTATGTGGAGCACCCTTCCTCTTCTTCCTAGCTTCCATGAACAGGTGAAATGCACTCTTTAACTTCCCCAGGTAGAGCTGGTCCTTCCTTCCTCAGTGTCTAAAACATTTGGTTCATACCTGGGTTCTACACACCCAACTCACACTATGTCGACAATGACCAGAGGATTCAACCCAAAGGCAACATGGGGCTAGGACTTGGAGGACACTGAGAAGTAGGGGCAGTTCAGCAGAGCTGGAGCTTAGGAATGGTGTTGCTGGTGACAGTAGGAGTGAGGAGCCAAGAGACAGGGTTCAGGAAATGAGAATCAAACAGGGTTCAACCCTGGAGACAGCTACCATGGTAATGGAGTCAGGAAGAAAAATTGCCAAACCTGAAGTTGAGGGAATACCTGAAGTTGCATCAATTGCAAATAAAATGCATACCTCAGGCCAGATATATCTGCTTTAATTCATCTTTTTACTTGTTCCATACCTGTGGAATTTCCTTTGATCACATCTGTGTTTGGGCATCTTTGGCATTTTATTCCTCTGAAATTCCCAGTGCTTAGCTCAATTTCTGGTGCCTAAATAATGAAAGCAAATGAATGAACAAGTTCCAGAAGATATGCCCCTTATATTATAGATTATAAGCCTGGGGGTAGATAAAAACTTTTAAGCACATTAGTGGGTATAGATATAGCTTTAATAGTAGTTGAATTAGAATGTGGTGCCAGTTAATGTCTATCAAGCTTACTGTTAACTTCAAGGACTTTGTTGTGTCTAATAAGTACATATGGTATCTAATTTGTATGTAAAGTTTTCAGTATGTATCAGAGATGGATTAAACACACAAGAAAACAGAACTCTTTCTCCATTACACTCCCCCAACACCTCCCCGACTTCTGGGAATGGAACCCAGGGCCTTCTGCATACAAGGCAAGAGTTGTACCACTGAGCTACATCCCCACCCCAGAATATAGGTTTCTTAATTTCATGTTCTCTGTTTTCTTGAAGAATAATGAATGAACTGGATGAAGAAAAAGGATTAATTTCTCTGGCATGCAAGGTAGTTTCACTGTAGAGCAGTCCCAAGTCCATGGCTTGGTGGTACAATCTGAGGTTGAATTTAGGGTCATGCAATCCTGCTTTCATATGAGTGATACTAGCACACTAATGCTCTGTTGCAAGTGGACATTGTTGCTACTAACTCTAACACTGAAGTGGGTTTAATTGTATCCTTAGTCAAATCTAAACAAAGCAAATCCTTGATATACCTGTACTTATATTTTTAGTCGTTTAGTCTTAGGCTTAATGAAAGTTAGAACCCTCCCCCCATTTATTTAGTATGCAATATATGTCATACATTGTTTTAGATTTTACTGTTAGATGGAAAAATGAGTTAAAAAACATTAAGCCCCTACCTCAAGAAGTTCTGTCATAGAAACATGGGCATTTAGCATATTCAGTTCTTTGGGACCTAGAAATTCCTCCTCATATAGCTTTTCAGTTTTGAAATTTCTAAAACAAGACTTTTTCTTCTTGAAATCAGAAAAATTAAAATAAACACCCATGCAATTATTGGTTTTCAAAATTCCAGTGTAATATTATTTCATCAAAAGACAGATACCATTGCCCTGTGTACATGCATGAATGCACAGATGGTGTGACTCTACTTTGTGTACAACCAGTGAAACAATAGCTGTACTCCATTTGTGTTCAATGAATCAATAAGTAAATAAAAGAAAAAAAAATAAATAAAAAAAAATAAAAAAATAAAGCAATATTGACTTTAAGATAACGAAGAATAAAAAACAAAACAAAACAAAAAAAACAAAATAAAAAAAACCTTATTTTTTTGCACTAAAAGCAAAAATATTTTTTCTTTAAATATAAACAAATGACTTTTTATGTATATGAAAAGTCTTGAAGTTAACATGTAGAACTTCCAATTCAATAAAAGTTAATTAATCATAAAATTATCTGTCAAGATACATCTGAACAGATATGGCATTGATTCACCTCACTGTTGCTGAGCATGGTACAATAAAGACAATTTTTATTTTAATATATAACATTCCTCAAAAGTTAATAGATCATAAAGTTGATAGATATGTAGAAGCATAGCATGACTAGATCAACCACTATAATACAGCAAAGGTCATTTTCTTTTTTTTGATATATATTTATTAATCAATCCAAAGTGGACCTAACATAAAACAATGTCAGATTTTTAAAAGGTAAGCATAAGATTTAAATATATCTAGATGAAAGGACAGAAATATTATTTCATATGTTCTCTGAAAGAAAAAAGAAGGAAGTGTAATATAATTAAGTTTCTAGGAACAGAAACTTAATTTAAAAAGAATACTTTTTAAAAGGATTATTCTAATAATGCTCCTTTCTTCATTGAAATAAATATCATAATTACAATTATATGACAACAGTCTTTAGATTCAAGACAGACTTTGGTTCAGGTTCCAGACCTATTACCTGCTGGGCCAACCCATCCTCTGGAGCTACAGTCTTGTTCTTCCTGCCGTCTTTCCACCACTGCTACCTCCTGGAGAGCCCATGCTTATGACAGCCATCTGTACTTCCACTGTTTCTGTGCTCGCATAATCACACCTGTAGTGTAGGCAGACATACATGCATGTTGCAGATATTTGCTTTAGTCCATTTCTCCTGCTAGAAAACAGTAGTTTCAACAAGATAACTTAAAAACAACAGAAATTTGGGCTGGGGTTGTGGCTCAGTGGTAGAGCCCTTGCCTAGCATGTGTGAAGCACTAGGTTCGATTCTCAACACCAAATACAAATAAATAAATAAAGTTTCATCGAAGACTAATAAAAAATAAAAAATAAAAAAACCCCAGAGATTTATGTGTTATGATTCTGGAGGTGGGGAGTTCACAATTAAGGTGGCAGCAGACTGTCTGATAAGGGCGTGCTCCTCCCTACTCCATAGATGGTATCTTGTTCCACCTTCATGAGCCTTTCTGACCTGTTCACTTGCTAAAGTCTTCAACTCTTTATACTAAACAATGGATATTTTCATGACAAGCACATTCATGGCAATAGTGACCAAGGAATTTTTTTTCTACCTTTTAAAAAATTTGTTCTAATTAGTTGTACGTGGCAGTAGAATGCATTTTGACACATAATACATAAATGGACTATAACTTCTCATTCTTCTGATTGTATGTGATATAAGATTATACCAGTTGTATAATCATATATGAACATAGGGTAATGATATCCAATTCATTCTATTATTTTTCCTACCCTTATACTCCTTCCTCTCTCCTCACTCCTCTCTGCCCAATCCAAAGTTCCTCCATTCTTCCCTTGCCCCAGAGCCTATTATGGATCAGCATCCACATATCAGGGAAAAAAATTGACCTTTGGTTTTTTAGGGATTGGTTATTTTTCTTAGCATGATATTCTCCAACTCCATCAATACCTGCAAATGCCATAATTTCATTCTTCTTTGAGTAATATTCCATAGTGTATATGTACCACAGTTTCTTTATCCATTCATCTGTTGAAGGGCATCTAGGTTGGTTCCACAGTCTAGCTATTTTGAATTGAGCTGCTATAAACATTGGTGTGGCTGTGTCAGTGTAGAATGCTAATTTTAAGTCCTCTGGTTGTATAAACCCAGGAATAGATAGGATAGCTGGGTCTAATGGTGGTTCCATTTTGAGTTTTCTAAGGAATCTCCATACTGCTTTCCAAAGTAGTTGCATCAATTTGCAGTCCTACCAGCAATGTATGAGTGTACTTTTTCCCCCCACATCCTTGCCAACACTTATTGTTACATGTATTCTTGATATTTGCCATTCTTACTGGAGTGAGATGGAATCTTAGAGTAGTTTTGATTTGTATTTCTCTAACTGCTAGAGATGTTGAACATTTTTTTTCATATATTTGTTGATTATATTTCATCTGTGAAATGTCTCTTCAGTTCCTTAGCTGATTTATTGATAGGGTTGTTTCTTTGGTGTTTTCTGAATTCTTTACATATCCTGTAGATTAATGTTCTATCTGAGGTGCATGTGGTAAAGATTTTCTTCCATTCTATAGGCTCTCTTCGCATTACTTATTGTTTCCTTTGCTAGGAAGCTTTTTAGTTTGAGACCACTCCATTTATTGATTCTTGATTTTACTTCTTGTGCTTTATGAGTCTTGTTAAGGAAGTCAGTTCCTAAGCTGACATGGTGGATTCAGATTTGGGTGGCCAAGGAATTTGATGTTAAAATATAAACTACTTTTATTCCTAGACTTGATGGAAGATTCATGCACTGAGTGTTTTTGGTATATTAAAAACATTTGAATATTTAAATGCATTTACACTCAGATGATTCTTAATGATATAGATGCTTTAGCTTAATTGTTTAACTTTCACTAGCATTGGATTCTCATCCTACCTATTTCATGGTATGAACCATATTTTATTGTTTCATTTGAATAAAAATGTAAAAGAAAGAAAGGCAACAAGAGGGGATTATAAACAGATTTAAAAGCTTAATTCTTAATTTTGTTCCCATGCAGTCAGAGAAGAGCAGGACGTATTTACAGATTTATTTGGGTATCTATCTTAGGCTACTCATGCTATTTGGGAGGTGGCTAGAATTGCAGATGGTGGAATTTTCCTTTCTAAACAAGCTGGCCAAATATTTGTAAGTTTTATATGCTTACCTTTTGTGGATAAAGTGAATCTACTGGATTTCACTAGTAGTTCCAGTAAAAGCCTATGGAGTATGGTCAACAGCCTTTGGGTAAGGTCTTTGGGCAGATTTCTCAAGCTGCACTGTACGTGTAGTGTGTGCTTCTGTAACTTTTACAGCTCACTTGCTAGAACAGCAAGGGTGAACCATGATAGTCTGAAGGGTACAGCCTATGTTTAAACCTGAAACTTGAAGGAGTTTTTTTGTTTGTTTGTTTGTTTAGACTCGATGGAAATTTTAAAACTCAAACTTTTTAAACTAAATTTGGTGCAATGAAAGAAGTTTTGAAAGTCTATGATATATGGAAAATATTTTTTAAAAATATTTTTATTAGTTGTTGATGAAACTTTATTTACTTATTTGTATGTGGTGCTGAGAATCGAACCCAGTGCCTCACACATGCTAGGTAAGCGCTCTACCACTGAGCCACAACCCCAGCCCTAGAAAATATTTTTTATTCTCTGTATTGAACAACATTTTCAACAACAAATTTTTAAATGTGAACACTTAATAAAGAAAGAGAAGAGTCCTAGTTTATTCAGTACAAATAATTCCGAATGTTAGAAATCTCTATGATAATAAAGATCGTGAGATTTATTAAATTATGATTAATAAAAAACAAAATGATAATATAATCTGATTACATTTTAACCACAGGATAATGGCTATCCTGATATGTTGAGTGCTTACAACATATCAGAAAATAATATATATATTTATTATGCATAAATATATATATGATTATATATAAATATATATATTATACACATATTTCTCCTTTGGTTTTTTAGTGAGAATTGTCTACTTTGTACATTAACTATAAAAATTCCTACCTTAGACTTATTGTAATAGCATTACTTTTACAACTATAGCAGCTATCATTTTCTAGATGATTACTATGTACCAGGCAGTGTGTATGAATTAACATTTAGTCATGACAGAAACTCTCCAAGATATATATTATTACATATTTATATCATTAATACACATGATTCAGTTATTCTCATTTTAAAATGTGAACATACCAAGATGTACAAGGCTATTCATGGAAGACCACGTAGTTACTCAGTGCAGGTGGGGAAGACTCCAACAGCAAGTCTGTCTGACTTCAGAGGTTCCATTCCTAACCACTAGACTGTAGTAACCCTCAAAGGATACCATTCCTCTGCCGTCCATGCAATCTGACATTGTCAACTGACCTTTAGGGAGAACTTCCCTTTCCTCAATGACTTGCATCTAATTCAGAGTTCTCTCTTCTCTCCAGTCCCTCACCCTTTGAGGATTTTCTGGGGATGCTGAGGGTATAGAGTAAGTATTTGTTGAACTGAATTATATTAAAGTTTACCATTGCCTATGCTAGGCTAAGAGTCTTTTTTCATGTCTTTATTTTTGTGCTTATAGAAAGTTTACTGTTGTCGTGTGTAAGCTTGATTTTTTTCTTGGATTTATAAATAATACTCCTCTTAAGTGAACAATCATACTATTTTCAAAATGGCTAAACTAGTCTTGAAATAGTAAAGTTGAATCAGTATAATAAGTCCTGGCACATTGAGCAAAGGGGAGAGATTCAGACACTAAAACATGAGTGAGTGTCTCGAGGGCCAAACCTGTCCAAAGGAGGAGTTTCAATTTTTCAGTACTGGAGGCCAGTCATTAATATGACATTGAGAACATTCAGGGGACCTGTTGGGGTATAAAGTGGTGTGTTCTGGCAAAGAGTTCATGTCCGAGGAGACATTCTGAATTTGAAAGTTTCCATGTGGGATATTTTCCAAGGAGCCAAAAATATATTAGAATCAATAAATGTCAGTAGCTTGCATAGGCTTTTAAACTATTTTAATGTAGGAACATAAAGCTCTTGTCATAAACAAAGCTGACTGCTCAGTCAGATTCAAATGCCTTGGATGATCCAAGACACTTACTGACTAGTCCTAGTTTAAATCTTGTTTTTAATCACTGCAGAGTTGTAATTCTTAGATGCTGAAAGGCAGATGAGGCAAAAATGTGTGGTCTTTTCAGCAACATGGCAATATGTGGAAAATATTTGTGACTCAAATTAAAGTTTTGGGCAGTCAGTGCCATTTAATGAATTCTAGGTTAGCAATGATAAATAAACAGTGACTCAGAACACTGTTTATTTTCTGCACTTGAGACTTTATGTTGGAGTAAGCCCTATAAACACACATGCACTCCTCACAGGACTGGCATTAACATAATCGTCTGTGATACCAAGAAAAATCTGGTCTGAAACATGGGCTCTGCCTGAATGAACAGCTCCCTGTGAAGAAACCATGGAAAACTGTATTCCAGCAGCAGAAGCATATTTACTTTATTTTTATCTTTTCATATTTTTTATTGGTGCATTATAGTTGTACATAATATGGGATTTGTTGTTATATATTTGTACATGCACACAATATAGCAATATAATCTGGACAGTATCATTCCCCAGTGTTTCCCCTTTCCTTTCCCTCCTCCCTCCCACTGGTTCCTTTCTTCTACTCTACAGATCTCCCTACAATTTTTATGAAATCCCTTCCCTCCATCATTATTTTCCTTTCTTCCTCTCTAGCTTCCACATATGAGAGAAAACATGTGACCCTTGATGTTCTGAGTTTGACTTATTTTACTTAATATGATAGTTTCTAGTTCTATCCATTTTCCTGCAGGTGACATAATTCCATTTTTTTTTATGGCTGAATAAAAACTCCATTGTGTATACTTACCACATTTTCTTCATCCATTGATGGACACCTATGTTGGTTCCATAGTTTGGCTATTGTGAATTGTGCTGATATAAACATGGGTATGCAGGTATTCCTATAGTATGATGACTTTCCTTCTTTAGGATAAATACTTAGGAGTGGTATAGCTGGGTCATACGGTGGTTCCCTTCTTAGTCTTTTGAGGAACCACTATACCGATTTCCATAGTGGTTGTACTGATTTACAATCCCACCAACAGTGCAAAAATGGTCCTTTTTCTTCACATCCTCTCCAACATTCATTATTGTTTGTGTTCTTGATAATTGTCATTCTGACTGGAATGAAATCAAATCTCAATGTAGTTTTGATTTGCATTTCCCTAACTGCTAATGAGGTTGAACATTTTTTCATATATTTGTTGGCCATTTGTTTTTCTTCTTTTGAAAAATGAGCAGATATACATTTAAAGAGTAGTTATGCTGGGTACAATTTTAAGGCCACTTAGTAGAAATTTCTGCAATTATTAGTGTTTAATCTGAGACCAAAGGAATTTAACATGAATCTCTCTCTTAATTATTTCTTTACTTTACAATGGTGAAGAAGTTTGCATAATAATTCAATACCACTTCATCCTTTGCTTCTATTATGGACTCCCACAGTGTTTTTTGACAAGTAATTATTCAAATGGATACTAGTGAAGTCCCAGAAGCTAACTTAACCAAGAGATCATTTGCTTTGCAAAGCTGGAGTGGAGCTTCTGCAGACTACCTATTGGTACTGTGTGTAATTAACTCAGAAGGAAGCCTACTTAGAATAATGGCTGTCAGTCAGGACTACCGGGAGCATTGTAACCGTTTTGTTCTTGGAATCATCATAATATAATTTTCTCTGCTCACATAAAACTTCGTTGCAGTTGGCATACTTGGAAAAAACTATATCAATCACTCATGTGTTGTGAAATTTTTAGGCTTTTTTAACAGAAAGTACCAGATAAAAGTGTATGTTCTATTAATCAGAGAAATCATGGCTCTTAGAGAGAAACATCAGTTTGTAGAGCAACTGCTATGTCTGTCTCCTTGATTCCTGAGAAAGGCTTTTGTCCCTATTCCCTGCTTTTTCTTTTTTCTACCTTAAAACTGGCCTAGACAACCAGAAAAATCTCTTTTCTTAAAATTAGGCCTGATCACAAATTTTAAAATGTTCTGTTTCTCTCCTGGACTTGAACCATATTCCTTTTTCAACTTTTTGGAATTGAACTAAAAAGTTCAAATTGCCCCAATTATCCTTCCAGACTTTCATGGCCTGATTCTTCAGATTTTACAATCTGTTTCTACTTCTGATCAACTGAAGTCTCTCTCAGGTCAAAATCTCACCACTTGAGGCCTCTGATGTTTCAAACCAGAAAGAGGGCCAGAAAGCGGAGTATACCCCTCTGAAGGCAGGCTAAAAAATTCTTCCTTTCAGCTCAGCAATGTCACTTTGCATTTCCATGGCGGTGTGTAATGCACTTTCCACTGGAGATGGTTGAATTCTCCCAGGATGTGTCCCAGTGGGGGCAGGTTGACATGGTCTTAAAACTCATGTCTCCCCAACATTCACAAGCTGAAACCCAACTCCCAAGGTGATGGTATTAGAAAGTGAGACCTTTGGGAGGTAATTAGAGCCCTCTTGAATGGGATTAATGTCCTTACAAGAGGGATTGCAAGGAACTGCCCTCCCTCTTCCACTATTTGAGGACACAGAGAGAAGCCATCATCTATGAACCAGGAAATGGACCCTTCCCAGACACTAGATCTGTTGACAACTTCTTATTATACTTCCTAGCCTCCACAACTGTGAGAAGTTTGTATTGTTTTAAGCCATGGAGTCTATTGTATTTTTGTAGCAACTGGTGTTAGCTTTCCATCACTATAACAAAATACCTGAGATAATCAACTTAAAAAGAAGAAAGGTTTATTTTGATTAACAGTTTTGGAGGTTTCCCTTGATCAATTGGCTCATTGGTCCTGGGCCTGTGGCAAGGCAGTACATCATAGTGGGAGTGTGTGGTGGAGGAAGCTGGTGTATCTCATGGCAGCTAAGAAGCAAAGAGAGAGACAGGAAGGGATCACAGTTCCAATATCTCCTTTAAGGGTATGACCCCAATAACCTATCTTCCTCCTACCAGGCTCTACCTCATAAAGGGTCCATCCTCCCAGTAGTGCTGTAGGCTGGGGTCCAGGCTTTCAACACATGGAACTTTGAGAAACATTCCAGGTCCAAACAGACTAAGACATGAGTATAAGTGTAGATTGTTCCACAACCTGTCTGAGCCCCTGTATTAATTTCAGGATTTATTTGATAATGGAGTATCTAAGATGAAAATCAGCCCAGACCCCCAAATTCTTGAACCCTTCTAATGTGGTAGTGGGTATTCTCATTAGAATCCTAAGGAATATGTAGTACACAGGCCTTAAATGTCCTTTAGTATGGACTAGAAATCTGATCACCATTCCTTTTCTGATTTTCTTTCCAGGCGAATTGAGATACAGCCTCAGAGAGCTTCAAGGGCAGTGTTTCTTGAAATGTAGTCCTAGCCACCTGCATCAGAGTCATTTGGTATGCTTATTTTTAAGTTTTCTGGCCCTCATCCTAGGCCCATTTAATCTCCAGGGCTGGTGCTTTAAAAGTACAAGTTAAAAACATGTCCCACAGGTGATTCTGTAGTACAATTGTAATTTTGAAACTTGCACAGAAGTCAAAATTAGAAGTAGATATGATAGGCTAGTTTAAAAAAATCCTCTTTCCTTCTGGCCTTCTGCTTTTGGTCTTCTAGGATTAGGTGTACCTACTAAATTGGCAGGATCCCCAGCTCTCTGTAAGTGTATCCACACCACTGCAAATTGTGTGAAGAGAGACATAAGGGAGAACTGTCAATAAGAGAATATGAAACATAATATACCAGACTCCTGAGTCAATTATATGAAGTCATCCTTGGGACAGCCTAATGCCAATTCTGATGCCAGCTCATCCACCAGGACCTGAAGTCTGACAAAAATTAGAGCACAACAGGGAGGAAGAAAAGAGAAACAGGAGAAAAGCTTGAACTGATTGAGTTTATCTGCATTCCCAACCAGAAATGACTGGGAATGGGCAATGGTACATTTTTTAACATTAGCAGAAATGTTGGTTTGGATACTAAATTATAGTCAGTGACAGAGAAAACCTGGTGTCTATGATCATGAAATATTAGGCTGGATACAATTAAAAGAAGTTATTTATAAGTCAAGATTAGTGTTTTCATGTGGAAATTCCCAGAATTTCTTGGTACATTTAAGTTTTAAAAAAAATATTGATAAAACTCAATAGAGCAATGGAGAAATGGGAAAATTATTATAATTCTTTGCAAGAATTGAAGGTTAACAATCAACATAGCAATGTTACCAGCTCATGGGGTTCGACTTAAGTGCAAAGCAAGAGCAGGAGACATGGTTAAGGTGGACAGTCTCTTGTGTGTCCTCTTGTTTATAGCTGCCATCATATTCTAAGTGTGTACCTGCGGCCCTGGGTTGGTAATGACAACTTGTTCTTTTATTTCTATTTTTCTGAGAAAAAGGAAAAAGAAAGTTTATTGCTTTGCTAGCAAGGAGAAACACAGAGGACTCCTGTCCCAAAGGCTGTGATTCTACCCATCAGCAGGAACTGGGGCTTTTAAAGAATGATTCAAAGGTTACATTCCACATGCTCTCTGTTGGAGTTGTAATTAATTTGTTAATTTCTGAGATCTTCTGGTACTATCCCTAAAGTCTAGATTACTTTTTCCTATGGTGGGTGTGTACTCAGGGACATAAAACTCTACCTAGAATGAGGAAGAAGGGAACTCCTGTTTCCCCTGTGATTAGGGACAGGGAGCGATGAGGGAGGAGCAGGGAGAGAGGAAGGGAAAGAAACACATGCATTTTAAAAATAAGTTGCAGTGGCAGAGCAGCAAGGGACCACTCCTACATTCCCCCACTGTCAATTTCTAGCTTCCATCTCTGTAGAAAGTGGGTGACAACATCTCCAAGTTACTTCCTGCTGAAAGAGGGGAAGTTCAGGGAAGTAACCCAAAGTCCTTGTTCTCTATCAGGTGGAGCTAAATGTACAAGAGATTTAAGGCTCTCCTTTGATTTTTGTTACACATGCGGACCTGTGATTACTATTACTGTACACTCTGGATTCTAAATTGTACTTTAAAAGTTAGAAGAGATTTAAGGCTATCCTTTGATTTTTGTTAACCCATTTAGTCCTGTGATTATTGTTAACATACATTCTGGATTCTAAATTGTACTTGAAAAGTTAAACTTAGTTAAATGTAAAGCTTCAGAGAGCACTTTGTCAAGTTGGTGTTATCCAAACTAAAATGAGGTTTAGCAAAAGTCTTGGATTTGTATAGGAATAGCGAAATTGGTTGGTATTTATTCATGTCATTTGATGTTTTATAGCTGGATAAAGTAACTGTTGTCAATAAGTTATATATACAATTTTGTGTTACTCTTCACACTGAAATTGGAATTTAAATGCATTTCTGGAGAATAATGAGAGCTGATCTGCTTAACACATGGAAGCATTCTGCCACTTTTTTCACAAAAAGAAAGTAACATCTCTCTTAGCCTGTCTTTGATGCATGCTTTAGATGTAATGTTGTATTATGTTATTTGTGAAGGGCCCTACCTGACCTGAGATAAGGCTCTGCCTCCCACCTTACTCCATGTTAAAGTAGCTCCAAAATAGGCTAGACTTCAGCTCATTTAAAGTTGTGCTCAAAAAATTTATTTTTGTTGTAATAATTACTGTGATCTCAGACAGGGAATATAATATATGATGGGAACACTCTCTGGGCCCTGCAATTCTGGTAAGTCACCTGATCTACTCATCAGGGAGAGCTAGATGACCCTAGATAACAAGAAGCCAACCATGGCACATTCAGCAAAGAGGAGGGTCATTGGAGACAGAAATGCCCCAATGAGGAGCCACATATGGTCAGTCACACCCAGACCCATCCTGGCAAGTGGCACCACTGATAGAGGAAAGCTAATGGATAGATGGCACCTGAAAAGATATTGTCTTGGGATTTCTAGACACAGCTGAAGACACAGATTCTCAGATTTAGGAAGCACAGGTCTCAATCAAATAGAGATTAAGATTTTAAAAGCAGTAAGAGAGAAAAGTATTTACTTACAAGGGAATTACGGCAGTCCCTTTTTATCCATTTTGATGGATATGTTTCAAGACTCTAGTGGAATCGTGAAACTGCAGGTAGTACTAAACCTCTATGTCCTAAATTTTTTCCTATACAAATATACCTATGATAAAGTTTAGTTTATCAATTAGACACAATAAGAGATTAAAAACTAATAATAAAATAGAGCAATTGTAATAATATACTATAATGAGAGTTATGTAATTGTGGTCTTCTTTCTATCAAAATGTCTTGTTGTATTGTCCTCACTCTTTTTGTGATGATATGCGTTGATTCAATACCTGAGATGAGATGAAATGAGGTGAGGTAAGTGATATGGGCATTGTGAGACAGCTTTAGGCTTGGACAAGCACTGAAGTCCTGCAACACTCAATATGATAACCAAGAAAACTACTAAGTAGCTATAGGGCATGTTGCATATACTGCATGGATACATTGAATCAAAGGATGTTTTATGTTCAAGAGGGAGCAAGATGCAAGAGATTTAATTACCCTGCTCAGAACAGTACATGATTTAAAACTTATGAATTTTTATTTTTGGAATTTTCCATTTAATATTTTTGGAATGAGTTTAACCACAGGTAACTGAAGTTCCAGAAAGTTTTAGATAAATGGGGACCTCTGTATTGTGAACTTAAATAGATTTGTCTCCTATTGGGAGAAGTGACTCCAATTACAATTCTGATTAAAGAGTTTTCCTTATTCTACTATCTTTGCAGAAGAAAAGTGGCAATGAAAAACCCTGCCTCTACCACAAAATGTTGTCTATTGTTCAAGTTAATTGATTAGAAATATCTGAAATGACTTAAAACTTGAGGTTATTCAGCAGTCACTATGTATCTTTGTAGGTTCATTTTTTTTTTCTTATAAAGTTTACCACATCTGTTTCTTTCTGAACTGAAATTAAGTGAACTGGAGGGACAATAAAAAGAAAACAATCAGAGAACTTAGTATTGGCTTTCACACAAGCATTTGGGACAACCAAGGAGTATTGTCACTGTTGTCCTGAATACCAAGAAAGTCATATTTTCTCCCATTTTTTTTAGAAAACCCATGACCTGAAGAACTAAGTTTCCTGGTAGGGAGTGAGTAGGTGAAAGTGATGTTGACCACAATGAACTTTACCCAGAGCCAGCTGCACAGATCAACCTCTGCTCTCAAGGTCTCAGTTTGTAAGAGGTCACTGTGTTAAGTCCACTGAGTGGTGTCATTCCTCAAGGGGAAATGACGTTGTCTCTTAGCTGTACGCTGGGACATTACAGCAGGGCCATTGGTTCCACCTTTGCCAGTTGGCTTGGCTATGAGATATGACAACTGAAAAGCTGTTTGGCAACTAATTGTAAAAACTGGTTTTATTTTTTAGATCAGAAAAGGCACACTATTGCCTTATTTCATTAAGCATGACTCTTTTGGATTCTGTATGACTCATGTGATAGTAGACCACAGAATTTTTTCTTTTTATTATTAATATATTGCTTTTTTGCGGGGAGAGTAACCAGGGATTGAACTCAGGGGCACTTGGCTACTGAGCCATATCTGCAGCCATATTTTGTATTTTTATTTAGAGACAGTGTCTCACTGAGTTGCTTAGTGCCTTGCTTTTGCTGAGGTTGGTTTTGAACTCACAATCCTCTTGTGGCAAAGAGTAGACAGGTTGAAAAACTTAGAATCCAGTTAAAGAGAGAGGGTCAGTATATAGGCAATGGGAACATTATTAGCTTTTTGTTTCCTTCTCTCTCTTTTTGATCTCACAACTCAGCTTATTAATTCATGTATGGCAAAATCTTCTCTGTGTTAGGGCCTTTGCATCATTTTATTGGAGCATACTCCCCCAAGGTCTGCATGATCGACTGGTTCACCTCATCCTACTGTAGAAAGAGGTCCTCCCTACTCCCAGCCAGGCAGGCTTTTGCTCTGACCCTGTTATTCTTTATTTCATTAAAAAGATCAGCACCATTTCTCTTCTAGGTTTATTTTAAAAACAGTTTAATTTTTCCTTCTCACTTCTCACCTCCTGTACTCTCTAAACCTGTGAGAGTCACAAAAGACAGGGACTGGATTTGTTTCATTCAGGAGTATATACCTAGTGCCTAATATTCTGTTTAACACAGATGAAATGCTCAACAAGTGTTTAATAAGTGAATTGATGATGTTATCATTGAAGTGACAGAGTTGCTCTCCATTTGTCTAACTCCTATAGGGTTCATAAACCCAATATAAGGTAAATAAGTTTCCATGTCATGGTTATTTACATTTTCATAAATGTAGACACGGGTTTTCTGCAATGAGTAGATTCAACTATTATTACTTAGAGAAATAACCACATTGATTCCTATGGTCCAGCTGTCCCCTGCCTTGTGTGAACTAATGAGATGCTCATTAAGCATGACTCTTTGGGATGGACTCTCTGTATGCACAAAAGGGATTTCTTGTATCACAAGAGAGGTACCCCCAAGTTATGAGCTTATGCATACATTATCCCTCCCCCCCCTTTTTTTTCCCCTTCCCCTTCTGAGAGAGTAATACAAACCAAATTTCCCTAATGTAGACAAAGTCTCCTTGGAAAGAGAAGGGGGCATTCCCTGTGTTCTGACCCTTTGGAATATAAATCTTTTCCTCCTGGGGTGGTGAGTGGTGGGTGGTGGTAAGATGAGCTCCTCTGGATTATAACTTCTGGAATGTTTTCTTGGTTCCAGGTATTACCATCCCTGTGAAATATAAATACTTACCTCCAGGGAGCTAAGTCATTTTCCTGAATTTGCTTGTGATCTATTCAGCTGTCATTTAGCTTCCAAGATATGTCCTTTAATTTAGGTTCCAGGAAAATTTACTAAGGCCTAACCATGAAGAAAAACGAAAATATAAACTTCCTGACAAGCAGTTGCCGATATCTAAAGTTATTTATGTTTTTAATTCTGGTAATTATTCACCCTGAAATTAGATTTTGCTATTTAATGTTTCATAAATGAGTATGTGCATTGCTACATCACATTAAGAATATTTTTACAACTGTATTTCACAATGTAACTAGTTTCCTTATAACTAGTAATTGAAAGTTTTTCATTTTGCATATTTGAGTATTCTGAGAAGGTGTTCGTAGGCTCTACCACACTGCCAGCAGTGCCCATGCACAAAAAAATAGCTGTGAGTCGCTGGACTAAATATTAGAAATTATGTCCCTGGATTACACTGATTCATATCTGGTTCATATGTCCAAGACCATACCACATGCTAGCACATACCGAGCTTGAGGGTTAGCACATATTCACTAATCGGTACTTAAGATCTGTAAACTTCCCACATACATTTTATATTTCTAAGTATTCTTTATCTTGTACGATGAGAGTGACCACATACGGGCTCCTTGCATCCTTCTCTTTCTGAGGGGTAAACTACATTCCACTCAAATCAGCTCTGATATTCTCATCGGTAGGTCAATAAGCATTGTGTAGATACCTGTTTGGTTTGGGTCCTCAAGAAGAATGCTGTGCTTTGTGAATGAACCAGATCATGCTCTGCATTAACCCCTCCCCTCCCTCCCCGACCCCACACACAAGCAGCACATTCCTTGCTCTATCCCCTTCAGTTTTGGTCATGAATAGTGCTGTTGATCAGTACCATTTGCAATGTCTTTTATAATATTATTTCTCTCTTATATGACCAATAAATTACTTCTAATTTTACTCAGCCTTCTTCAAATCTGAATGTGAAGACACACAGTGGTGGCCTTGGTTCATTTATTTAACCAAAAACATTCTATAGCAACATGTCATAACTAACAAAATATATTCTTTTAAAACCAGACACTAAAAAATTAACTGCTATGTACAGGACAAAGTAGAGAGAGAAAGTGGGGTTTGATAGGTACATAGGAATAAACAAATTATTCTGTTTGATTAGAAGTACAGATCCATTTGAGCCTTTGAGTGATGAACGACATAATCAGGACTTCTGCTATGTAAGACATTCCACATTCTGCAGTAAAATGTATCCTCTTCATTAATAGTTGCTTAGGTTTTTGATCAAATGTCAGTTAATGATTCCTATTTTCAGGATATTGGTGAAAGCTGTAGATAAGAATGTTTAGAAGTTGTCTGTATGTTATGGACCCTCCTGTCTTTTTTCTCCTCTTCTTTAGTTATATTATTACTAGTGATATTGAGGATTGAGTCCAGGGGAACTCTACCATTGAGCTATATCCCCCAGTCCTTTTTATTCTTTATTTTGAGACAGGGTCTCACTAATTTGCAAATGCTGACCTCAAATTGGTGCACCTTCTGCCTCAGCCTCTCAGGTAAACACACCCTGCTTAATTATTTTAATTCTGTGTCTTTCTGGTAAATGACTCTAGACCCTAGCACACATCTCCTTCCTTTCCAGTGCTGCAGTTTGATTTGCATCTGGCACTGTTCATCCTCGGCTAGTGACTCTCTACTCCAGAGGTTGATATGTTAATTGTGCAATAGTCCCAGGGTCTGCACTTGCTTCTGTTTCTTCTATTTCAGTTATACATGGATGTATAGTCACACATCCAAGCACATTTAGCTTACTGACTGAGCAAATGTATTTTAAAACTTTTTAATTTCAAAAAAATGTTAGACTTACAGAAGAGTGCAAAGGCAATACAATGTATTTTTTCTCTCTTTGGACAGATATCTTCTTGATTGTTTGCCATAAAGTGCTGTCATATTCCCAGGGCTTTTATTTTAATATTTTTTAGAAAATGTTTTTCCTGCAGATTGCACAGGAAATATATAGGAAATAACTACTTCAGTATTTTAAGTCCTTTTTTTCTGTTATTCTTACTTATTCCATCCAGAAATTATAGCGCTTTATCCTGAGGGCACTTTGATTCTTTCCAGTTAATGCCTCTGTGGTATGTTGCTATGGTAATGGCCTCCTACAAATCACAGTTTTCTGCTTTCATTCCTATAGGTGGTCCCATTTCACAGGGACTCTGGACTTGGTCATGTGATGTGATTTCACCAATGAGACTCAGTAAATGTGATGCAGAGGCTAAAAAAGTGCTTTTTCTTCTTCAAATGCTGCTCCCTTGTGAAGAAGTTTGTGTTGGCCTGATGAAGACAGGCAATCTCTCTGACAGCCAGAAGCAACTGCCAGACAAGTGAACTAGACCATTTCAGACCAGCCAGCGCTAGCTGAAACAGTCATGGCAGCCACGCAAGCAAAAGTGGCATAGGAGATGCTCAGCTAATCCCAGCCCGTCCCCACCCAGGTTACTGACCCACAGAATTGTGATAAAATTGTTGATTTTTCAACTGCAAAGTCTTGGAATGGTTTATTATACAACTGATAACTGATAGGACTTATAAAAGTTATGACATATGGTAGATACATGTGTCTCAGAAGCATTTCATTTTCCTTGAGAAATCATTCCTTGGACAAAATAACTTTTTATAAGATTACTTTATTCATTTCAGTTTTATCCAAAAACTAGATAATCTTTGACTCTCTTTTATAACTCTAAGTACAATGATTTAATGGTTTTACCCTGAAAAGGACTTTTTAAAAGCGTAGGTTATTACTGAAAATACAATAAACAAACACATTTGGTAAGAAGCAAGATGAAAATGTAGCCTGTTGCTCCAAGCAGTCTGTACTTAACTTCAGTGTTCATTAACAAGCAAATCCTTGGAAACTGGGCGGAACATGGGCAGACAGATACTTTTCTCTGCATATCCTTGTGTGATGTAATTTTTGAATTTTGTGCTTCGTGTATGTATTACCATTCAGTTGTTTTAGATATTTTTTTCAGAACTGGGAACATTGTGTTAGTTTTTTGCTTTAGATTTTTTGTTTTTTTTTTTTTTGGTACCAAGGATTGAACCGCCAAGCCATATCCCCAGCTCTTTTTTATATTTTATTTGAGACAGAGTATTTATAAGTTGATTAAGGCCTTGCTAAGTTGCTGAGGCTGGGTTTGAATTAGAGATCCTCCTGCCTCAGCCTTCTAAGTCACTGGGATTACAGGTGTTGGCACATTGTTTTAATTTAAAGATAATTTAAAAAATTAGTTCACATTAAAATGTTAAAATTAAAAAGAAAAAAACAAACCTCTTAAAAAAACTCAAGGACATGTAATGATTAAAAGAAAAATAATGAAATAAAACTAAACCAACATAGTTATAAATAAATTTCAAAGCAATAAACATTATTAGAGATAAAGAGAATCATACACAATGATGAAGATTTCATTTCCTAGGATGAATAAAAATTCCGAACTTGTATAAACGTAACAAAATATATAAAAGGTGCATAAAACAAAAATTGATGGAGCTACAGAGGAAATTAACAATTTATTATATATTGTGAATTTTCAGTGAAATGTTCTTAGTTATTAATAAATTAAGCAGACTAAAATGAATAAAGACATTGAAAAGTTGAATGATATAATTTACAAACTTGTTTTAATGAACATATAAATTTTTTATCCCTAAATTCTATTATACATTCTACTGATTAGACATGGGATATTTAAAACAAGTGTTCACAGTAGACCATGAAGCAAATTTCAATTAAAAAAATTAGAACAACAACAACAAAATTCCAGACCAAAACCAAAGCAAAACAAAACAAAAATGGCGCCAGACTAATCATGCTCTCATATCAAATACCACACATTGAAAACAAAAAGGTAAGTTTTAAAAATTACAATATGTAATTTTGTAAGCATATTTCTAAAGAACACATTAGTCAAAGAAGAAATGATGCTAAGAGTTTTAAAAAATATTTAAAACTGAAGTATGTATGAATTAAACAGATACCTATCAAAAGAAGAAACACAAGTGGCCCAAAAATATATGAAAAATGCTCAACATTATTAGCAATTAAGGAAATACAAATTAAAACTACTTTGAGATTTTTATCTCACACCAGTCAAAATGGCAGTCATCAAGAATACAAACAATAATAAATGCTGGAGAGGATGTGAAGAAAAAGAAACACTTTTACACTCTTGGTGGAATTATAAATTAGTAAACCACTATGGAAATCAGTATGGAGGGTCCTCAACGAAAATGCGTGAAACCACCATATAACCAATTTTAACTACTCTTGGTATTTATCCTAAAATCATCACAGTTCAGTGCACACTTTTTTATCCCTGACAACATGTAATGCCAAAAACATTTTTAAGAAATTCTGTGATCCTGGAATTCTAGCTGCATTCTAAATCTCCAGAGGTAAGACTGCTAAAAATTAGTTCATTATATATCACTGCTTCACTTGCATGATATTCCAGTTTGCCCTGGAGAATAGTCTCTAGGACATAGAAGAGATTGGTGGAGTAAAGGAAGGGGATTTAAAGGGGAGGGAGGAAAGATGGGAAAAGGAATGAATCTGAAATAACCTTCCGTGTGCATAAATAAATACAAAACAGTGAATCTCACCTTTAAGTATATCCATAATGTACTAATCTAAAAAATTATAAATAACTAGAAGATAGATTAGTAGAGGAAAGGGAATGGGAGGAAGGAGGGGAGGAAAAGGGGAAATATGGGGACTGAATTGGAGTGAATTATATTTCATGCATTTGTAGTGATGTCAAAATGAACCCTAATATTATGCATAACTAAATTGAAGTAATAGAAAAAAGAACAGTCATTTAGGAAGGAAAATGAAAAGTTCATCCTTACCTTTAAAGAGATGTTGATTTAAAACCTCAGTGAAATGCAAAGGTGGGTTCCCTGACCATCTCAAGGGTGGTGAATGAGTCCTAAGGAAGTCAAAACCTCGTCTTGTTGCTGAGGAGTGGCAGCTGGCTCACAGCATCATGCTGAGTGGGGTAAGCCAGGGTGCAGCAATCTGTCAACCTGTGGCGGCCCATTCCAGACCTGGTGCTAACACCTGCTCCCCACAGCAACACAGCCTAGAACCCCTGACCATCCACGACCCAGTGGCCTCAACCTCTTGCTTCCCCATGAGCAGTGACAAAATAGAAGTGGCGCAGAGCTTAATGGAAGTTCAGACTAAAGGGCTAACCAATATCCACAGTACTTTTCCAAAACCTAATTACTGTAAATTTGAGCCAATAGCGTTGACCTATGTGCTATACAAACCCCTAAATTAGGACACTCAGGTGGCAGTCCCTCCTCTGCAAGAGCTCCTTTTCTGTTCTTCACACTTGGATAAATTCTATTCCTTTCACTCTTCCCTTCTGTTGTTCTGTGAATTTCATTCTTTAGATTTGTGAGATAAGAACCTGGAAAAAAGTTGGCAGTGAGCTGCTGGAGTCTGTTGCAATACTGGAGGGCACAGCTCGCCATTTAGAGCGGCGACACTGAGAGCTGTAATATGCCACTCAATGTTGGTGAAGAAGCCGGCTTTGCCGGCTGCCACGCTGATGGTGGTAGGCATTTCCTGCTGTGATTAGCTGCTAACACGAAATCAGCCTTTCTCAGCCACAGAGGCCTGAAGCTTGCACAGGTCCCACCTGTCAACAGAAGTGGAGCATTGAATTTCCTCTTCAACTCCAGTTTCAGGTGAAAAGGGGTGTTCGTGTTTTAAGTGAAATGTGATCTCAGAGGTAGAGCAGGTAAAAGTCTCAGAGAGAAATTGCTAATTATAGTGGCTTGTATCAGGGAGAACAAAAATTCACCCTTCAAAACTAGAGGGGGTGTATTAGTTTGCTAGGGCCACCAAAAAGCAAACAACCAACAAAAAACAAACCCACAGATGGAAAGTCTTACACAGAAGATGCAGTATTTATTTCTTCATAGTCTGGAGGTTAAAAGTCTAAGATCAAGATGTCAGCAGGGTAGGTTTCTTCTGGGAACCTCTGTCCTTGGTTTGTGATTGTCATCTTCCAATGTTCCCATGTGATCTTCCCCAGCATGTTTCATTGTCTTTTTTCCCCCTATACTGGGGGTTGAACCCAAGGGTGTTCTACCACTGAGCTATATGGTTTTTTTTTTTTTGATACAGGGTCTTACTAAGTTGTTGAGACTGGCTTCAAACTTATGGTCTCCTGCCTTAGTGTCTTAGCTGCCTCTTCTTTTTTTATTTATTTTTTTAAACTACTCCATGGTACATGACTATATAGTTCCGAAGTTTTTTCCTACAGGCACTTTGCAGAGGGGCAGCCTGGCAGACCGTCAAACCTTTGCTTGAACTCACAGCTGTGTCTCTCGTGGACTTTTGTGCCAGTTACCCTAATGAAAGGCTTCAAAACCTGCCATTTATCCCAAATGTTTTACTTTAGATCTTTTTTTTTTTTTTTTTTTTACTTATTGATTCATTGAACACAAATGGAGTACAGCTATTGTTTCACTGTTTGTACACAAGGTAGAGTCACACCATCTGTGCATTCATGCATGTACACAGGGCAATGGTATCTGTCACACATTCTGTTATTAATTTTATCCCCCACCCACCCCCACCCCTCCCTTCCCTCTACGCTATCCTTCCTCCATTCTTGCCACCCTTCCTCCCCGCATTATGCATCATCATTCATTTATCAGAGAGACCATTCGGGCTTTGGATTTTTGGGATTGGCTGATCTCACTTAGCATAACAGTCTCCAACATCATCCATTTACCTACAAATGCCATAATTTTATTCTTCTTTATGGCTGAGTAATATTCCATTGTGTATATATACTGCAGTTTCTTTATCCATTAAAATCCCAGTGACGGACCTCATAGAAATTGAGCAAGCAATCATGAAATTAATTTGGAGGAATAAGAGACCCAGAATTGCTAAAGCAATCCTTAGCAAGAAGAGCGAAGCAGGGGGTATCACAATACCAGACCTCCAACTATACTACAGAGCAATAGTGACAAAAACAGCATGGTATTGGTACCAAAATAGGCAGGTAGATCAATGGTACAGAATAGAGGACACAGAGACAAACCCAAATAAGTACAGGTATCTCATACTTGACAAAGGAGGCAAAAAAATGCAATGGAGAAATGACAGCCTCTTCAACAAATGGTGCTGGGAAAACTGGAAATCCATATGCAGCAAAATGAAACTAAACCCATATCTCTCACCCCGTACAAAAACTCAACTCAAGGTAGATCAAGGACCTAGAAATTAGACCAGAGACTCTGCACCTAATAGAAGAGAAAATAGGTCCAAATCTTCATCATGTTGGCCTAGGACCAGATTTCCTTAACATGACTCCCAAAGTGCAAGAAATAAAAGCTGGAATCAATGATTGGGATAGAGTCAAACTAAAAAGCTTTTTCTCAGCAAAGTAAACAATCAGCAATGTGAAGAGAGAGCCTTCAGAGTGGGAGAAAATCTATGCCACACACACTTCAGATAGAGCACTAATCTCCAGAATCTACCAAGTACTTAACTGCCTCTTCTTATACGCTCACTAGTAATATTGGATTAGGGTCCACCCATATGACCTCATTTTAACTTAATAACGTCTTCTAGTAATTTATTTTATCACAATACAAAAAGATACATGGACAAGGCCTTCACTGGAGAACTATTTGAATAAAATAAGACAATAAATAACCTAAAAGTACCTCAGTAGGGAATTAGTGAAATTATCTACAGTACATCCACACTATGTGGTTCTGTGAAGCTATTAAAAGGAATGAGGGGTATCTTTAAGATATATCAAATGGAAGAAAGCAATATGGAGACAAATGTGTAGAACCTTTTATCATTTATCAGAGAAAGGGTTGGTAATAATTTCCTCTTTGTATACAATGGGGAGAAAACCATCAAATTTCAAAAAATTACTTGAAAAGGAGGGAGACAATAAGGCTAAAGGAGTAGAAACAGGTACTAGGCTTTTTTTAATTTAACTTTTTGAATATGAAGTGTAAAGTTGGATTTTGACCTGTGTAAATATTTTACATAATTATAAAACAAAACAAAATAAAGAAGCAATCATTAAATACTCTTTTTGAGGCATAACTTTAGAAAAGGGAACTTTTCCAAGTGGTTTTAAGACAAAGTAATTTGTTCATTCCTGGTGCACAAAAAAGAATTTTAAATCATTTTCAGTGTTCTGGATCTCAATCCAAACATAGGTTGTTTACATATCTTTTTAGTTTCTTAGAATCCATATTTCTCCCACCATTTCTTTTATTTTTTCCTTTAAGTTTAAAAGTTTTGTAATTATTGCTTATTTTTTTACGGTGACAGTACATTATGGTCTTGTTAAAAGGAGATACTTACCTATTTATGGATCAAATGCAAATGATATGATGTCTAGGATATGCTTCAATAGCTCCCGGATTGCAAAAAGTTGAGTGAAGTTAGGAACATGATGGGCAGCCATTATAATAGCTTGACTCTTTCGAATAAGTTCAAAATTCGTGTGCTAGTTTTTTGTTGCTGTGAAAAAATACTTGAGAACATCAACTTAGAGAAGGAAAGACTTGTTTTGCTCAGAGTTTCAGAGGTTTCCATCCAGGGTCAGCTGGCTCCATTGCTAAGGGCCTGAGTTGAGGCAGCACATCAGGGGGGAAGGGTGTGGCAGAACAAAGCAACTACCTCATGGCAGTTGGGAAACAGAGATTGAGAGAGGGGGCACAGATCAAGCTCAAGATGGGCCAGGGACAGGAATTACCCTTCCAGGTCACACTTTCAGTGACCTACTTTCTCCAGCCAGGCCTTACCTCCTGCAATTTTCACCATGTCCCAACAATGCCGTCAGCTACAAACCCATCAAGGGATTAATCCACTGATGAGGTCAGAGTCCTCATGATCCAATCACCTGCCAAGAGCCCCAGCTCTTGAACCCTAGGGATCAAGCCTTAAACACATGAACCTTTGGAAGACATTCCAGACCCAAACCCTAACAATCCTTTATAATAAAAAAGTTGAAATAGAGATCTCTTGAGTCTATTCACCTGGGTTTGAATCCTGGTTCCACTGGCTAGCAAATAAGTGATTTTGGACAAAGTATTTTACTTTTCTGTTTCACAATCTCAAAAGTGGGGTTGACAGTATTATTGTTTCACAGTTTTCTTGAAGTAATTAAATACAATACCTGTAAAGTTTTTGGAGCACATTCCAGCAGGTGCAATAAAGCATGGAAATAAGGCTGTGAAGGCATTTACGCACGCAATAACTCCTGGTAATCACCATCTTTATTATTGTTTTCTTTAAGCTTTAATGTATAATTGCTAGGCAAGTGGGGGTGTCTCTCTCTAAGATCCTGAGCTATAAGAGTAACTCAAACTTGGAACTTGTGGTGGCCATTTTTCTGTCAGAGGGAGATACGACTCACAGTGAATCAGGAGCCCTGTGTGGGCAGCTGCATTCTCTGGGCTCCTGGATTCAGCCATTCTTGAAGGTTGTTATGCTATTGGACTTTCTTCCCACATACTGGGTCAATAATCTAAATTCATTTGAGTTGGATTTCCAACATTAGCAGATTATATTATGCCAGCCATTCCATTCATTTTAACATACATTAAATGGTGCTTCCACCCTCTACCTACAGCACATTTCTGCTTACAATATTTGTCACTTAAAATCTGAATAAACCTCCCAGTTTTTAAATAAAAGCTAAACCCTTTGAAAGCCTGAAGTACAGCATCCTTTTTGACTTAATCCAAATCTACTTCTCTGTCTTTTTGTTCCACTCTGCCTACATCCCTATTTTCCTTCTCCTGGATGAATTGAATGGCTTGTTTCTTGACCAGGTTCTTGACTCTGGTGCTTCTGTGCTTTCATGCATGGCTGCCTCTCACCTGGAATGCAATTCCATCAGCACCTCACTTGTCCATGAAATAAGCAGACAAGCCATCCTTCAAGGTCTTGTGCAAGTTCCACTTCTGAAAATTTATTTGGTTGCAGCTGGAAGGGCCTGCCCTACAGCTTATGGTCCTTCTACAGCATGTATCTCTAATATTTTGTAACTTCTACAGTATGCATCTCTGATATTTCAGTATCAATGTTATTATTAGTTTAAGAAATATAAAACTTAAAAATGTATACACTGTCATTGCTTCCCTTGCGCTTGGAATAAAATTCCATTACTATTGTGCATAAACCCTCACATGATCTGGCTCCTTCCAGTCTCTCTGATCTTGTATCAAATGTTTGTCCCCTTGTTCTTTATGATCCAGTCACAAACAGTCTACATATTCTGCAGAAGAGCCAGCCTTTCATGCCATTGATTAGTTGTCCCCATTGTCTTTAAGGCTCAGATCACCAAAGCTGGTGCCTGCTCATCATTTATGCTTTAGTTCTAGGGTTCTTGTTCAGAAAGACCTGTCCTAGTTATCCTACCTAAACAGCCCCTTACCTCCTCCTATGTTATCTTTGTAGAACATTATCCTATATTATTTTTATAAAACTTACAACTGTTACAAATTGTCATATTTGTTTGCTTATTCCTTGAATGCCTGTTTCTGTCCCCTTCCCCTTCTAACTTCAACACATTAAAAGTTCTATTTGGTATTAATACTGTATTTCCATTACCTAGAACAGGGGCTAAGTGGCACATAGTATTTGTAGATATTTGTTGACTGAACATTTCCTAAATTCTTTACTAGATTATCTGTACTATAAAAGCCTATTCATCCATTTTACCTCAGTTATTAAGATCAAATGTCATAAGTTATGCCTAGTTTGTGCACAGTAGATATTTGCCGAGTGAACTGTTTTCCTCCCATTATGTTGCACCATATGAAATTGTCAATTTTTTATGTCAAAAACGTTGGATATTGGCCATTTTCTATGGTTCATCCTAAAATAGTAGTTGTTTTTCCAGAGAATTAACCTTACCTAGAAAACGTTCAGGCCTTTGCCTTTGGTTACTGGAATGTGATCCCTGGGTTTCTGGAACGTCTGGCCTGATGGGAGTGTCTTTGTTTACTTGAGAGTGCTGGGACATACTCCATTAGTTGTGAACACTGGAGGAAATGGAGAGTAAAGTTCTTAGCTCAAACGGTAGGGAGGATCTGGTAAAGATCAGCGGCACAGACAGCGTGTGATTGAGCTTCAATAAAAATTCCGGGACCAAAGGTTTGGTGGTCTTTTCGGTTGGAGTGCTCTGAGGGTACTGCCATACGTCCATACAGGGAAATGCACACAGTCCAGGCCTCCACAGGGAGCAGATGACCAGCAGTTACACTTTCAGAAATTTACCAGATTTTGTTCTGTGCATTTCTTTTTTAGGTTCATTCTAATGTTCACCTTTGTCTATGGTAAATGTGACAATGAATATAGTAGCTTTAGTGAGTCATTTTACCCAACTTTAGGACGGTTGTCAGGATCCCTAAATTTGTAGTCACTTGATCTGAAGTGATGCTGCCTAGGAAGCTTTGAATTTGCAGCTGGCACCTGGGGTGAGAACAGTCTTGTGGGGACTGTTCCCTCTGACTGTGCAGTTCACCTTTGCCCTTGCTCATTTAAATACTTAATTACTCCAGAGTGTGGACTGGACCCATTTTTACTGCTCCCCAGGGTCTAGCACAGAAGCAGCCCATTAAACTCTAGAGACTTTCTTCCTCTTTCCATCTCCATAAATGCTCACTGGAGTAGGCTGCTCACTGCTTTCAGAAAGTAATTAGACCCTGTTGGTGTATCTTTAACATTTAAAATGAAGTCCTAAATTAAATGTCACTAAGTGCTGAAATCTATTGGATAGGAAGTTCTGTGTCAGGACTGGGGCCTGTTGCTATGGAGAACAATGTCAAAGCAGATGGGAGCTGTGATGGTTCCAAGCACATTCAGAATGTGACGTGAGTCCTTATTCTGCAGGGTCTTTATCAGACATGGAAAAATGCCTAAAACTTTAAAATTCAACTTTGTGGATAGAATCAGGCCTCATACTGTGCCTTACCTCTCAACCTTTCTAACAGTAAATGAATTTTCACAAATCACTCTTGTTATCTCTAGTTCTCAAGGAATTACCATCATCTCTTAATAGCTCTTCAGGTGCTAGTTGAGTTATCAAGTGATGGTTAAGTCAGGCCACGCAGAAGTTTAAGATGACTTCATAAGTTGGAAACGAACATAGATATTCCAAGTGTTTATCCTTCCTATAGTGGATCTTAATTTCCATTCGTTTTTTGGTCTATTTTTATACTTCTGCTCAACCATTTGGTAACCTGCACTAAAATTAGATGATTTAAAAACATTAATGAAACTTAGATGACTTTTAAAACATATTTAATCACACACACACACACACACACACACACTACATTATTCCCATTCTACTACCATAAAATTTGTATTAATGCCACTTGTAAATAAAATGAACAGGAAAATAGTTTATTGGAAACTACATCTTAGAAATCTTCTCTCTTTTAGGGCATTTTTATACCCTAGAGTCCAAGATACTGAGAAATATTAAATAATGAAAGACAGTCTATAATCCTAAGAAGTTTACACTTTGAAGTGTAAGAATGAAATGATATAAAATATTATGAATATGAATCCTGCTCCAGGTAAACTAACATTAAGAGCCAATGCTTCTATTTTCAAAAACCTTAGAGAAACAGCCCCTTGAAAAACACAGATGTAGTTATTTGGTGGCAATTCAGAATCAATATACAGAGTCATAAATTGAAATAATTTCAACAAAAGTTTGTGCCTGTCTTTGCTTCTTTTTCCAGCCAATTCAAATGATAAATTTGAATCATAAAGTGGATAATTTGCATGATTGTAAAAATTCCTGGAACACAAATGAACTTTATATCAAACTAAAGTGGGCGTATGGCTGCATAGACAGTGCCATGTATTGCAGATATGGGTCTCTAGGAAGATCAGTAAATTCATTAGCTAAAAGAAAGAATTTTCAATGACATGTAAACATTGAAATTGGTTGTTATGGTTTTCATGGTGAGTCTCAAAAACAGACAAGTAGAAATAGTTGTACTTTGCATCTCCCAAATATCATAAATCAATTCTTTGATTCCTTTATACTTTTTTCTTCAATTTGTTAGGCTAGAATATCAAAAAGTTTATTGTGATCTTTAAAAATAGATTGAAACACATGTTTCAAGACCTTGAAAGTTGCCAGTGGGTTATGAGACCAATGGGAGAAAATGCTCCAATTTGTGGCTCAGTATTAACACATAAATATTAATGAGTTCAGATCATCTCCAAAATGTCAAAAATAAGAGAAGTATTTGGAAATATTTTCAAAATGCATCGTATTGTGCTGATCCCAGGATGAAACTCTTTAAATTTTAATGAAAAGCAGGCAAACCCATTCTCCTAAAGTGACCTATGAATCTGGTGCATAGATTGTTCTGAGAAAACTGCTTTTGGGGTTGACTTCTTGCTTCTAATCATTGCTTTCTGGATATTGAACTTAGAGACAGGGGTAGACCCCATTGATTTTTTCAGTAAATCCCTGATTCCTTCTACATAGCCAGTTGAACTAAAAGTAGATATCTGACCCAAACTGGACCAAAGATGTATTTTAGTAATTGTAGAATTGGTAGAAGGTGACCAGAATACTGAAGGTAGTTGGCACTGAGTTTTGTAAATGGTAGAGCTCTTGGGAGAAGACCAATAAGATTTTGATGCAGAAATCCTTAAACCTTCCCTTCCTAAACTATTTTTTCCTTTGCTTCCAAGGGATACCTAGAATCCTTCCAAAATTGTTTTTATCACAGTCAGACAGAACAAATTTTTTTTTGCACTGAAAGAAAGATTACATTAGGACTCAAATATTTTACAAAAAGTAAGAGATTATCCAAATGTCCCTCAATACAGCAGAAGATGGGTCTATCTAGGCTAGGGACTACAGCAGAAGGAGAGAGAATTTTCTGCCACCAACAAGGAGAGAATATGAAGTGGATATCCATGGAAAGAAGGACCAATAGGGCACTTGAAACAATGAGGGCTGTAAACAATGTAGGAAGTTGTGGAATAACATCCAAATAAAAGTTCACTCCTTGAGTTTCAAACCATATTTTAAAATTCAAATTATTGCCTATGCTTTTGTTGCCACAGATCCTGTAAAGTCCTTTGAGTTGAATTTTCTAGCTATGAGGGAACTTGGAGATTATCTGGTTCAATTCTGTCTTTATACCGATGAGGTAAGTAAGACCCAAAGAGTTTAAATGGCTTGTTCGTTGAAGATCTTTAGCTATCAATTGCAGCAAAGCTATGAGTTCAGTATATTACATTACTTAGTTGTGAGTTATGAGTTTCACACTAATTTGATTAATTTTAATTAGTATTCACATTACAATTTATTTTAAATTCATATTAATTTATTATTTTTATGATTTTAAAAAATTCAAAGAAAAATACATTATTATAGAATTGCGGATATACTTGAGATCCCTGTATGTTTCTTCTTAAATTTATTTAATCTCTTCTTGCCATGCTAAGTATTCCTGTTTATCATTTCTGATACTATTTTTGCTACATATATATGTATATTATATGACAATACAATATGTAGCATTGTTTTTGCATGTTTAAAAACATAAATAAATCATATCATAATTCAGCATCATGTTTTAGATTTAACCACATGAGGCATATAATTGTTATTCATTTTCATTGTATCAGTACACTGTAATGTACCTACTCCCTTGTTGATGGACATTTATATTGTCTCCAAGGTTTTACTATTAACACAATGCAGAAATAAGTATCCTTGAGCATGCTCACTTGTCCACACATATGAAACTTTCTTTGCAGTTTAGAGAAATAGAAGGGCTTTGTAATGAATAAGAGCACTTTCAAACTATGTAGATTATTGTCAAAGTAGGAGTACCAAACTATGCTTCTACCAGTTGTCTATGAGAATTTGCCTTATTTAACTGAGAACTGTCAGACTTTAAAATATTTGCCAATCTTATCTGATGTATATGAAATGAAATTTCTTTGTGGTTTTATTATTTTTTCTCTGAATATTAATGAGGTTGAGCATCTTTGTTTATATATATTGGGCATGTGCTTTCCTGATATATATGTAAACTGTTTAAATTAATTCATTGTTCATTTTATTAGATTGTTATTTGCATTCTTTTAGATCATCAGATAATCTATTAGATTATTATATTTATTGATTTGTAGGTATTCTTCACATATGTTCTGGATAGTTTGTCTATACATCATTCAAACGTATGGTTTGTTTTTTCCTATTGATTATGGTTTCATTCATCTTTTTATTTGTGATTCTTACTTTTTGTGATTTAGGATATTATTTTTGACTACAGTGTCATAAAATATTCTCTTCTAAAATGTTTGATGTGTTCTTTTAAAAAATAAGTCTTAATCTTCCTCTAATTTTTTTTATTGTTGTTGTTTTCTTGCTTATTAGCAATGGTAAAAAAGTATGAAAATTCATTAATTTTTCCTGTGAAAGATAAATTGTTGAAGTACCATTAAATAGTTTGTCTTTTGTCCCCACTGATTTTTTCGGTGGTAGCTCTGTCACGTCAGGTTTTTCTATGTGTGTACACCTATTTGTGAGCTCTCTATTCTATTCCACTGGTCGATTTCTTATCTCTGAGACAACACTACAATAAGGTAATTGCTATATTTTGTAATAGATCTTTACATCTGGTAGGAAAAAAATCCGTCCAACTCTTTCTCAAATTATGTTGAATCTTGGGCCATTAGGTTCATTTTTTTTCATACCTGATATCGTTTTAATTACTGTCATCTTAGTTTTTGCCTTCTCACTTTTTCTCTGAGGATTTATCTTTCACTACTTATGAAAAATAATACCTGTATGTTTTCAAATTTTGACTTTCCTTCATTTTGTCTATTCTTGTTCTCTTCAAATCATAAATTGAATTTTGCATTATAATAATGACTAAAAAATTTAGAAATCCTGTTTGGCTATTTAAAAAGTTCCAAAATGCTGCTTTTATGGAGTGTTGCTTCTTTCATGTTTTCAGTTCACTTTTTGTATGTGATGTTATTTTTAATATATTTACTTTTGAGTATCTATTCAATAATTCTGCCATTTGGCATCACTGAAGAAGTTAATATTGTTTTTATTATACCTGGTGACTTTTCCTAATCATGAATTTTTTTTAATCCTTATCTAGTTTAAAATCATCATGGCAATCCCCTTTTCAGTGAACTTTTCCCATGGGAATTCTTCATGGCCTGGGCTGAGAGCATTTTTTACTAGAGATATTTTGTCTATGCTTCTACCAGACACTCCAGGGCCAGTGTGGGTTTGGAGCCATTTTTATACTAGTGACTAAGGCTTAAGATTCCTTAGCCACACATAAGTATGTAAATTTAAACCTCAGTCCACACTGGGACAGGTCTGTGGTTATAAATTTTAATAGAAACCTTTTATCCCAAGCCCCAAATTACCACCAAGACAGACAAATCATCCTTATGTATGCCAGTGCCACTGTATATATTTTCTCCTGTTTAGATTTTCTCTGAAGATACATCTTTTCCAGTCAGTCCCTGATTTGCATTAAGAATATCAGTCCTATTCCCTCATTTTCCTCATAGTTCTTGTCTCTGGTCCTTTTAGTAGTAATAAGTCTTTAGGCTCTCATACTATTGAGTCAGCACACACCCAGAGCTGTCACAGAAGTGTTTAGTTCTTATTTCTGCTGCATTATTATCCCTTTGGGATTGCTTCCTTCCTTCCTTCCTTCCTTCCTTCCTTCCTTCCTTCCTTCCTTCCTTCTTTCCTTCCTGTCCTTCTCTACTTCCTTCCTCCTCCTCCTCCTCCTCCTCCACCTCCTCCAACTCTTCTTCCTCCTCCTCCTTTGCTATTGATTAGAATTTGCATGTTAAAATATGCTTTATTTCCAGGTGTTTTAGACTGGGAGCTAATTATGTTTGCCACATTGCTGGAAGAAAAGTCAATATTAAAACTTTAGCATATGAATTAGAGTTTAGCAAAACTATAAGCTAAAACAGCATTCTTGTCTGTAGAAAATTATTTCCAAAACTGTTTAATGTGCCAACAGGCTTATTTTTGTCATCTAATCACAGAAGGTAGCTCTGTAATCAGGCCATCTTTAAATAAATCAGTAATCTGCAGATATCCTGATAGTATTTTTCTGACTTGAAATTCACATTTTATTGAGTTTTAAGTCAGTCAGTATGTGTTTTCTGAAATGTCCATAATTTGAGCTCAGTGGGTAGGGCACTTGAAGCAAGGAGTTCTTAGATTTGTAATGAATATAATAATGCTTATAAAAAGTCTATTTCTAATAATGAAGCAAGGAAAGAGAGACCATTTGCCCTCAGGATATTGTGCCTTTTCATTTAGTACTATTTTGCTATATAAATAGCAGATTTGTGAGTATTCAGGTTTATGGCTCATAGGTTCATCATGAGTTTTATTTAATAAAGGTGTATGATAGACATCAAGCTGATGTTGAAGAACATACAGGTTTAGTGTTTATAGACAAGCAGACTCAGTTTTGGTTTTCATCTCCTTAACCTTTGAACTTCTGGAGCATAAAATAGAAGATTAAGAGAAGAGAGAGCTATTTGAATTTTCATGGCCATGTGCTCATACCTTGAAGTAATTAGGAAGGATTAATGAGCTGGGGCTTATGTAAAACAAAATTAGCCTAAACTTTCTAATAGTTCAAACTCTGTTTCCTGTTGAGTCAGTAGAGTTACCAGAACTTACACATTTTTACATATTTTGTTATTCTAACTCCAAGGTGGAATGATCCTTAATATCTCTGTCTTTAGGTATTTATAACGTAAAGTTTAAAATGTGAATTGGTGTGAAAGTTAAACCCAAAAATATTCATTGATAGGAAATTATTTTCTCCCTAAAATTTTAAAATTGAGTTTTTTACTCATCACCACAAAATGTTGCCTAAGTTATGGTTTGGATATGAGATGTCCCCCAAAACGTCTGTGTTACTTTAGGAATATTCAGATGTGAAATGACTGGATTGTGAGAGCTGTAACCTACTCAGTCTGAATGGGCTAATTGGGTGGTAATTGTGGCAGGTGGCTCATGGCTGGAGGAGGTGGGTTACTGGGGGCATATCCTGGTAGAGTTCATCTTCCCTGAAGCCCCTTCTCCTTGATCTCTGTACTTCCTGGCTTCCATGAGATGTAGCTGTCCTCCATCACACCCTTTCACCATGATACTCCATCTCATCTTGAGCACAGAGCAATATAGTTGGCTAACTATGGACTAAACCTCTGAAACTGTGAGCCCCAAATAAACTTTTCTAAGTTTTCTTTGTCAGGTATTTTGGTTTCTGTGATGAAAAACTAACAAAGAAATCAATAATGAGAAGTGAGGCCATTGGAGAAATTAACCTGAACATGTGGTTCAGAAGCCTTTGGAAATGGTGTGTTGGAGGAGTTTGGAAAAGTTTGAAAATGCAGAATGGAGCATTAGAATGTTGTAAGTGAGCTTAATGGGCAATTATGGTGGGAGCTCAAAAGACCAGAATGCTGATAGGAATGCAGACAGTAGAGACTGTGCTCATGAGATTTTAGTGGGAAAGGAAGACTCTATTGAGGATTGGACTAGAGACCATTCCTGTTATATTCTGGAAACAACAACAACAACAGCAACCTGTCTAAATTTTGCCCATGTCCTGAGACTTACATTTAAAGTTGATGGGCAAATTAATCTAGTGAAGAAAATTCCAAGGTAGCATGGTATTCAGGCAGTGGCATGGATTTTGCTTGCTGCTTTTAGTCAGGTTTATTGTGAAAACTGGGAGTGGAACAGAACTGAAAGATTTTAAAAACTTGGAGTTTGGCCAGAAAAGTGTATGTAAAACTGGGACCAAGGAAGATGTGGTTGTTAAAGAGATTGAGGCTACCAAAGAGATGGCAATCACTTTGTACAAAGACAATAGAAAAGATGCTTTGAGGGTAGCTCAGAAATTTGAAAGACCACACCTTTTATAGGCTTAAGGGTGTAAAAGTAAAAACTCCTGTGCTGACATAGGGGTGCCCAGAAACTTGTTTCCCCAGGATTCATTTACTGTGCTCAGCTGCCCAAGCACTCAGAGGTCATCAGTCTAAGGTGATTTGGCAACTGCTTATCTGACTATAGACCTTGGCATCATCCACACGGTCTGTTTCAGCAGGAATGCAGGATACTAGAGTTAGAGGTAATAAAAAGAGAATTCCACTGAGATTTCAAACAAAGATTTAGATGCCAGGCAAAGTGGAGCAGAGTTGAAACCCCTGTGGGATGACCCTAAGAGGGTGATGCGTGAAAATGTGAAGGTGAAGTCAAAGGTAGAATGGAGAACCAAGGAATTAAGAGATAGCAGCAATGTGGACTGTCTGCTGAGAAACACTGCTAGCTGTGGAGATAGGTAGGCTAAAAAAAGAGGCCATATGTGCTATAACTATCAAAGCCAAAGTGACAGGATTGCTCAAGCCCTTTTGAGAGACATCTTACCACCATGTGTCCTTGATGATATACACAGTGTTAGGATTTATTTGCCTGACTGGGGTTTGGTCTTGTTTTAGTCCCATCTCTTCTTTCTGTGCCCCTATTCCTCCCTTTTGGATATGGGAGTATTTATTCTGTATCATTGTATATTGAATATATGTAACTTGTTTTAGGTTTTTTCAGGGATTCACAGCCTAGAGTTTGCCTTGAGTCTTAGATAAAACTTTGGACTTAGACCTCTGGGCAATGTTGGAACTATTAAGATTATGGAGACTTTCAGAAATGGAGTAATGTATTTTGCATTGTGAGATGGGTGTGAGCTTATGGGGACCAGGGACAGAATGTTATGTTTGGATATGGGTTGTCCTCCAATAACTCCTTTGTTAATACAGGAATTTTCAGAGGTGAAATGATTAGTTTATGAGAGCTGTAACCTAATCAGCCCATCCTAGTTTGAAAGGGCTAACTGTGTGGTAACTCTAGGCAGGTGGAGCATGGCTGGAGGAGGTGGGTCACTGGGGGCATGCCCTGGAAGGGTTAATCTTCCCTGAAGCCTCTTTTCCTCTGTCTTTCTGCTTTTGGCTGCCATGTGGTGAGTAGTTTTCCTCTGCCATGATGTTCTGCCTCACTTTGGGCCCAGAGTAATGGAGTTGGATGACCATGAACTAAATCTCTAAAACCATGAGCCAAAATAAACTTTCCCTCCTCTAGGTTGTCCTTGTTAGGTATTTCAGCCACAGCCACAAAAATCTGACTAACATACTCTACTTAACAATCTTTTATTTGTGCTACCTACAAAGCCTTAACTGTTTTTGGATATACAACACATGTACACACACACACACACACACACACACACTCATGTGTGCTCATGCATATGCACACACACACACAAATATGCACACACACTCCATATCTTAATTTATTAGACCAAAATATGAAGTGGTGAAAGTGTATATTCCTATTTAAAATTCCTGAATTGGGTTATTTCTACTCAATTTTCTTTATGCTCATGTCCAGGGCATCCCTGTTACCTTTAAAACTTTTAGCACAGATTTCAAAAACTAAAGTAGACTTAGTTAAATGAGAATTTTTTTCCATAATAATGTGTTTTGTGACTGGGATAGTTGCATTTCAAGAAAACATCTGACAATAACTATACCAATCCCCAAGGACTAATCCAGGAACACTCTAAATGGGGAAGATACTTGGGATTTTCAAGGTCTTAGTTCTTCTGGTAGCACCTCATGTCTAATTCTGGGCTTCCCTGAGAGTCCTACACCAAGGTGCCTTGTGTTTTCCTTCTATACTCACTCTACTGAGGAGTTCATTGACTTACAGAGCTTTAGATTTAGATTTCTCTCATGACATCAACTCCAATGGGTAGAATGAAATTGAACTTTGTATTTTTATTGTTCATTTTGTTTTGTGTTTGGGTTGCCACTCCACTCCTGAGGCAATAATTTGATTAAGGTCTAAACCTTTTTATTAACTAGTACCTGAAATTAAACATAATAATGTATTTTTATACAATTTCAAATATGTTGAAATCCACATTTTCAGACTTCAGTAACCTTGGGTATGATTATTCATTTAGAGAAAATATTGAAAGAGACTTCCTTGAAACAAGTGAGTTTTCTGGTGATTATAGTGGAAATATTCAAGGTTGGGAAAAGAGCATCTGCCAGCACAGGAAAGCAGGGGTAACGAAGGAGCAAAAGAAGGTTGTATGCAAACACCTGGTGTCCAAGTTTCAAAATAAGTGAATTTTCCAAATGTTCAAGTAAAACAGAAGAAGAACTGGAGAGAGTTCCAAGTAGCAGGAAGCCATCAAAATTCTAAGATTTCATTCATTCATTCATTCATTCATTCATTCGTTCATTCATTCATTCATTCATTTTTTTGTCCATTCATCTATTAAAACAAACAGAATATCCCATTTGAGTTGGACCCTACTGGACACTAAAATGAAAGTCTGCTCTTCTTTTGAAGGGCTTTGAGGCCAGTCAGGCAATGGGAGTTTAGGACATGGGGAGCAGAAGTTGCTGTAATTATAGAGACACTGGATTATTCCCTGTGTATACTGGGGCACCAGGGAGGAATTTCACAGGGTGGTTTGAAGAGAGGAGTCCAGCTGGGTTGGAGTGCTGGTATATCAAGTGAAGAATGAGTTAGGCACCATGAGTGGATTGCTGGGAAGGCAGGCCTCTCTGATCTGGACCTTGGTTTCCAAATGCTGTTTTGAGGTCAAGAGCAGATGGTAAAGAATTTTTTTTTTTTTTTTTTTTTGGTTAGTCTAGAACAGTTTTCATAGAGTGAAGTTTGTCGAAATTAAAATAGCTTTATTTCTTGAGAATAGTTCCTTTCTGTTTTCTTTACAAGATGATTTAAAAAGTCTTTGACAAATTAAAAAAAACAAACTTGTCACTCTATTTGGATCATCTTTTATAATGTGGTTGGTCTATAAAGTCCAGACATCTAAGGTTTATTTTTATAACCCAGGACCTCCTGCTCTAGTGGACCAGCCGCAGGACTAAGAGTCCACCTGCAGCTTGGAGGCTACCCACTGTTTGGCACCCTTCACTGTTTCTCGTGCTTGCTCTGATAATCTCTTCACACTTTACACATTTAAATATACCCAAATTCTGCCTTTCACAGTTTCCTCCCAGCCTGTTTTTCTTCCCCAGCCTCACGTTCAGACCTCATTCTCTCCCCTTCTTCAGTTACAAGCCTCCACTCTGCTCCTCTACCTTTGCCTTTCCCTCCCAACATTGTCATTATGCCCTTCAGGGTCACCATCGGCATCTGTCTGTTCTTATCTCAACTTCAGGCATCATTTGTAACAATTAACTATTTTTTTCTATTTGAATTGATTTCTGTGATTCTACATTTTATTGGATGCTTCCCTCACCTCTCTGCAAATTCTTTATTGATTCCTAATACATGTGAAATAGTCATATTCATGGCTGTCTTTCTTCTTCTTGCTCCCTTTGCGTATATTATGCCCTTCCTAAACATGAGTGAAAAACCTTTTTAAAAAAATTTTCTCAGAATGTGACAGACATCATTGCCCTGTGTACATATGAATGCACAGAGGGTGTGACTCTACTCTGTGTACAACCAGAGAAACAATAGCTGTACTCCATTTGCGTTCAATGGATCAAAATTAAATAAATTAAAAAAAAATCTTCTCAAGATGAACCTGGAGGACATGATGCTAAGTGAAATACGCCAGACACAGAAAAACAAATACTGCATGATCTCACTTATGTGTGGATTCTTAAAAAGAGTTGAACCCATGGAAACAGAGCAAGTGGGCGGCAGGGACTGGGAGGTGGGGGAAATGGGAAATTTTGGTCAACGGACACAACTTCAAGATGAATAAATTCAGGAGATCTAATGTGCAACATGGTTGTTATACTTTATAGTAATGTATTACATACTTGAAATGTTTGTTGTTTTGTTTCGTGGTACTGGGAATTGAACCAGGGGTGCTCTACCACTAAGCTACTTCCCCATCTTTTTTTATATTTATTTTGAGACAGGGTCTCATTAAATTGCTGAGGCTGTCCTCAAAATTGTGATCCTCCTGCTTCAGCCCCCAGTAGTTGGGATTAGAGGAGAAGGCTATTGTGCCTAGTAAGAAAGTAGATCTTAAGTGTTCTCCTCACACACATGAGAAATGTCACTGTGCCATCCGAGAAAAGGTCACTCCTTGAGATGCTGGATATGTTAATTAGCTTTGCTGTTCTTATTATTTCACAGTGCACGCATAGGTGAGAACATCATATCATACACCTTAAATGTGTACAACTTTTGTCAATCACACCTTAATAAAGCTGAAAAAAATGTGCTCAGTCTAACTAAATGAAATAATAGTTTTACCCGACTCATCCCCCCAGACTCAGAATTCAATCCAGTGCCTCATGCATGCTAGGTAAGCACGGTACTCCTGAGCTACTTCCCCAGATCTCTTTGTTTTTTGAGATAGGGTCTTGCTGGGTTTCCCTGGCTGGCCTCAAATTCTTCTCCCTCAGTCTTCTGAGTAGCTGGGATTACAAGTGTGCTCCACCTCCTTTTTACTTTATATTAAGTGTTTACATTGAGAATCTATATTATATCTGAGGTAAGAAAGTCTCAGTTTCAATGAAGTTTAAAAGTTAAGTGATTGCTAAAGAAAGAAATTAAAGAAGACCTTAAATGAGGAAAGATCTCCCATGTTCTTGGATAGGCAGATCAATATTGTCAAAATGGCCATACTACCAAAAGCATTACACAGATTTAATGCAATTCCAATTAAAATCCCAATGAAGTTCCTCATGGAAATTAGAAAATGCAATTATGAACTCATTTGGAAAAATAAGAGACCCAGAATAGCCAAAGCAATCCTTAGCAAGAAGAGTGAAGCAGGAGGCATCACAATCCCAGACCTTAAACTATACTACAGAGCCATAGTAACAAAAGTGTCATTGTATTGGCACCAAAATAGACATATAGACCAATGGTACAGAATAGAAGATAAAGAGTTAAATCCACATGAGTACAGCCCAAATCATACACTGGAGAAAAGATAGCCTCTTCAACAAATGGTGCTGGGAAAACTGGAAATCCATATGCAGCAAAATTAAATTAAACCACTTTCTCTCACCCTGCACAAAAATCAACTCAAAATGGATTGAGGACCTAGGAATTAGACCAGAGAACCTGTTCCTAAAGAAAAAGTAGGCCCAAATCTTCATCATGTCGGCTTAGGACCTTTAACAAGACTCCTAAAGCGCAAGTAATAAAATCGACAATCAATAAATGGGATGGATTCAAACTAAAAAGCTTCTTCTCAGCAAAGGAAATGATATGTAATGTGAAGAGAGAGCCTACAGAGTGGGAGAAAATCTTTGCCACATGCACATCAGATAGAGCACTAATCTCTAGATAATATAAAGAATTCAAAAAACTCAACACTAAAAAACCAAATGACCCAATTAATAAATGCTCTAAGGAACTGAACAGACACTTCACAGAAGAAGATATACAATCAATCAACAAATATGTGAAAAAATAAAAAAAATCATCAACTCTATCAATTAGAGGAATGCAAATCAAAACTACTCTAGCATTTCATCTCACTCCAGTCAGAATAGCAATTATCAAGAAAACAAGTAACATTAAGTATTGGTGAGGATGTGGGGGGAAAAGGTACATTGGTGCCACCACTATGAAAAGCAGTATGGAGATTCCTCAGAAAACTTGGAATGGAACCACCATTTGACTCAGCTATCCCACTCCTGGTTTATACAACCAAAGGACTTAAATCAGTCTACTAGGCCGGGCGCTGTGGCGCAAGCCTGTAATCCTAGCACTTGGGAGGCTGAGATAGGAGGATCATGAGTTCAAAGCCAACCTCAGCAACTTAGCGAGGCCCTAAGCAACTCAGTGAGACCTTGTCTCTAAATAAAATACAAAATAGGGCTGGGGATGTGGCTCAGTGGTGGAGTGCCCCTGGGTTCAATCCCTGGTACAAAAAAAAAAAAAAATCAGCACACTACAGTGACACAGCCACATCAATGTTTATAGCAGCTCCATTGATAATAGGGAAACCAACCTAGATACCCTTCAACAGAAAAATGGATAAAGAAACTGTGGTATATATACACAATGAAATATTGCTCAGCTTTAAAGAAGAATGAAATTATGGCATTTGCAGGTAAATTGATGGAGTTGGAGAATATCATGCTAAGCAAAATAAGCCAATCCCAAAAAACCAAAGGCCAAATGTTTTCTCTGATATGTGAATGCTGATTCATAATAGGGAGGTGGGGGCAAGGGAAGAATGGAGGAACTTTGAATTGGGCAGAGGGGAGTGAGGGGAGGTGGGTATGAGGGTGGGACAATGGTGGAATGAGACATACATCATTACCCTATGTGCATATATGATTGCACAAATGGTGTGACTTTGCATCGTGTACAGCCAGAGAAATAAAAAGTTGTACCCCATTTGTGTACAGTGAGTCATTCATATGTCATGTATAACTTATTAGAACAAATAATAAAAAGTGTTAAGTGATTGTAGGTAACTTCATACCTCTGACAAACTCATGGTGAAAACGTTCATTGAAAATACCCTATCCTAAGCACCAGAGAGTGCAGTGCTTTTACATTCTTAGAAGGCCTGACCTAGAAGAACCCTTTAATAGAAAGGCAACCGTCTCACATATCAAATGAAGGGAGGCTAAAGTTCAAAGTATTGAGCAATGGGGGATTGGAACTTGAATTGATCAAGACTGGGGAAAGGAATCTTAAGATAGAAGTATAATTAATTACAGAAAAATGAAGAGTGAATTCACATTTCTTGCATTCTTGGATTTGTAGCTACACACACACACACACACACACACACACACACCCTTTTTTTAATGCTGCTGACACATAGCTGTTTTCTTCCAGATGAAGATACCTTAAGCATAGACAGAGCATATGGCATTCAGTGCAGGCTTTGCATAAATTGCCAGAACGTTTCTCGAGGTTAAGGATGAGTCTACATGAAAGCCCCGTGTTTTCAGTACTCTTCCATCTCCTTCCTTGAGTGCTAGGGTGTTACAATTTCAGAAGGAGGTATTAGAGAGCCTACACTAACAGCTGCGGTCAGTTAACA
The DNA here is from genome assembly GCA_020662805.1 of Glaucomys volans. NCBI lineage: Eukaryota > Metazoa > Chordata > Mammalia > Rodentia > Sciuridae > Glaucomys > Glaucomys volans. The sequence continues at coordinate 614,763 of JAJEJO010000219.1, forward strand.
GAGTGAAAATTAAACAAAGGAATTAGGAAATGGTCATTATACAACTAAATAACTTCAGACTTGAATTTTGGTCACATTTATTTCAATTAAAGATCTGTAAAATTTCCAGTTCCACATAATATGAGAAAAAGTCAGCCAAAATTGGAAGGAGAAAAGAATGTGAAACAAAACATATGTTGGCTTACAGTATTGCACCAGAGATTTTGAAATTAAAAGTGTTAAGCAGCCTATTTTAAGTGAATTGGATTTCTCCTTTAAGACACAAAATAAGAAAATACTTAAATGAGACTACAAATTAGGCTAGTGCTTAGGATTGGATATCTTTAGGAACATCCTAAAGGTTATATCTATGTTTTATTGTTTCTGTATTTTAAGGGCTGCTATTACCCACAGTTATCAGATATCAGATACAAATAGTAGAATTTGCTATTTCTAGTCAAGGAAAATAAATTTATTAGTTTGATTCTGGGGTTCTGAGATACTTTGGCAAATTTCTCTTTGGTGTCGTAACAAATTTTTCTTCATGTATTTTGGGGTGTCAAGTTCAATGTCTTAGTCAACAAGCAAGTCTTTTGGGGATTTATACTAAGCTGCAATGAATCACAGGGATAATAGACTTGGAAGGGAATCCAAAATAAAATTCTATCTTCTGCTTCCAGGCAAAGATATCAGAATCATGCTTCATCCTGTTTCCAAAATTTGAAAGCAGGAAATAGAATACTCTGGAATATAGGAACTAAATACATATAAAGTTATGTATTTATAGGTTCTATTTCTTGTCACCTTTTTTGGTGGATTGAGATCTGTAAGAGAATGTAGGTAGGGTTGTTTCCTTTGTTTCTCTTGCAGGATATATTCTTTACTGGATCAAGACCTATCAGTAAAAATAGGTCAGATCGTTTGTTTTGCTTTGTTTACAAACTGCATAATTCAATTTAAGAGCTGGCATATTTAGCCTGAGTAAATTTTAGCAGTTCCTTCCACAGTGTTATCGTGTTATGATAGGCAAAGGCTGTCCTTGCAAACTAGAAATACATATTCATTGCTGAGGTTGAATTGTCCACATTCTTTTCTATATACAACAAGTTTATTTTTTATTCTTTCAGGCACTGATCCTATACACTAATTTGTATATCACTTGAAAAAAGACTAACAAAACTTTCTTGATATTTTCAGTCAATGAAGAGTTTTACTTTTATTTTTTTAATTGATGGGAAAATATGTCCTAGGAAAAGATATCATCTGACCTAATTTCTAGAAACTTCTTATATGAATAGATTAAAATATTCTGTGGTCAATGCAGATTTTAGTTTGGGAAGACATCAAATCATACATAATGATGTGAACGATGATCTTGAACTATATGGGCATCTCAACTATATGGGCATCTCAACGGTTGGCACAGAGGGATGGCCAGGGAGGGTTATTAAGAAAGTATTTAAAGGGAATTTTAAAGCAGTTATCCCTTAAAATAAAGATATTGTCTTTAGGGTCAAGAAAACTTCACATTTCAAATAAACCTGTCCAGCAAAATGGCAGACGCTCTCTTGACTCAGCTGATAGGAATAAAACCTCCGTGTCCTCTCTATGCAGGAGGGCTGCATTATTATGTCAGGATTGTGATCCAAGTTGTGGATTAAGAGAAATGATTGCAACACCCATATCCTGTAGTCTTTCAAGAAAGTAATTTTTTGCTTTTGTAATTCAACATGTAAATAGCATGGAAAAAAGTTCTGTCATAATTACCTAGGGTAACGCGATCAGCAGAGAATAAGACAGTGGAAAATAGCCCTTTCTTTCTCTACTGTGATGTCTCTTTTGGCTGCTCAGAAAGTCCACAGATTTGGAATTTGTAGTGAAGAAATGTTGAACTATATTTGTGATGGGTTCTGGAGACTAAGCCAGAGAACATGAGGTAGCTATTTGTTCACAGCAAAAAGGATACCTTGAAAGAAACTATCAAGAATCTTCTTTTAGAAACAACTTATCTTGGAATATGAAACCTCCTGAAATTGCCATTAAAGAACCTGTTTTACAAGTCGAAGTGAAATTTGGCATTTTTTCAAGTTACAGTTTGAAAAGCTTTTAAAAAATCACTTTTAGTTTAAAAATAAAGATGAAAGTATTTATTTAGCAATTACTGTGTGCTGGGTTCATATAATGAAATTATGGTATATTCCTTTGATAAAATGTTAGTCATAAAAAGAATTATAGTTTTGATACATGCTTCAACACAGATAAACCTTGAAGGTAGAAGACAGACACAAAAGATGACATATTGCTTGATTCCATTTGTATGAAATGTCCAGATAGGTAAAGTCATAGAAACCATGGAGACAGAGAATGACAGAGAATGAATAAATTTTTCTCATTAGGAATTGCAAGGGGCTGTGGGGAGCGGAAATGATTACTGATAGGTACTAGGTTTTTGTGGGAATGTGGAAATGTTCTGGAATTAGGGGTGTGTCTGTTAGCTTTCTGCTGTTGTGGCAAAATACCTGAGATAAGTCAACTTAAAGGAGAAAAGGTTTATTTTGGCTCATGGTTTCAAAGGTTTTAGTCTATGGTCACCTAGCTGGCCTGAGTAAGGCACCAGGTAAGGCACTCCACCAGGGCGGAAGTACCTGGGGGAGGAAAGCGGCTTGCCTCATGGCAGTGTGGGAGGAGGGACTGGGGGAGGTCAGAGGGGAGGGGAAGGGGGAGGTGAGAGGGGAGGGGAAGGGAGGGAAGGGAGGGGAAGGGAGGTGGGGGAAGGGAGGGGAGGGGAGGAAGGGGTTGGGTAGTAGACATACTCTTCAGGGGCATGCTACTAATGACTATTTCCTCCAAGCAGGCCCCACCTCCTAATGTTTCCATCGTCTCGCAAGACCTCATCAAGCTATGATTCAATCAATGGATTAATCAATTAATGTAGTCAGAGCCCTCGTGACCCAATCACCTTCCAAAGGCCTCACTTTTGAACACTTATTGCAGTGGGAACCTAGCTTTCAACAATAAGTTTTGGGGGAACTTTTAAAGTCCAGATCATAACAATGGTGATCATAGCACAATCTTGTGGACAGACTAAAAAATACTAAATTATATACTTCAAAAACGCAACAGAACTGGATCCTCAGTGGTACAGCTCCTGCCTAGAATGGATGAGGCCCTGGGTTCATCCCCAGCATGTAAAAAACCAAAACAAACAATAACATAAAACATCACATTTTATTAAAAAATGCAACTTTACACATGGGCTGTCTATCCACTTTATTAAATAAAAGATTAGCTGGAATCAAAAAATAATTACATATAGAAAATTCTGTCAAGCTCTTTTTGCCTTGTGTCTTCCAATTAATTTATTTAATATCAATTGATAATTTTATTGCCAATGCCAATATATTTTTCTCATTAATAAAACCATTCCTTGAAATTATCCTAAAGTTGATAAACAGTTGCTGAATCTGAGAAATGGTTACATGGCATTTATTATTCAAAACAACAATAATTTCATCTATTTTTAATGTCCAGGTGAAATTTTCTGTAATAGTAAATTGATAGTAGTGCCTGGATGAGGAAAGCATTATTTTGTTAAGTATGTTGAAGTATTTAATTTTATTTTCAAAATGGAGATAAAATCTGCATCCACGAAACATACAGGTGTTAAGAATAAAATTCAATGAATTTTGATAAATGTAATCACTCCCTCAAGATACAGAATCATTCCCTCATCTTACAAATTTCCTAGACCTTGCTCCCCAAATGAAGCCACTGTTCCAATTTCTGTCACTCTGATTTGTTTTGCCTATTTGAAAATTTCACAAAAATGAACACATACTTTGTCCTCTTCTATGTCTGATTTCTTCTGTTCCACATATTTTTGAGATTTGCCCATGCTGTTATGTTTATCAATAGTTCATTCTTTTTTATTGTTAAAGAATATTTTATTACAGTAATATACCACAATTTGCTAATCTGGTCTTCTGTTGATGGACATTTGGACATTAGTTTGGTAATTTTGGAACTCTCAATTACTTGTTCTTTCCCAAGTGTTTGTTGTGAACACACGTTTTCATTTTTCTTGGCATTTGCAAAATTATCTAACAATGGTCTTCTGAACTGTTATATCAGCTTACATTCTCCCTGGCAGTGAATGAGTGTTCTAGTTGCTCAATATCCTCACTAACATTTTGTTTCATTAGCTTTACTTATTTTAGCCAATCTAGTGGATGTGACATGGTACTTAATCATGGTTTTACTTGGTATTTTCCTAATGGCCAATGATTTGAGAGTCTTTAAATTTAAGTCACTTGAGTATCACAAGTGATGTGGCTTGTCATGTCTCTTGCTTCTTTTAATAATTAGGTTATTTGTTATTTATTTATAAAAATTCTTTTTTTACCACAGCATGTGGCTTCTTTTCATACTTTTAATTATGTTCTTGATAGCAGAAATTTTAATTTTGATGAAGTCCAAAATACCATTTAACAAGTTTTCAGTGCTAAGTACTTTACATTTATAATCTGTATTTACCATCTAGTTTGACAATCTCTTTTAATTGGAGGCTATTATGGTTTGGATCTGGAATGTCCCCCAGAAAGCTCATGTACTTGAAGACTTGGTCCCCAGTCAGCAATGTTCAGAGGTGGGGCTTTTGGGAAGTGATTGGATTGTGAGGGCTCTGACCTCATCAGTCTCTTAATTCATCTGATGGACTAATAATTTGAATGGACCATTGGGAGAAGTTGGAATCTGTAAGCAGGTGGGGCATTATTGGAGGAGGCTGGTCACCAAGGGTGTGCCATTCCTTGCTTTCTCTCACTTTACTTTCTGGCTGTCATGAGGTAAGTAGTTTTCCTCTTCATTGTACTTCCAGTATGAAGTTCTACCTCATCTCAGGCCTGGAGCAATGGAGCCAACCAACCATGGATGAAACCTCTGAAACCACAAGCTGAGATATAACCCTTTCTTCTTCCAAGTTGTTCACATCAACTATGTTGATCACAGCTGGCTAATACAAAGGTTTTAGTTCATTTACATTTAATATAATTATCTGCTAAGATTTAAATTGAATCTACCATTTCCTATCTGTTTGTTTGTGTCATATATTTTTTATTCATCTTTCCATTCTTTCTGGAAATCAAAATTTCAAATTTGGAAATCTTTTTGACTAATCAAAGTTTTTAGCATTCTATTTTATTCAACAACTTATTTTAACTATATTTTAGAATACATACATATGCACACTAAATATAGTGAACATAGTATTTGTATTACTTTTTTGCTTTCTTTAGAGATTACAAGTGGCTTTTTACTTCTCATGGGTTACTTCAAATTAATATTGTCCCACCCCATGTAAAACGTAAGATGATTTTAATAGTATAATTCTATCTACATCTAATCTTTTTGTCATATACTTTATATCTACATGTTATATATCACTTTTAAATGTAAGTTACATGAATTTATTAGTTTTCTTTTAAAGAAAGTAAGAGAAGAAAAAGAAGGGTTGTTTTATTTAAATACATCTTTATCATTTTGGGTTCTTTTCTTTGTGTAGATTTGAGTTTCCATATGGTGTCATTTATTTTCCACTTGAAGAATTTCCTTTGCATTTCTTTTAACATAGACATATTAATAACAAATTCTTTCAGTTCATGTTTAACCTATGCTTACTTCATTTCACTTTTTTGAAAGATACTTTCAATGAATTCTATATTTGTTGAATATATTCTAGGTTGACAGTTCATATCATTCTAGCAGGCATTTAAATTATTGGCTGATCTTACTGGGTTAGTGGAGGCTGGGGTTTTCACTTTATTAGGGCATGTCTGCTTTGGTCTTCTTGTTAGCGTAATTAGTAAATCCCTTAACTCTGGGGCATAGACTTCACTCACAAGGAGTGGGTCTACAGTTCCACTAGAAAGTCCAAGATGCTTTTAACTGTGTAACTTATTCTTTAAACTTCATTTTCACTGTGATCCTCAGCAGCTATAAAATAGTGTTAATCACAGGAGGAGAAAATGAAAGATTTGAAAAACTTCATGTGTAAATTTAAAAACCAACTCTACTAGATACGTTATTGAGAAATCTCAAACATTTTTGATAGAAATTTATCATTATCAATAAAACGGGGACAGAAACAGTATCTACTCAGGCTATGTGAAATTAAAAGACAATACTTACAGAATGTAACACATTGGAAGAGCCCAATAAATGTTAGGTATTATCCATTAGTTAGTTAATTAATTAATTAATTAATTCAATTGCCAAAGATTTGTTAAAGCATTGATTGTGTGCCCAGGTGCTATGCCAGTCACTAGGGATGCAAAGATTTCATTTGTTAAAGTAGTAGCCTGTGCATTGAACATTTTGGACATTTGTATTGACTTTTGCATATGACTAGACAAGATTTGATATTACTGTCCTTTAGCAAGCCAAATTAAAATCAAGAGGTGTTTTAGTTCTAGGTTTGTTATTCTCTCCTCGTATGATGATTTTCGACAAGCCAATTTATCTCTTTAGCTCTCAATTTCCCATCAATAACAAGAGTATTTCACTAGGCTAATTGAAGCCCCATGATTAGCAACAATTTTAGCCTTACTATGATGTTAATGGAGAAGTTATATCACAAGGTTAGTGATTATTTTTCTGTTCATAGACTTTGTTATTATCTACAAATATGAAGAAAACACACACACACACACACACACACACACACACACACTATTCTAAAGGCTCAAGGGGAAACTTCTAGAGCCAAACCTGGGAGTCAAGATATTTGTACATATAGTATCTGAATAAGAACTCTTGGAGTTAGTAATCTAATTCTATCTTTTTTTCTGTTATTTAACAGGTATCTAGTGGGTATTTGGGCTCCTGGTTAAACTTTTTTTAAAAGGATTGAATTTGGAAAAGTGTTTGCCAAAATAAAAACAGTAGAAATGAATCTGAACAATTTCCAAATGTGCTCACCTGGGCAGAGTTCAGAGCAGAAAAAGGAAGTAAGATTGTGTATGGGTAGCTCAGAAATGGAAGCATAATTTGTAGATCAAAAACACACATACTTGGTTTGGCATCCATTGGTTGTGGGAAAGAGGGGCCAGGTTAAGTGGAAGAAACCACAGAGTGAGAATTTAAAGCCAGAAGGAAGCTAATTTTAGATTATAGATATTGGAGATGGAGAGATCCACAGGATTATATTACCCAACCCACTCCTCTGCCAATTCAGGATACATTTGAACAGAGAGATCAGGTGTGAGACTGACCTCAACCAAAGCTGGGGTGGCAGAGGAGGGTGCTGAGGGCTGCTACATGCTTTCTCAAGGCTTCTGCTGTTCCTGATAAGCTAAAGTGTGACGGGGGATATGTTTAGGGATTGTAAACAAGGAAAATGAATGTGACAAAGACTTTGCTTTGGCCCTTAAATGATGATTTGAATAAAAATTAATTCAAGTGGATACTACTTAGATCAAATACTTCTATCTCTTTAAAAGAAACTGGGATAAAAAATTATTTGAAATCAGGAGAAAAGTATTCTGGAAACATGTTCACATTCTTTAGCTAACTAACATAGTTGCCATGTTTTGTTTTTTGTGTTGCTTGTCTACAGGGTTGGAGTCAGGGGTAGAATGTGATTTTCTATGTCACAATATCCCAGAAGATGGTTCCAGGACGTGAGTTCACAGTATTACATGAATCCATACAGGGAAAAAAGGGGTCAAAATGACTTTCCTATAGAGCTAATTTAAGTAAAATATCAACCTTAATTCTAAGATATTAATTTTGCTTTTAGACTATCTTTATTTTAAAGGAAAAATAGTGTTGGTACATGCATTTTAATAATCTTTCTTGACACAAAGAAAGTTAAAATTAGCCCTAAATAAATTCATCCATTAAAAAAATGAATCTTTGGCATTCAGAAGAATCTGAAGGCATTTAAAAACAACAGAAAATGGACACCAAAATTAAACTCTATCAATTGTAAGGTCATCCATTATTTTATATGCAACTAAGGAAAACATGCTCATCATCCATGTAATTAATAGAAGATGCATCCTGATGCATCCTGATGTCAGAATTGTTAAAATATGAAAAGATCTGACCTTAAGAATCTATGAATCATAGTATATGATTCAAGTAAAGAGTATTCATTCATTTAATGCGTAACTAAGGATTTTAAGTATCTTTATTGTTCATTAAAGAACAATATTTGTATATCTGTATTTGTTCATTATTACAATATATTTGAGTTCAGGCTTTGAAGAGTTTGAGTGATACATAAATCATGTCCCAAGGTCTACATTCTATTCCCAGAGCATTTCTCCCAATTTTAAAGTTTCCAAGTTGTTTTTAGGTATTTTTCATTGATAACTATGTTTGACTGTGCCAAATGCTTTAGCTATGCAAACCATTCTATAGTCTCTAGTGTCCATAGCTCGGTGCTACACACAGAATAAATCACATACTATAATATTTAGGACATGCCTCTCTGGGGCATGAGGGGGTGCTGTGTGCTATTAGGCACACTTGCAAGGTTTGTGTTACTCTTGATCAGCTAAAGGATAATGGGATATATTGAGGGAGCGAAAGCAGGAAAAATGAATTTAAGTCTGTGCTTGTGCTAAACTAAATATTTTCCCCAAGTCTTTCTCAAAGAGAATTGCTGAAAGTACTCCATCACATTCTTTAAAAAAATGCTGCATTCTTGTCTCAAAAATCAATTCTTTTTATTGCATTGCAGTTATACATAAAAAGTGGAATTCACTGCGATATGTTCATGCATACATATGGCATAGTTTGGATATTTTCATTCTGCTATTCCTTCCCTTTCCCATCCTCTCTCCCTTCTTCTACTCCACTGTTCTTCCATTTTCATGAGATCTCCCCCCACTTTCAATTCCCTGTTTCTCTCTAGCTTCTACATAGAAGAAAGAGAAATTCAACCCTTGACTCCCTGAGTCTAGCTTATTTCACTCAGCATGATGTTCTCCAGTTCTACCCATTTACCAGCAGATGACATAATGCCACTCTTCTTTATGGCTGAGTAGAACTTCACTGTGTATATTCACCACATTTTCTTTATCCATTTGTCTATTGAGGGGCACCTAGGCAGCCTCTCTCATAAGTATTTCACTAGTACCCTAGTGACAATCATTTTTGGGGGGTCTTATGTTGAAGCTCAAATTCCCTAGTTAGTTCAATTGCAACTTTTTGGTATTTGAAAGTACAAAGAAACTAATTAAGGTAAAGTGCTTTATAGTTCTGTCATTGGGAGGGTCTATGTATGTCATAGACCATACATCTGGTCTATGTAGAGGTAATGTTAGAATTAAAAAAAAATTAAATTTGCCTTGTATCCAAAAAGCCCATACTCTACTAATTCTGTTATACAAAACTTTCATTAAATTTGGATAATTTATCTCCCAGAAAAGATTAATTTATTAAATCAGTTTTTATATTTTCCCACTGCTTAATCTTCATGGTACAGATATAGAGAAACAATGAGCTTGTTTCAATGAGGGTGAAGGAACTAAAGATCTGGGTTGAGAAAACTGGGTCATGGCCTCTTACTGCAAAAAAACTTTTTGGCCCCTTCACTTTTAAATACTTCCTTCTGATGGTGCTGACACTCTGGAATTAGTAGAGGAACACCACTGATGCTCTGTGGAAATGTTAATAGATATAAACAAGTGATAGAGCCTTAGCTGTTTCTTGAAGACAGTTAAAAATAAGTAGCACATTTGCTCTCAGTTGTGCATGTTGACAGTGAAAAACAACTGATAGGAAAGCCATGAGGCAATTTTAAAATAATCAAGGTACTGAAATAGCAGTCTTGTTTGTGCCACAGGTTCAGGGGTAGGAAAGAATTTTAATATGCTTAGGACGAGGGTTTGACCTAACATTCTGATGTGTGATGAAGTTGAAAATATGTAACTTGGGATAAGAAAATGATCTCTAAGGAGAGAGGAAGGAAATTTGTGGCTTTCTTCCATTTGAAAATAATTATGGTTTCCTTTAGTCAACTCCAGGAGGTTTAATAACTTTTTGTATTGGAGAAGGGTGGCCCATGCCATATGGCTACCCCCTGCTTCTGTGTTCAAACTACAAATAGCACAATTTGGAAGCCCAGCACAGTTTGTTCATTGTAAAAATCCATGCTGTAATTCTTTTTTATGTCTTAAAATTATATTCAGGACCCCTTTCTGGCTCTTGAATTGCCTTTTAGAAAACCCAACTGGCAAGTGTCTTGGGGAATTGAGGGAATAATTTATAAGTGAGTGACAGAAAATGGTATCCTTCCCACAGACTATTTCAAAATAACCTTTGATGGGTCCATTATCAATTTTAATTACCTGTGCAAATATACTGTTTCTAATCTTGTGAGAAATAAATGGCCTTGTAACTCTGTATAATTGCTTGGAATATTGCTATTTAGATATAGACTGCTTTGTGAGGGATATGTATTCAACTACAGAATTAAGGGCCAGAGTATTTTGAATTTTGAACTAAAACTCAGTCATGCATCCTTGGATTATTTCAGTTTTCCTTTTAAATTCTTTCCCCCTGTTTATATAGAAAGGAAAAAATGATTTCAGAATGTTGTCAGATTGTTTCCAGCAATTTATCACATTAAACAATTCATTCAGGCAGAATAAACATTAATTTCAACAGATGTTATAATCAAGGAAGTACTTATAATATTCTGCTTGCTTAACGTGTTAAACATTGTTTTAAAAAAATTGAAAAGTTTTATAGAGATTTTTATTTTGTCCTTTCTCCCAAATAGGCTTGGGAAATTTATGGCTGCTTGGAAGGTGGCACGAATGTTTAGAGAAGGACCACAATCACTCAGGTTCACTTTGATTTTAAGTAGTGTTTAGCTCAAGATACTGTAACTTAGGGATCAGACAGAAATCTCTTAAGTTGGTGAATTCAAATGAATAGCCATACTTCAACAGTTTAGTCCAAAATTCAGATTAAATTATTTTATAATAATGAAATATTAGTGTTCTTTAAGCTAAGAGTAAATGATTATGATCGAATCATTCCAAGACTGTACCACTCAATCTAATTGTGACGCCATTACAATGGACATAAGCAAAGTGGGGATTATGTTTATAGTGGCTAGTCCTGTAGTTACATGTACAACGTCATCAATAGATAGGATAAGTATCCTGGTTTGATCTGACCTTGCTGGGATAGATAGAATCTGAATGAGGAAGAGGCCCAAAGCCCATCTATGACTCAAGGATTGTTTTGTAGGGTAAATGAAGAAAAATAATTGAGTTTAGATTTTTTTTTTTTAGTTTAGTGGAATATTGGGGCATTTCAACATCTAGATCTCAAGTTGCAAGGAACCATTTGTGTGCATAGAGTTAATATATACTGGGTTGGATGGTACTCCTATGTGGAACCTGTGAATACGATCTTATTTGGAAACAAGATCTTTGCAGATGTAATCGAGGGTAGGTGAGGTCATACTGGATTAGGGTGGGTCTGAATCCAATGTGACTGATGTCTTTATAAAATGAGGGAAATTTATACACACATGCAAATTTGTATAGACACATAAACACTTAGAAATTTGAGTGAGGTATCTACAAGCCAAGGAACACTAAGGACTGACAGTAACCACAGAAGCTAGGAAAGAATTTTTTCTCCGGACCTCAAGACATCTGCTGACACCTTTGTTTCAGAACTATGAGAGAAGGAGGTTTCATTGTCTTAAGCCACCCAGTTTGTGGTAATTTGTTATGGCACTGCAAGGGAACTGTACAAATGATAACTGAATCTGAGAGTGAATCAGTTCACTAGTGGGGCAATAAAACAGGGATAAAAGGGGAAGGTAAAGATCAGAACATTGTGCACTGTTCCTCAACTTTGTGGGTGAAAATCCAAAAGGGGAAAGAAAAAAAAAGCATGGAAGTTCTGGAAATAAGGCAAACAAGCTCTACTTTTCAAGAGAAGGAGCTCCAACAAGCATTAAATGTAATGGAAATAATGAGGACAAGATCTGGAGAAATGGGTAAGATGTGGATTATTACACACTTTCAATAAAACATTTCTGGAGGAGCAGCATGTCACAGTCTTTAGTGTGCCTAAGAATCACATGCAGACCTAAAAATGCAGGACCTGAGCTGCCTCTGGAGGGGCTGATTCTGTAGATCCATGACTGGATCTGCATTGTGACAGGCTTTCCAGGTGATGGAAGCTCCCTGGACCTCAAGTTATGAAATACAACTGCCCAGGTGAGGGTAGGACTGAATTCAGGATTTGTGGAATCTGAAGCTAATACTGTTTGGGTGAAGTTTCTCTAAGAATGTACAAAATTGTGAATACAAAACTGCAAATTCAGAATTAAGATAAAGTGAATAAAGTGAGAAAAGAAATAACAGATTATAAGGTAAAAGTGGTGTAATAACACAAACATAAAAGACAAAGCTTCTACTAGTTTGTCTCTTTCAGTTTACATATTTGATTTCTACTTGAATACTTCTTCAGAACATATTTTATTTGTAATATCAATAATTTTGAAAACTGTAAAAAATTAATTTGAAATTAATGTTCATGAGCCATTCAAATTCACTTAAAAATGCAATTCCATTATATTCAGCTACATAATTGTGATTAAATTATTCTCAAGTTCCCACTGGAATATGTATAGGAATTTTATCACTGGAATACTTTTTTCTTCAGGTAATTTTGATATATTGGTGGCAATTTTGTGGGTACTTGAGTGGAATATCTAGTCTTTTATAAGAAAAAAGTACTTCAAATATACTAAGATACCATCAAGTAATTTGAGATGCATAAAATATGTTAATTCAAACACAGACATTTTAGTGTTTGTAGAAATGCTATAGATGTATGCTCTACAGGTGGGAATTCTGATTTATCTTATTATCTCCATTAAGAAGGAAAATGTATAGTGCATTTGAAACTCTCTAACTCTTATTGATCAAGTACTTTTTGAAAAGAGAACACATGTATTTTGACTAAGCATCAATGGGTCCATTTCTAACTTTCCACAGATCAGTTTCTGGATCCATACTCAGATCTTGTTCTCCTCAATATTCTACTTCTGGTGTCCTATTGGGATGTAACCACAGGCCCTACAACTTTGTGCCATGGTGCAAATTTTACCAAAACCTGTGTGTGGGTAAACAAGTTGCTAGGGCCACTCCCAGGGCTTTGGATTGTGGGCCCTTTAAGGACCCCCAAAGTTTAACCTGGGACCAGATCTAACAGTGAATAAAAGGGAAGGACCTGCTGCAGTGAGTCAGGTGCACAGGTCTGGAGTGTAGTCAGAGGGCTGCTTAGAGGGGCCTGAGGAATTTGGAATAGGTTAGCCAGTAGGAAAGGAGGATTGGAATGGTGGTTAGAAAGAGTGATAGGGTCATGGAAAAAGGTTCTGTTTGTGGAGTTTTTTATTTTTTAGTGTTTGGGAACATGAATATACAGAGTGGGGGGGAGTCGGAGAGAGAGAGAGAAGGAGGAGGAGGAGGAGGAAGAGGAGGAGAGTGAGGAGGACAGAGAGGGGAGCAGGAGGTGAAAGCAGAGAGGAGGAAAAGGAAAAGAACTAGAGTAGCAGCTTTGAAGTCTCCCATCACAGACCCCCAGGTTCTGGCCTTCTCTCCTCTCCTTTCTTTGGAGTTGGTCTAAATTCCTAGAGGCTTTCTGTGTTGTCCTAGGAATCTTCCCTCTTCTTAGACTTTCTTTAAATAGCATCTCCCAGCACTTGGACATCAGTCTTGGTATCTTCACTTGAGGTTGCTCAATACCATCCCACTCTGCTCTCCGGCCACTGGACCCTGACCCTCTTTGTTGTGTTTTATTGCTCCCAGACAGAAGGTGTTTTCCTGTCCCACATCCTTCCTGGAGAAACCTCTGAGATAGGAAAGGATTAGAGAAGTCCAGTAACATGTTGAGTTAAAAATGGGGCATGTAGGAATTTTAAGACTGATTATCTTAATGTAGATAACTTCCTAGGAAAGCAGAACGTCAATGCTTTGCCCTCTAAAATCTATTGATTCAAACTCAGTTGAAGACCTTGGTTTTTACCATTCTAAGTGTTCAATATAAATTCTTTATCAAAATAAATCACAAAAACTGTACTCTAAATAGTTATTTTTTGGATAATAAAGGTCCAGGTCTTTTAAGAGATTTTGGAACCTGATATCTAAACTAAAAGTAACAACATAATCAGAAGTGTCCACATTTGGCTGTATTCATATGCTGCCAAAAAAAATTCGGAAGAAAAGTGAAAAATTCACTCATTCATTTGGCTGTTTCCAAGTCTCCAGATGTTTGGCACCATGTGGACTGAATGTTAGATGACTAATTGATTGGGTTGCTCTTATTCCACGTGTTTGGCATTGTAGATAGATTCTGATTATGCTTTCAGATAGGGAAGTACAATGTGTTTTATATGTTCACTTGGGACTCAGAGTTAATGGTGTCAAATGGATTTTGTCCATTTGACCCCCATGGACCCAGTTCAGTTACACTCGTGATTTTTCGTTCCTCAAAAATGCAGGTGCAGATATTTTATTGCCTTTAAATCTCATAAAGTCCTAAAATATTTGAATGAGAAAAATAATTCTGTTCCAGCAGAAAAAGATTCCTCCCAAGGAATAAAATTTTCCTCTCTTTATTCCAACAAATGAACAATAAAAATATATGAAATCATAAGATCATCAAGTCTTAGAATAAACATCAAAAGATGATTGTTTTCTTTTAAGGCAGAACTAAGAGATGAGATTTGAGAAAGAGAAAAGTTCAGTTAGATGGTATCTTGACACACTTTATTACTCTAACAGGTATTCCCCAGGAGGCTGGGCTATTCCTTTTAAATTGATTGTGTATTCTATGTGGAGCTATAATAGAAAACTGGGAAAACAGATCTGTTTGGGGAGGAGAGAGCAACCACAGAGGAGATATTCACATTAATTTAAGAGACTCAGATCTGTAAACATTTTCTTCCATGTGTCTAATGAACTTCATTCAACAAATATCAACTGCGTAGTTTCCATTTGCAGTGCTCTCGTGTTCGTGCCATGGGACATGTAAGAGTTGAATCCTTCCTTCCAGTTGATTCTAAGTTAGAGAATATTGGACAGAAGCAAGCAATCCTATAAAAATGCACTGCAAGGAAGAAATGTTACCTACTAAATACAGTTACCAATATTTTGAGATGTTGAGACTTACAGGAATTACTAACATATTCTTCAGGAAAAGGAATAGAACTCAGGAATCATTTAAAGAAACATAATCCTTCCTGCTTCTGTTTGACATAGAAAACATTAAGGAGAAAAGGAGGCAAAACAAAATTAGGGAATGAGAATTCCAGGATTTCTTTTATACTTGAATGATTTCAAGTATAGAATATTATTTAAACAAGCCTTCAAGAATTCTAGTAAGTTATCAAGCATTTGAGTGATAAAGTGCCAATAGTATGAAAAATGCTAATCAATACAAATGGCAGACTCTGATGGATTATTCATTCAGAAGAGATCAAATTATTAAAAGATAAAGTTTAAAGGGAAAAATCCGTAAGTATCAATGTGTCCTGATAAACTGAGAAAAAGAACCATACAACACATGAAAGCTTTTTTTTTTTTTTTTTTTTTGGTTATTGCAAGAGATATGTAATTAAGGACATAAACTAGCAAATGTGTGTATCATATTTCTAAGATAGATATTCAATTGTGGGCTAAAATAAACTAATGCAGTATAGTAAGCAAGATGTGTGATGTACTAAGATACCCACAGCAGTCAAAGGATCCTTTCTGCAGGGAAGTACATTCTGCTATAGAAAGTTTTAATAAAGCAGTGAAAGTTTCTCTCCACCCTCAAGCTTTCCAATTTAATAGGAATAGGCAGGCGAGGGGGCAGGAGGAGGACTAAATAAATGTAGAAACAGGAAAAGTATCATTAAAATGGTTACTATTGAAATAAGAAACCAGCTTAGTAATTGTAATAGTTATCAAAACATTTCTGTATTTTATTCATTTATACAAATAGAATCAATACAAATGGCCAAATGTAGGATCATTGGAGTAAAAGTACCAGAGGGATTGTTGGTCAGACAGAAGATTCTTGAAATTGACCTTAGGGAGTGATTGAGATACTTGGAAATGGCAAGGTGAAGGTTTTCCTGGAGTGAAGTGTTGAAACAGAACATTAAACAAGGTAGTTGGAGGAGGAGTGAAGGAAAGAGCAGAACCAGGGTATTGGAACGATAATCAAATAACCAGTATTTGCTTTTATGATCTCTGGTTCTTTGAGTTATCCTTAGACATTTTGCTCTCCAATGTTGTAAAATAATTCTTCTGTGTTATCTTCATTTACTTGAAGGGTTTCATATTTGCATTTAATTATTTCATCTCTTAGGAATTTTTTCTAAAATATGATTTGAGTTAGCAATAAACCTTTATTTTTTCAGATGCATACCTGTCTTAAGGTCATTTTTTGAATAGTCTTTTTGCTACTGATTTGAGATAGCATCTTCATATAAAAATTACATATGTACTTGGGTCTTCCTTTGGACTTACTGTTCTACTTTTGTGGTATGCCTATTTATATACTTCAAATTATTGAGGTATTAGAATATATTTTAATACTTATTGGAACTAACCCACTCTTGTTCTTCTTTTCATGGCTTCTCACTTATTCTTATAAGGGTATTTTTTCATATACCTTGGAATCTGCCTGTCTATTAAAAAACTATTAGGCATGACCTATGTTATCCTACAATATGTAAAATCAGAAAAAAGGGAGATTATACTCTATTTATGTGTGATCTATCAAAATGTATAAATGCATTCTACTGTCATGTACACATAATTAGAACAAATAAAAAATTTAAAAAAAGAACAAAAACTATTAGCCTTTTAAATCGGAGATTATACATATATGTACACACACACACACACACACACACACAAGATAATTAACATCTCTGTGATTTTGAATCTTCCCATTCAAGGACTATCTATCTGTACCCCTTAAAGTCATGGTTTTATTCCATTGGTCTAATGAATTTCCTATTGTATTTATTAAGCCTTGTACGTAGTCTTTGTTGCTAAGGTAAATGGGATCTTTTAAAATGGTTCATGTGAAATTCTTCTGTTCAATTGTTTTAGCTGCTAACTCCAGTACAATATTAAATAATAGTAGAGATACTGATTATTTTTTCTTTTGCTCTTGTCTTAATGGGAATTCTTCAGTTGTACCACAATACTGGCTTTAAGTAAAAAACATCTAACCTATAGTTATGTTATTAAATACCAAAAATGAAGAAATATTTGAATTTTGTATTTTTGGCATCTGAGGAGAGGCTCATATGATTTTTTTTCCTCCTCAGATATATGAATATGATGAACTAAATACTAGATGAATTATGTTAATAGATTCCCTAATAGTGAGCTATTTTTGTATTATTGGAATAAAACCTATTTGCTTTGGTGGATCAATTTTTTTGAAGTACTACTGGTATAACACATACATATTTTTATAATATACAAAAGAAAGATTGGTCTATAGTTTTTATTTTATTTTTTTACTTCAATTTTTGTTCTTTTTAGATATACATGACAATAAAATGTCATTTTGACATATTATACACATATGGAGTATAACTTATTCTAATGAGGATCCCATTCTCGTGGTTGTACCTGATGTGGGGTCTGTAGATTTCTAACAGATGTCTTCTTGATTTTGGTATCAAAATTATATTCACTTCACAAAAAATAAGAACTTTCTTTTTAAAGATCTGAAACATTTTGTATTCCATTAAAATCATTTTGTCTTTAAAGATTTGTTAGAATTACTCTGTGAAACTCTCTGAGCCTGGAGCTTTAGTTGAGGGGTGAAGAACTTAGCTCTTACCTTTATTTCCTCTGTGGATATTACTTTGTTTACACTTTTTCTTCAGTTTTGGTAAATTATGTTTTCTAAGAAAATTATTCTTCCCATTCAAACTTTCAAATTTATTTGCCTGATGTTAAAGTAATTTCTTATGACTCTTTTAATTCTTCTGGTTTTATGGGTATTTGCTCTTTATAATTTCATTTAAAAATATTTTCAATTCATCTTTTTTCCCTGATTAGCCTTGACAGTGGCTTATTATTTAGTTTTGCTATTTAAAAGATTATTTATTTTTATACTAATTTTTCTAGATTCAAGCAAATTCTCCTTTTATCAATTGTTACTTTTGTTTTCCAGTGGTTTAATTTGATATTCCTTTTCTAAACCTTTGAGTCAGATTTTTAATTTATTTTTCATCACACAAGTTTCTTAAACTTATGTATTTTTTCTTGGTTCATCATAATTATACATAATAGTGGGATTTGTTACATTCTCAATCATTTATACAATATAAAATATAGTTGATTAATTTTATTACCTTCCCTTTCCTTTCCTTCCCCTTATTCTTCCCCATTCCCCTTCATTGGCATGGATTCTTAATGCCAAAATTTTTCCCTTTAAACAGTATTTTAGGTGTAAAGACTAATATGTAGTATTTTCATAATTACTGCTTTCTAGAAATTCCACTTGTTTTAAAGTTCCAGGTGAAGGAGTCTTGTTATTTTGTATTTAGTTTCTACTTTTATTGCATTTAAAAAAAGGTATCATTTATTTTTAAGGCCTCTAATTCAATAAATATAATCAAGTCTACCTTATGTTATTTAGATATTTTGTATGCTTATTTTTTTCCTTTTAGTTTTCGTGGGTTGAGAGGTGAAATTAAAATCTCTTATGTATAAGTGTTTCTATTCATCATTACATCTCCAATAATTTCTTCTTTATGGAATTTGTTTCTATGTTAAATGGTATTCAATACCTACAATTTCCAGAGCATTGAATGGAATCTGTATTTGTTTCTTTTGCTGCTTCGCAAATTACCTCAAGAGTTCGTGGCTTAAAATAATCATTCTTTACTTTCTTCTCCACTCTGTAGGTCAGGTGGCCAACTCTCACATGGACCAACTCAGTTGGTCCTGCTAGGTTCTCTCAAATGTCTGTAGCCAGCTGGAAGGTTGAGTCCGCGGCTGAAGCATTCAGGATGACTGGCTCCCAGTCAGAGTTTCAGGCTGACTGGGTCATGTATCCTTCATTATTGAGCAGGCTTGCCTGTGTTCTTTATGTGATGGCCTCAGATTTCAAGAGCAATGAGGATGGAGGCTGCAAGGCACCTTGAGGCCTACATTTGGACCCCAGGCAATGTCACTTCTGCTGCTCTCTGTTGGATAGAGCGATTCACTAAGTCTCTTTGAGATTGACATGGCTATCCCAGATAGGTTGTTCTTGATGGATGGAGGAACCTAGCACTGTTGTCCTTTTTGCAATCAATTACATTACTTGTGCTTTCTCTCAAGATGTTGAATTGAAAAGTGAAGAGCTTGCTTCGTAAAGACTAGTCAAAAATTTGGGAAATAGATTCTACAGTCCTGAACTAGAATAATAGCAGCACAGGCAGAGAAATACTGAGTATCAGTTGCACGTGGAAAGTGAGGGAGAGTGAGGAACAGAAGACTCAGTGTGGGGTTTCTTACCCGATGTGTGAATGGTAATGCCAATGTAGCTCATAAAAGTGGGTGTGTTGTCTGACAGAAGTTCCTACCTCCCCCTCTCTTTTCTGACCTTACAGAACAGGAATTGGCTGAATTTGAAATAATTTGTTAAGTCAATTTCTAGTGGCTGACCCTGAATGAGAAGTGTGAAAAATAAAATAATCCTATCCTAAGTGATTATGTTGTGACTTTTTGAGCTGTGTCTCTTGCTGGGATCTATGGTCATTCTTCACATTGGAGTAGCAGATTTTGGGGTCAGGGTAAAAGTTGACCAGAGTAGGTCTTTTGTCCTATATTTGTTTTAAGTCATGCAGGTAATGGGATCCATTTCATATCCAGTATACCTCCTGAAAATCTAAGGCTTAGTACCCGGGCTGCAATAACACATTATTTTGTCTTGCCTTGTTCTGGAAAGAGACTAGTGTTGATATTTACTAAGCTCTTAGTGTGTAGCTAGGACCATTCTCAGTGCTTTATGTATTTTTAATAATTTAGCCCTTGGAATAATCAATGTCAGGTGTTAACATTATCATTTTCATTTAACAGCTGAAGAAGTTAAGATACTGAGAAGTTACCGAGCTGGTGAGCATTGGAATCATAATGCCGGGGTTTTAATTTTAGCTCTACACTGAGTAGCTACCTTCCTCTTGTTGTGCCCAGTGCTTTGGAACTCTAGTGAAAATAAAGCTGAAGTAGGGGTGGTGTCTGGGAAGAGTGCTTTAGGTGTGGGTGGGCCTGAGCTGAGGAAGCCCTACTTACCCTCTAGGGTTACATTTTGGAATCGCTGCAGTGTTGGAAACTGTAACTTTTATTATTACTATATCAATGATATATCATTCCTGAAATTCTAGTCCTTAAATCTACTTTTTGATTATGTCATACTTATCTAGTGAAGTTCATGCTTCATTGTAGATAATTTTCTTCTTTTAACTAAAAATAAGCTAAAATTATTTACCTGCATCAGTTAAATATATTAATGCCTGATTTTTTTCTCTTTTCGTGTTTTGGTATCGCCACTCTGCAAACATTCATTTCAGGCAATAACACCTCTTTTTCTAATAAGTTGTTCACCCTGTGGCTTTATTTTGGTTTGATTGGATCTAGGCCGTGGTTCGGATTTGCTTATTACTCTGGAGGCTAAAGCTAAGAATTGGCTCTTCAATGCATTATTAAATAAAATAAGCTTTTCTTCTGTTGAATAATTTTCCTATCAATAATACAAAACATCAGTGCATAATATGGAGAAAGGGGGAAAATTTGGAAAACCACTGGGAAAATACCCAGTCTTTTGTTTATTATGGTTGGTGATAGAAACAGATTACATAATTCACTATCATTAGTTTAAAACAGAGTAGGAAAAAAACATGGAATTGGGTGTCATGGAGGTTATACTTTGTAGCAGGGTGGGAACACAGAGGCAGGAAAAGGATGAACATGGAAGGAGTTTTCATTTGTTTTCCCAGTGCTCCTCAACCCCAGGATCAAATAACTTAATATTGATACTGTTTGTCTTATTTATATCCAAGTGATCAAATACTCCAATAGCCTGTATGCAGAATATGATTAGGCTTTTCAAAGATTTTTTTTTCCTGTTTTCTCTTTTCTTCCTGAGGACTTGCTACAGATTTGTTTCATTTACTTAATTTCCACATTGTTTTCTAGATTCTGTGCCTGTAGATAGGCAGGACATCAATCACTATGTGAGAAAATGTGTTATGTGGAATGGTTAAAAAAGTGAAAAAACATCATTTAGATGACTGGACATTTCTTTAATATGGACACTTCCAAAAAAGCTACCTGGACTGGTTTTTCCTGCCTTCTTTAGGAGTTGATATTTGGAAGCATTGTCTCAAGACTTTCTTTTCTAGAATGCTTGCATGTGATGACGTACTTATCTTACCCTAAATGAGAAAGATAACTTTATTGGAAATATTGAAGTCTTTGAGCCTGTGTCCCGGATAGGGACAGTTCTTCTAAGAACTTTGTCAGGGAAGATCTGATTTTCACCACTATCAGCTTCTCCTTCCTGTGACCATAAGTACCCAATGCTCTTGTGCTTTTGCTTTTGGTTTAACAAATATTTCGAGTTAGTGTAATGTAGTTGTTACAAACATGGGTTCTGGAGTCAGGTGGATTGGTCTTGATTATGCCATTTTCTGGCTATGTAACCTGGTCATGTGTAGCTAACTTCCTGCCCTAAGCCTCAGTATGTTAATCTTACAATAAAAGTAAATAGTCCTACGTCATGATAATAATAAATAAATGAGATCATGAATTAGGACTCTGCTAAACACACAATAAATCTATAAATATTAGTAATTATTATTGGGCATTCAGTAAGACTATAACACTGGGCTAAGACCATAGGGATTACAAAGAATAATAATATTCTATCAAACATTCGGAGTTTGTATTTTCACAGGGTGAATAAAATAAATAATAACAGGAGGTGATCTGTTGGGTGTGTGAGTAGACATTTGAACCAGTTTTTCAGAAGGATTTACATGGAATCCAGAATTGGAGCTGTGTATTGAAACATGGGCAGTCTTTGGACAGAAAGATATTCTGCTTTCCTCCTTGTTAAAGTCCACTCTCAAGATAGACTATTGCATAAGCCATCTATGCATTGCCATGCAATTTTAGAAGTTATCTTTTATAGGGATATATATATATGTATATATACATATATATATATATATTTAAAACACCATCTTTAGTTATGTTATAAGAAACTCCATAATTTTTAAGGCATTACTAAACAGGTGGTGGAAATTATTCTTGACTGGAAGGATATTCCAAGAACTCTTGAATGACATTATATATTGGTTATATGTTTTGTCTGATTACAAGGGCCATGTTTAACTCTAGTCATAATGGAAGGAGAGCATCCACTTAGAGGAAGTTGGTGAGCTCACTTTTCCCTTTTGCTGAACCAGGGTTTTCTTGAAATGTCATTTCTCTTTCTGCTTGCTCTGAGGCCACATTAAGGAATTCTAGGCCAAAGTCTCTTGCCTTTCCCATGGGAACAATTTCAAAAGGTTAAGTAACTTAGGAACTAATATTAAGAGGAGTGTATGACTGCTCTCAAATGCTCAGGCATATCTGTGTCCTTCCTTATTTATTGGAGGAGAGGGAAAATTGAGGTCAATACACAAATGTACTAATTTATGCATGGAATATGGATCAATGTTTGTTTTACATTACTAATTAAAATTATAATTTGGTATGGAAAATTTTGTATAGAAATTGTTTACAAAAGCTGAAAGATTCTAAAAAGTGAAATCAGTTGACCAAAAATTATACCCATGCCCTAAATATTAGGTAAGAATTACAACTGGTTATTCCTTTCTTTATGTCAAACATTCAGGTTGAGTTTCTGATGTTATTTTGAATTGAGAGACATAAGCAGGTAGCATTTGTATCAGTCAGCTTAGATATATATTTAAATTGCTCCTTAAGTAAGTGGGTATTCATTCTTTCATTCTTAATTCAGGATTATAAACTATAGTAGACACTGTGTATATAAAAGCATTCCATTGTGTATACATTTTTTATTCTAAGGAAATAAGAGAAGAATGTCAACTAAACATCATCAAACACATTAGATTCTGTAATAGTCTTATGATATTATGAAAGAAGAAAGAAATTTCCACCTTATTTGGGTAAACAAAGTTAACCATGAAATAAGCCCAAATCATGAGATGGAAATATAATTTTCCCATTCCAGAAGAACCAGATCTATAATACTACCAGTGGGTAGTATTATGAAAAATCTGATCCTAAATCCATATTCTTGCTTTCTTTCTTGGGATTAGATATTTTTCCTACACTCATCTCCAGGTAAAGGATCTTTAGTTCTTTTACTCACAATTAAAAGTCATCATTAATGTTCTCCTACTTGCAGACTACAGTTAAAACTCTTTAATAAGCAATGTTCTTTATGGTACCTTCCTTTTGACTTTTACAGCTTAAGTTATTTCTCATTCTGTTTTTCCTGTCTGTGTTCAGTTATACAAAATTGATGGCAATTCTTGTGATTCAACTATTTACTTCAAAGATGTATAAATAAAATTAGACTTATCTTTTGGAGAATAGTGTAGCAATGTAAGTCAATAAGTAATTATTGGCCACCTGAGTTCTACACTGGGAATGGTGACAGATACACATAATATAGGGTGACCAAGAGTCCTGGTTTACCAGGGGCACCCCTTGTTTATATTTGAGAGCCAAGAGGAATTATTACTACCTCTTTTTACTCTCGCTTTGGGTAATAAATTAGGGGTCCCTTATATATGAGGCATGGTTCTTGTTGCCATAGAGGCACCATTTAGATATAAACATTGAAATGATTGGAGAGCAATTTGAGATTCTGTGCAATCAAACTTTTTTTTTAAAAAAAAAATAAAAATGAAATAGAACAATAAAGTTAGAAATCAAAAATAGAAAACATACAAAGAGGAGGATCAACAAAGGCAATAATCAAAAATTAATAATTACAAGGACTTACAAAATAGGAGAAGAAATGAAAACTAAAATCAAGATTAGAAGGAATTAATAAACAATATTAGTAATGAAATAATAGAGTTATTTCAGGAACTAAAGAAAATAAAGTGTTTTAACAATTTCATATCAGCACATTTGCACTTGAATAAATGAACATATACTTAACAAAATATAAATTACTAAAACTAGCCATGAAATAATCTTTATTTTCATTGTCTAGTTAGAAAGCACGTACTTGGTCCTAGAGTGCAAAAAGTGTTATGCTGTACAATTTGGGAGTGGTTTAATTAATTAAAATAGGCTTTAAATGGTAAGATTCTGAAGGTTGGATAGATAGAGAAGGCCCTTGGCATTCCAAGTGCTGCAGAAAGCAGAAAGAATCATAAGGGTGGGAAATATTCACAGCAATCTTGTGCCTCACCAAGGAAACCAACTTGAAGGGAATGGAGAAATTCATTTTTGGAAGAGGTATGGCATTGGATGGAGGTATGGACTCTGACTGGACCACAGGAGCGATTGTAGTGTCCAGAGCACTGATGAAAATATGTGGCAGTGGTGATAAATTTGGAAATCTGACCCAAGGGTGATAGTAGAAGATGGCCACCTGTCCTCCGAAGTGAAAATTCATGGTAGCAAGACTCAAGGTTGGATTCTGCCATCCCACTGGACTCAGTTACACTATGTGGACTAACACAGTATTGTCATAGGACCTTTCTCTAGTCATAGGACTGATTGGACAAGAATTCATTACCTGAATAAAAACATTTGGTATGAGCAATATTTCCCTTTTCTGGGCCAAGAAGCCTATGGAGTTATCATTATTATTACTTTTTTTTTTAATAAAAGAAAGGTAGAAATGAAAATGCAGTGATGCTTCCACATGGCCTACATCCATGTTTCTCCATGCAACTGCAGGCGATCACTCTATGTTCTTGCCTCTGTTTTTCTGTGTACATTAATCACACCCCTAGGCAAGCATTTCCTTTACATTCTAGCTCTCCTCCAAGACAGAAACTTCTATGTTGGAAGAATCTTGTTTAAGTACTGTTTTATCTTCAGTGCTGTGTACAATTCACTCCATGAATAAATTAGTGAATTTCTGCTTTTAATAACTTGGTTTTCACACAAAGAGGCCAAAGGTTCTCAAACACACACACACACACACACACACACACACACACACAGTGCAGGGAATTGGTTGTATTCTTGAAGTTAAAGTGCAGTAAGTAAGTGTGAAGAGCTTCTCTATGTCATATAGACTATAGTGGTTTTTGTTATGGAATTGACTGTATGCAGAATTATTACCTGAAGGGTAATAACCACAAGAGAGTACTTTACAACTAAGAAGACCATGTGGGGTTTCCTGCTTGGAATTAACATATTTTACCCTTTCTGCCCCCTGCAGTTTCTAATCTTACCTAAATTGACTGTCAATAAATCCTAAAATTTAGGTACAAAATCTATCCTTTATTTGTACTCAGTACTTTTCATTGTAAATTGTAGCAGTAAGGATGGAGTTAACTTGAATGGGCTTTGGGATCAGATAGATCTGGCCTAAATTATTCTATCTCACTAACAAACTGTGTGACCACTCACAAGTTATTTCTCCTCTATTTCTGGCTATAAAATGAAGGTAATAATAGAACATACTGCACGGAGTCATTGTGATTATCAAATGAGATGTTATATTTAAAAGAACGTTGTACAGTGTCTGGCACATGGTTAGACCTCAATTAATGTTAACCATTATAAATATTAAGTATCAAACAGACTATTCCCCCAAAAATAAAATAGCAGTCAGTTGACCTAGAGTAGCAACATTGATATGTAGCAATGAAAATGAAGGAAATCGTTCAAGAGAAAACACACCTTAGGGAAGATGATTGCACACTCAAGAGTGTGTGATGGGTGAGACAGAAAGACTAAGATAGGTTCTTATTTTCCTAAAATCTTAGTTCTCAGTTCTTTTCCCCTTCATTCTGACTTCCAGTATTCTGTGAAGCCAGAATATACTGCCTGTTTTAAGGGAATAAAGACTTCTCTGTCCAGGCAGACAATTGTGGGTGAGTCCTCTTTCATCTGATAATGACACATCTCTGTAGAAAGCTGCTGGCTTTTTACAAATGAGAAAAGGGGACAATCTGAATATTCAATACTTAGGGACAGTGATAGGCTTGGCAGAGCTGGAGCTGAGTGGTTGAAATGTGTCTATGCATTCCCTTAGTCTCTTTTTCTTTCTAGTCGGGCTGAGAAAGTAATATAGGCATGAACAATTTTCCAGGGCATTCAAGGGGTACAGTGGTAAAATTGATCACTCAGGCCAGAGTATCTATTTTAGATTTGCTCTTTAACTTATTCTTGGGATCTAATGATCAGCTCTGGATTGAGCTTTGAGGTGAACTGAGGGGAATTGCATCCACCCTTGTCAGTAGGCATTATTTTTTGTGTTGTTGTTTTGTTTTGTAATTTCTTTTTTAAAAAAATTTATTTATTTTGATTCATTGTACACAAATGGGGTTATTGAAAGACATGCTTGCTTAAATGTTTCTAAGAAGGTACATCCTGATCCAGACATTGGTGTCTTGGATGAGGGTGGAGATTTGTACTCCAGATACCATATCTAAATTCAATAAAGTGGTGAATAGGTCATGCCACACTTAAACTGTCCTTTTCCCAACTCTGCTGCCAACAATGCTCCTCTGTAACCTACTGCTCTTGTTGCAATTTCTCCAGTATCCAACACTATTTATGGTACTTTCTAGCAATTTTATTGATAAAATATTAAAACAGGTATTAAAATCCAATTGTCCTGGTATAACTCTACATCACGTACAACCAGAAGGATGAGAAGTTATACTTCATTTATGTATTTTGTGTCAAAATGCATTCTACTGTCATGTATAACTAGAACAACAAAAGAGAATTAAAATTTACTTCATTTCCCCCCAATATCTATCAATACCTTCTCTTTACATTTTTGTGTATTTTTATCATTTATGTAGAAGATATACATATACTATATGCATAACAAACATTATTACACCATTTACTATTTCCATTCTTTTTCCATATTTCTGGTTTTCTCTTTTGCTTTTCTGCTGAAATATTATAGCAATACACAAAGTCTTGTGTTGTTTCATTTCTTTGAAAATTGTGTCCTACTATTGGAATTCAAGGACAAATAAAATAAGTTTTAAAAATCCACTTGTCCTTTGGGTATAAACCAAAGAGTGGGATAACTGGGTCAAAAGGTGGGTCCATTCCATGTTTACTGAGGAATCTCCACACTGCTGTCCAGAGTGGATGTACCAATTTGCACCTCCACCAGCAATAAAAAAGTGTGCCTTTTTCCCCACAGCCATACCAACATCTATTATTGTTTGTGTTCTTGATAATAGTCATTCTAATTGGAGTAAGATGAAATCTTAGAGTTGTTTTAATTTGCATTTCTCTAATTACTAGAGATGTTGAACATTTTTTCATTTATTTATTGATTGCCTGTATATCTTCTTCTGAAAAGGTCTGTCCAAATCCTTAACCCATTTATTGATTGGGTTCTTTGTATTTTTGGTGTAAAGTTTTGTAAGTTCTTTATAAATTTTGGAGACTTGTGCTCTATCTGAAGTGTGTGTGGAAAAGATTTTCTCCCACTCTGTAGGCTCTCTTTTCGCATTTTTGATTGTATCCTTTGCTGAGAAAAAGCTTTTAATTTTAAAATAACTAAATTAGCTCATTCTTAAATTCATTCCTCTACTCAAGCATTTTGAGAAGTTAATAATTGGAAGAGATTTTGCCTTTTTCTCTAAGTTATTGATAAAGAAATTGCTTTTAACTCTTAGAGCATCTGTGAAATGTGCACACATGTCAATCACTGTTGGATTTTGTCAACCTCTTGAGAAACAAATTTTCTCAAAGTCCCTATATCTTGCCCTCACTCCACACCCATGCCCTGGCATTTTGTAAATTTCCTGTATTCATTCATTTTTAATGCCACTTTTTAATTATACTTGGGCATAAGAGTGACATTTCTTGGACTATAAAGAAATAGCTATGGAGGTGTTTCTAATATCTGTTGCTATGGATAAGAGTGAGTTCACTGCCACTGACCCAAGTATTCTCTTTATGTATTCATTGGACTTATTTTGATGAATATGCTCTTACAAACTATCAAACTACATGTTTGAAGACCAAGATTTATTTTGATGCAATTACCGAATTGATTTATTTGCTTTCCATTTCTAGCTTCTTCCACACAGTGTGCTGATGTAAGAATACCTCACCTGGTGCCAAAGATAATAGAGGACTCAGCAGAGCTGGCTGTCTCAGTAGTATATCAATAGCAGAACTGATCTGGCACCTGACAGTTGGATTTATTTCAGAAAACCCATTATTAAATTTTATTAGCCAATGATGAATGAATAGGTTTGGAGCCACCTTTTCCCCCTTGCTATCTTATTTTATATAATCATCATGGTGTGGGAAATTTTCCTGT
Source organism: Glaucomys volans (assembly GCA_020662805.1). Classification (NCBI taxonomy): domain Eukaryota; kingdom Metazoa; phylum Chordata; class Mammalia; order Rodentia; family Sciuridae; genus Glaucomys; species Glaucomys volans. The sequence goes on from JAJEJO010000219.1 coordinate 643,314, forward strand.
TTCTCTGTTTTCAAGGAAAAGCAATCAATAACTTTTTTATAACCAACTCAAAGTGCACTAGGATTGCAGGCCAAACATAGAGGGCTGTGGATGAATTTTAACAAGTTAAGTAGGAAGCCAGAGAACATAGGCACAAAACCTTGGTTATTAGAACTGACTTAACAGATGATCAATTCAAACTGAAGTAACTTGGCCCTGGAGAAATGGTGCATACATGTATCTAGAAGGATATTAACCTGATGGATTGTTTTTTGTTAAAATTAGAGCATGATACTATACAAAATAGTTGGGTTCATTGTGACAAAGTCGTACATAGGTGGAATTTGATTTACACCATTTCAGTCCCCTGTGACCCTGATTTTCTTCCTCTCCTCCCTCCACTATCTGTTTATTCCATTTGTTTATTTATTTATTTATTTATTTATGAATAATTAGTGCTTAATACATATACATAAAGGTGAAACTCACCGTGGTATATTTATATATGTACATAGGGTGATTTTAAAAAATTCATTGTGCATTTCCTCCTCTTTCTTGTCCCTCCTCCTCCCTCCTGATTTCCCTCTTCTGTTCCACTCATCTCTGTGTCTTTATGATATGTTGAATTTCTTTTTAATGGAAACCTACATACACTCAGTGATGTATTGTCCTGGAACACACAGTTCAGCTGTGCACAGGCAATCACAGGGGCTTTGGGTCTTTCTAAAGCCATGCCATGCCATGCCAGGCATCTGCTTTACACTATGACACCTCACGGTAAGGCAGAGTTAGAGCACATACAGCTTGTTTGATTTAAAAAGTTGACTCAAACAAGGTGCACTTCTGTTTCTCATGTACATACAGCCAGTAGCAAAGAAAATATCTCTTCCCACATAAGATGCTTTTCAGATGCCAATCCTATTGGTCTATTACTAAGACCAGGATATTACAACACAGGGCATTTCAGTAGTGAAAGAGACTACTACCATTGAATGTATTTTAAAAATTTTTAAATTTGTTCTAATTAGTTATACATAGCAGAATGAATTTTGACAGACCATACATAAATGGAGTATAACTTCTCATTCTTCTGGTTGTACATGATGTAGAATCACACAGGTCCTGTAATCGTATATGCACATAGGATAGTAGTGCTTGTGAATATATTTTTATTTATGAAAACTGTATAGTTTCAATAGGAATAGAACTGAGATAAGGATGTTAAAAGAGACAGATAATAATCTAAGATTTTAATGCATTATCAGATAATGATGTTAGGACACAAAACACAGAATCTTTGTAGTGGTTAATTTATCTGTGGGAAATATGTTAAAAGTCATTATTTGTACTACGTTTATACTCTGTATCTCATTTGATTTCTGAGGCCATCATATGTTACTAACACCTGCCATGCTATGTGTTATTTGTAGACTAATTTTAGATGGCAAATGAGGCTTTGAAAAGTTATCTGACTCGTACCAGGTCATCCAGCCAGTGGTAGGTGGTAGTGCTGGAATTTGATCCTGTGTTTTGACTGAACTGGGGTGCTGTTTTCACTCTACATTTCTGCTTCTTTGTAATCACTGTTTTCTGATAGCCCATGAACTATTGTGAAAAATTATATCACTGTTGACAAATAGCACATGCTTTGAATCAGTCCTGCATTTTTTCATATGTAGAAACCTCATAACCATTTAGAATTCCCACAGATATCCAAGTATATCAATGGTTCTGGGAAGAGAATATGGCTCTTCATCCAAAGTTTGTCTGTTATTATTTCAATCATCGTGCCTTCTGAGTCCATGAGATCAGTTTTCAACACTTCTCAAAGCACTTTCCTTTTAACATAATACTCCAACCAGAGCATTTTAGATAGATGACCTGGGATATTTGTTCATTAGATCAGCTCTATAAAGTTTTCTAAAATCTTTTCTACCCAATATGAACTTTCTTATCAGCTCCTCAGAAAGGCCATCTATCTTTTCTTTACTTATTCAGGAGGCACTTTTGAGGGAGAGCAAATATTTCCCTGTAAGAAGAATCCTCCAGTATCTCTTTACTAATTCAGGAAACCACATATAATGGAAGTGGAAAGAAAATTCAGATCTTATCAAAACCATTTTGCTTCTCAAAGGGTCACTGCATTAGATAAAAGGACACATTTTATTCTTCATATGATCTCTTTCTTCTGCCTTCTCCACTCTTTCCTGTGCTCACTTGTACAATCCCTTTCTGTTTGTTCCAGAAGAAGATTTTGATGGTATACAAAATACAATACAGTGACACAATTAGAAATAGGCAAGGAATAAAAATATCAATAATAAGGGGGAAAGAAAAATACTCATGAATTAAGCACTTCAGAGAAGATGTCTAGGAATAAGTTACTTGCTTGATAAATGGCAATTGCTAGCTATGGTTTCAGGGTGATTCTTTTTAAATGAATACAGAATATCAACACTGTAAAGATCGTAGAAAATTTAAGTTCCAAGTACACATATACATGTATCATTATATGCATTGCATTGTATGTATTTTCTAACTTTTCCTTACTGACTGTAGGCTGTGGTAGTGTCAGACTTTGATTTTCTTAGGACTGTTGTTGTTCCACTGGCATCTCAGGGGAGTTACTACTTCAAGGATCATTAAATGACCTTGACTTAGCTTTCTACCACTGTGACCAAAATATCTGACACAAACAACTTGGAGGACGAAAGGTTAGTTGTTTCAGAGGTCTCAGTTCACAGTCAGCCAGCTCCATTGCTCTGGGTCTGAGGTGAGGCAGAGCATCATGGCAGAGGGTGTGGTGGAGGAAAACTGCTCAGCTCATGGCAGCCAGGAAGCCCAGAGAGAGAAGTCAAGGAGCCAGAGACACGAAATACCTTTTCAGGTTACACCCCCAGTGACTACTTCCTTCAACTAGACTAGACCTCCTAAACTTTCCACCACTTCTTCATAATGCCATCAAATTATTAATCTGGGTCAAAGCTGAGTCAGAGCCCTCGGATCCAACAACTTCCCAAAAGCTCACCTCTGAACTTCGATGTGTCAGGGAATAAACTTTTAAAACGTGAGTCTTTGTGGGGGCATTTCATATCCAAACCACAACAGACTTCCATCTCTTTGCCTAAGAACTTTTGTTTAAGGAAAACCACTTTGCTTATGCAGGGTAATTAACACCACTCTGTATTGCCTAGAACCCCTTAATCAAAGAGAACAATAGTTGGTGTGTGAATTTCCCAACTCCCTTGCCCCTTAGATGGCATAAACATGTGGTGCACGTTTTCCAGGAGCTCCTTGTGGTACTAAGTTCCAACTACGTGTCCTAGTAGCTGGCTTGCTTTTGTGGTCTGCCTTCTTCTCTCACTTTCCTCTTTTCAATCAAATAAAGTATTCAAACAAGAACCTTTGTTAAGATAAAGGATCTGCTTCTAGGGTCACCCAAATTAAGACAGTAATGCATCCCCAGAGCCTACTTCAGACCCTAACACAAGTTAATTGATTGAATGACATAATTTAAGACAAATGTATGCTTTGAATTATAGAATCATATTTCTTTTTAACCCCTAAAAAGACTTCTTTATTTTTTTAAATGCAAAGACCCGGTGGCTAAACTTTATACTAAACTTTACCTTCCTGGGGCAGGGGAAGGGCAGATCTGTGTTCAGTCTGAAGCCCTGAGTGGTGAAGACCTCTGGAGTAGAGAATGCTGTGCATCTTAGAGCTCTTCTATATTATTGGGTTAAGTGGAGAGGAATGAAAATCATTTCCCCAATAGTTTGGGTTCCTTTTTTGCAAATTACCTTATTTGTTTTTTAAAGACACATAATATGAGATATATTTCAGTCACCTTTGTGTCTCTGTGACCAATATACTGGAAAATAAAAATGTAGAGGAGGAAAAGTTTATTTTGGCCCATAGCTCTGGGCCTGAGATGAAGCAGAGCATGATGACAGTGTTAGGTAACAATTCGGCCATGAATGGGTGAGGGGGAAAAGACAATAAAGGGGGAGTTTCACAGGAAACCATATCTGACAGATAAGCACCTTGAAGAAGGGGCTTGGCATGTTGAAACTCCCCCAACCTCAGTTTAAAAGAACTCCTGTTTCTGGACCATGTCATCATTACCTCTCATAACCAAGTTCCCAGGACCTGCCCTTAACCGACCTCACAACCCCTAATCACCCTAATAGCCCAAACATAAAGACCCTCACAAAGAAACCTTGATGGTGCTAATTAAAGGATAATGAACCCATTAAGGGGCAGGAAATTGAGACTAAAGCAGGGGAACGGGATCATAAATCCATTAAGAGAACTGGAGAGTCGAGATAAAAACAGGGGGACTCGATTTCCTTAAAAACTCCAACTCTTGGAGCCTCGCACTGTTCTCTCTCTGAGGTAGTCCATGTAGCTCCTATGCCCTTGGAAGTCATGAGGTGGATTTGGGCAGGATTCTGGAAAATTCCTGGAATGCCCAATAAAACTGAAGGGCAGGAGTGACCTACCACCCTTCTCCCCTCTGAAAGCATTCTCTTTTCCTCTTTCCTCTCCCTTCTAATAAACTCACACCTGTTACTCCAAGCAACTGATCTGAAATCTTTCTGGCATGATTGTAAGAGTCAGGGTGTGAAGGGGGCTGGGGTGGGCCTTTGTATGGCCTCAATTTCCCAGAAGATCCATTCATCATGACGAAGGGCTTGGTGAAGGAAAGTTGCTCTGTTCAAGACATCTAGTTAGGGGAGAGAGAGGGGAGGGGAGAGGGAGAAGGAGGAAGGAAGGAAGGAAGGAAGGAAGGAAGGAAGGAAGGAAGGAAGGGAGTGTTCTGCTCACCAGGAACAAAATATAAACCCCAAAGCCATAGCCCCAGTGATATACTTCCTCTAGCCACACACCCCACCTGACTACATTTACCACCAATTAGTTCATTCAAGTTATTAATCCATCAAATAAATCAATGCACTGATCATGTTTTTGCTCTTTTAATTGAATCATTTCACTCTGAACACTTCTCCATTTTCTACACATGAGCTGTTGTAGGACACCACATATTCAGACCATAACAAGAGACTTCTACTAATCCCACACTCTGCAGCTCTAGTCAGGGTTTTGCCTCCTCCTCCCCTGGAAGGCTTCAGTAAATAGCCAGGGTGACAGCATGGGAAACTTGTTTCCCACCACCTCTGTCTACACGTTAGAGCTGAGAGCAAATCCTCAGCCGCCAGCAGCCCACTTCCATGCTCTGGTGGTACATCTGGCTGTTTTAGGCTCTAAATGGGACCAGATCCATCAAAATACAGATTTCTGGCTTTCATTTTAAGTAATCAGAAGATTTAGTAGCTCTGATTCTACAAACCCGTGTGGTACTAGCTGGCTGGAACGGCATAACTACCGTCTGGTTTAGATGGGGCTCTTATCCTCTACTCTCCAAATTGCTGCTTCCCTCGTTTATGCCAAACCTGCTTGTCCTTTTGGGTTTGAGATCTCTGGTGCCCTCTTGAAGCTATCTTGTTCTGTCATATGTCCTTCACACTGGAGGAACGCACAGCAGCCTCTTCCCACTGCTTTCTCTGTCTCCAGTGAAGACCACTCTTTGTGGTTGAATATTATCAAGACTCACAGAGGCCTATGCCAAGGCTTAGAGGTTCTTTGTGAGAGGGAGGAACTGTCAGAGTTGGCTAACAGACAGGGTGACATGGATATGAGAATAAAAGGACACTCTTTGAATTATAGAATGACATTGCAGTTTGGATGCCACCCCCATGCCTGCCTCTGGAACACAAAGCACTGCTTCAGAAGGGACATGCTCTCTGCTCTCTACCTTGCCTCACAAAACTCCAGAGTCAAGCCAATTATATCTTTTAAGTAAAGGGAAAGCTGACTGATTCCAAGTTTCCCCAGGGCATGCCTTGCTTGCCAAACCACAGGTTCAATGAACTTCGAGCGGCTTCCTAAAATACCTTGTCTTCTCTTTGTTTTATTTTAATGAAACATGTTTACTACTTTTATTGTAATTTTAAGATACTCCTAAATCTCACTTTAGCTCTCTCTGTGGCCCCATGAAGAATGGCGGCCTTCTATAATCTAGAGACCCCTGTTTTCACTAGTCATACCACTTCATTGGATCAGCTAATGTCAGAGTGGTTGGATTTTGCAAGACGCCAGCATCATCTCTCATGACCTCTCCTGGGACGAGGAGAGAAATACAACTAGATGATGGGGAATGGGGCATATTGATATCTTTTGAATTGTTGCTCTGAAAAACTGCTGTTAGATTCATTTTCACTAGGAGGAAGTTTTTAAGAGATATTTTCTAAGTACAGTCATGTTTATTATATTTTTAAATGACATTATTGTGGTTTATTTTGCTTATCACATTCATTAATTTTTGTTAGTGAATTGTGTCGTATCAGAAGAGATCTTTTACAAAGTTTCAGATGACATGAAGTTGGGAATGCATTACGAAGAACGCCAAAATCAGCATCCTGCCAGATCTTGAGAGATGGAACGAGGAGGAGAAGCCATTAGAATCAGTACATTTCAGAGGGAAATCTATACACTTCTATGCTCTTATGGAAGGAAAAACATGTATGTTCAAAAACAACCATTGAATAAGTCTAGTTGGAGGAGATGTGGCCTTTTAGCCACATGTGTGAAGTTTTCAGTTAGCGGAGAACTCGGTGAGTTAGCAATATGATGTGACTGTCCTAGGGCAATGCAATCCTAAAGAGATCAATGAAAAGATTTTTGTCCAGAAAAATGCAAATGATAATAATCAAATATTATTAAAAGCACCCTTGGAATCTGTTGCACACTTCTGATACCATAGGTTAAGTGGAATTCTGACAGACCAGAGCGTATTTAGAGGACAGTGTCTGGATGAGGGGGGTTTAGAAAGTATTGCTGGTTTGTAGTACCCAGACTAGGTTGGAAAAGGGCACTGTGGGATCAAAGATTTGGTTTGGATGGGTCTCTCACGTCCACCTTTATGCCTCAGTGAAAGAGGAATTGCTATCATGAGTTTTCTACAGATAACACAGAAGTCGGTATTAGTCAGAACCAGAAAATCTTTTCTTCTCTCTTCTTTGTTTCTCTTATTTACTTAAATTGACAATAAAATTATGTGTGTCAATTGTGTACAATGTATTGTTTTGAAATATGTATACATTAAGGAATTAAATTAAGGTAATTGACAAAGGCACTACCTCACATATTTATGCTTTTGGTGGTGAAAATCCTTAAAATCTACGATCAGCAATTTTCAAGAGCACAGTAAGTTACTATTAACAATAGTTACCATGTGGTACAATTGACCTCTTGAACTTCTTCCTAACTGAAAATTTTTTTTGTTCATATTACCATTTTATTTTTTAAAAAGTTTTACAGACTGCATTTTGATTCATTGTATACAAATGGGGTACAGCTTTTCATTTCTATGGTTGTGCATGATGTAGATTCATACCATTCATGTAATCATACATGTACATAGGGCAATGATGTCTGTCTCATTCCACCATTTTTCATACCTTGTCCTCCTCTCATTTCCCTGCACGTAATCTAAAGTTCCTCCATTCTTTAATTTTTTAATTTGTTTTAATTAATTATACATGACAGTAGAATGCACTTTGATACATTGTACATAATGGAGTATAATTTCTCATTCTTCTGGTTGTACATGATATAGAATCCCAATGGTTGTATAGTTATATATGTACATTGGGTGATAATGTCTGATTTATTCTACTATTCTTTCTACCCCCATAACTCACTCACTTCACTCCCCTCTCTCTAATCTAAAGTAACTCTATTTTTCCCTAGCCTGCCTCACTTATTGTGAATTAGCATCTGCATATCAGAGAAAACATTTGGTCTTTGGTTTTGGGGATTGACTTATTTTGCTTAGCATGATATTCTCCAGCTCTATCCATTTACCGGCAATGCCATCATTTCATTCTTTTTTAAGGCTGAGTAATATTCAACCTTATATAGATATACCACATGTTTTAAATCTGTTGAAGGGCACCTATGCTGGTTCCATAGTTTAGGTATTGTGAATTGAGCTATTATAAACATTGATGTGGCCACATCACTGTAATATGCCAACTTCCTTAACAAGACTCCTAAAAGGCAAGAAGTAAAATCAAGAATCAATAAATGGGATGGATTCAAACTAAAAAGTTTATTTACAGCAAAGGAAGTGATCAATAATGTGGAGAGAGAACCTACAGAATGAGAGAAAGGATATATAAAAAATTCAAAAACCTTAACACCGGAAAAAAAAAAAAAGCCAATCAATAAATGTGGTAAGGAACTGAAAAGACACTTCACAGAAGGAGAAATACAACCAATCAACAAATATATGAGAAAATGTTCAACATCTTTAGCAATTAGAGAAATGCAAATCAAAACAACTCTAAGATTTCATCTCACCCCAGTCAGAATGGCAGTTATCAAGAATATAAGCAACAATAAACGTTGCTCATACACTATGGTGGGACTCATACACTATGGTGGGACTGCAAATTGGTGCAACCACTCTGGAAAGCAGTATGGAGATTCCTCAGAAAACTTGGAATGGAACCCCCATTTGACCCAGCTATCCCACTCCTTGGTTTATACCCAAATGACTTAAAATCAGAAATTTTGTATCTCTTGACCAACACCTCTTTTTGTCACATCCCAAACCCTGGTAAACGATCACTCTACCCTCCACTTTTTTTAAGTTTGACTTTTTAAGATTTTCCATGTAAGTGAGATCCTGAGGTGTCTTTCTGTGCCTGGTTTAGTTCACTTAACATAATCTTCTCCAGTTCCATTCCATGTTGCAAATGGCAGGATTTTCCTCCCTTGGCTGAATGGTACTCCAGTGTAGTATATACTGCACCAGATGGTGCAGTTTTTAAAGCTCACACTACATTTTCAGATGCAGTTCTAGAAATGAAGTTCCTTAAGCTCCAGGGAAAAGGGCTAATATATTTAATCCCTGTCATAAAATACTTATGACTTTTTATACCCTGTACCAGTTTAGATTCTCTAAAATTGATCCTCCAGCTCTTGTGCCTATTTGACGTAATCTCAGTTTCTCCTTCTTTTTATCCTCCTCTTCCTTTTCTTCTCTTCCTGGATTTTAAGATCATCTGATATGAGAACTTCTTTTTCTCTTTTCCACTTGCCCATGATTTTGGCCTTCCTTCACCTAGAAAGTCATTTTGATCCTCCTTCCTGCACTGTTTTGTGGATAAACACCTTCCTTTTCTTTATTAATGCCCACATCCTATTTCATGGCTTTTTTGATGAAACTCCTAATAGATGTAGGGTCATAATAAGAATTTAAGAGATTTGGAGTACTAAAAAGATTAGATGCTCTTTCCCAGATGTATTTCAAAGTAAAAACAAAATAAAACTATAAAATAAGTGTAAGATGTTCAACATGGTAACAGCTTCTAACCTTTTTAATATAATATCTTCCAAGAAAGTATTTTGGAGTGATGTCTCTACTATTTTTTGTTTCTGTGTTCTGCCTATGGAGGACATAGGGGAGAAAATGCAGACCTCATTCTTGGGGTGTGCCACTTTGTTACCTCCACCGATGGGGAATTGGGGACTTCTGCTTTTCACTGTAGTTCTTAGTATTTTTTTTCTTTTTAACCACATCTTCCATGATTACCTTGATTATAGTGTTACACAAATACACCTCCCCACAGACGCCAAGCTTCTGACCCCTATTCTTCACATTTTTTTGCTATTTCATATTTTCTCAATTACTATTTTTTGAAAATAATAAATGTTATGTAGTGCAGAAGAAGTTATAATCAAAAAAATTCCTGACCTTCCCTATGCCCTGTTTTTTATAGGAATTTACTTTCATCTGTTTCCATTTTGAGGTTCTCTGAACAGTATCTGTACATATATTCACTTCAGACATTGTCTATTCATATCTGGCAATGGTACATGAAAATTTAAATCTATAATGCCACATTCTTGTTTTTGCTTAATGTACCCTTTTCTTTTTTTCCACCTTATAAGACATCATAAAATTCTCATTTTGCAGAATTTTAGAATACGCTATTTCCAGATTTGGTGATGATTTGCTATTTCCAGATTTTTCTTGTATATGTTTGATAATTCTCCCTCTTACTGGTTCATTTGTCCTTATGGTTTGATTTTTGTTTTCATTGTAAACTTGACATATGAGGGGAAATTTTTCTCTGTGAATCTCGTGTTCCCTGGGCTATGGATGAATCTCTACAGAAGGGTTTTTGCATTTTCTTAGTTTCTTCACTGGTTCTGAACCACATTTCTTAAAAAATCAAATTTAGTGGTTCTAGCTCCGTCTGGTTGGTATAAATTTGAACCCATCATCCAAGCATAGTGCCATCTTGGGTTTCTAGCTTCTTGCCAGTAAGTCTTTTTCCATCAAGAGCACTGACAGATGACAAACTGCTGTACTGCTTCCTGCTTCCTGTTTGGGAAGGCTGCTTGGGAAGGCAGAGTTTGGAGTACCCAGTTTCTTTTCTGTTTCATGATAGGACACCTCTTTGAGACTCCCTGCCCAGCCAAGAAGGCTTTGTTCCAAAATGTACAGCCATAAACTTCACCTCCTATTACTTTAATGGTCCTATTACTCCTATTATTTTAATGGTCATTAAAATTCCATCTACAAGCATGCAATATTTATGTCTAGGTGCTATATTTTGGATTTCACATTTTAAGCTTTTTCTTGCTACTCTGACTTAGAGATATGTCTTAATTTCTGGCACCTGTATATTTCTTTTTCTCTCCTTTTTTTTTTAATTTTGAGAATTACTGTGATTCCACAAAAAAAAAAAAAAAAAAAAGGTCTGCTATACCCTACCCAGCAATTTCATGTCATTGGAGTAATAAGTTTAATAAGTTAGTTTTGTTCATCAGCTTCCAGGTTTTCAATATTAATTAAGTCCCAACTGGATTTTTCTTAATTACTTTTTCATCTTTTGAGAAGTTATGCATATTCATAGTTAAATAATATACAAGGCGGTAATAAATTAGGAGGGTCAGAAAATAAATGGAATCCTGGACAAAGTTCATTGGGTCTGATGACCCACCCACTGATCGTTCCCCCAGTTTCCAAATGTATAATTGAGATTGGCATGCTTGGAAATTGGCACAAACCCCTTATTGATTCTTAATTTAAGAGGTAAGTTCTATCCTAGTGGAAAAGGCAAAGAGGAAGCTTCTGAAACTATCCTTCACCACAACTGAGATAGTAAATCAATAACCAAATTACAACCCAGGGCGGGGAATGGCAAAGATGAGTGCCACCTTAAGGATCTAAAGCAGGAGTTTGGAAAACTGCAGACTGTGGACAAAATTTGGTGCACGGCCAGTTTTTGCACAGCCTTCAAGCTAAGAATGGTTTTTACATTTTTTAAGGATTGTTAAAAAATAAAAATATGTTTCAGAGACCATATGTGGTCTGAAAAGCCTGAAATCTTTACCATCTGTCTCTTGACAAAGAAAAAAAAATGTTGGCCCCTTAAAGTATGTAGGGGTGGTGGTCCCAATACATCTACTTAATTCACTTCTTTCGCTCTGGCAGAAACTGAATGGATTCCACAGGTTGACTGCAGACTACGAAAAGCTCAACCACATTACAGCCTCAATCACAACCCTCACAGTACATACGTATGGTATCTTTGCCAGAATGAATTAATGTGACATCAGATACAAGTGTGTGTGTAGCCACTAATTTGACAAATGTAAGTTATTTTATTTTTAAAATATCAATCAGGAAATAATTTGCATTTATATAGAAAGGACAACATTATACATTTGCTTCAGGGCTGTCTTCAAACCTCTGTCATAACAGAGTCCAAACACATTTGGAGTATCTTGGCATCCTTCAGATCATCATATCCATTTATTTTATCAGTGACATTATGTTGATGAGTGACATGAACCAGAAGTAGACGTGCTGGCATTCCCGATGAGACATAAAATTCAGAAAGTGAGAGATAGACATTGCAAAGACTTGGGGTCCATTCATATTTGTAAAATGCTTAGAGATTTGTGGTGAGAGGACATGACAGGATGGCCCATCTGAAATAGACAAATTTACACATCTTGCTCCTGCTGAAGGAGCCACAAATGAGACATGATGTAATTTGGATCTTGAATGTCCACCCCCACCCCATCAAAAGGCCCATGTGTAAAAGCCTTGGTCCACAAGGTGGTGCTATTGGGAGGTGATAGAACCTGTAAGAGGTGGGATCTAGTGGGAGGTCTCAGAGGGATGTCCCTTGAAAAGGATAGTGGGATTTTCTTTCTTTTTGCTTTCTTCTTTTGCCTCCTGGTAATGAGGTGAATGATTTTGCTCTACCATGTGTTCTGACATGATGTGCTGCCTCACAGACTGAAAGCAAAGGGGCCAACTTCTTAGTTCATGGACTAGAACCTTCCAATCCATTAGCCAAGATAAAACTTTTCTCTTTATATGCTTATTATCTTAGGTATTGTGTTATAGTATGAAAGACTGATTAAAATGAGGCACTAATTGGAAGGACTAGAGGACATAAGGAAATCATGATGCCTGAGTGGGCAGTCCACAGATCACCCACATAAATACCTCAGTGCTTCATCTTCAGGTTGTATATAGCTCTGTGAGGAATCCTGTAGGACTAGCTGAAGCAGAAGTAACATTCTGAGATTGATTTTCAGATTCTTGGCTTAGTATTTGGGTCCAGGATGAAAATGTTTGGCTGCTATACTGAAGCCTCAGTCAGGGGGTGGTCTTGAAATACAGGAACAAAGCAAAATCTCCCAATGAGTGCTGCACGTGGAGGACTACTTTTTGGGGAATGATAAATGGTTAGAAACGCACACACACACACACACACACACACACCCTCAGGATAGAGATCTGGAAGGAAGGAAGAAGGGAAGATTAGGCCAGGGAGGTCTGGGATAAGATGAAATTAACATATATGGGAGTGGCATTAAGTGTGGAAGTCTTTGAATGTGTCACACCACTAGAGAACATCCTTCTTGGAAGTAAAATCAAGTAGACAAAGTTGCTAGGCCAATTAATGTCCACCAGCCTCTGTCATTGGGCACCCTTGTGCTGGCATGAGGGGCACAGGAGGTGGCTGACATGGCTGAGATGGAGATTGCACTCAGCACCACACACTCCCCCTTGCCACGACTGATCTAGCTTCTGCTGCTTCCGAACGCCTGATCTTCACCAAGCCCCTCTGTGGAGCATCCCTTGAGAAGATCTACTGGCCACCAATGCCAAGTTCACTATTGCATGATAGAACTTTTCATTCTAGAAGGGTCAGAGGCTTGTCCTCATAGGAATGAACACACATTCAGGTGGAGAGTTATCTTTCCTGCCTACTTAGCCTCCATTGACACTAAGGACTTAGAGAGAGCTTGAATTACCAGCACCGGCTCCCACATAACACTGGATAGGACCCATTTTAGAGGGGGCCTACTTTAGGGAAAAGCAGGTGCTGCAGTGGATTCCTGACTTTGGGATTCCCTAGTCATATCACATAGACACCATTCAGAGGTCGCCAGAACTACAGAGCTTTGGAATGACGTGCTGCAAGCCTAGCACCAGCTTGGAGGTGTATTATGTAAGGACAGTGCAACATCCTCTGGGACACCAGATATATATATATATATATTTTTTTTCACCAGATATATATTTGCATGTGTATAATAATTAGAAAAGACTCTTACTTGAATGCATTACTCAAGTCAGTAATTGTTTCCTTTTCTTGGTTTTGGGTAAAGTTAGAGATTAAGGTAATTATATACCTTATAGGAAAGCACAGGGTAAGGCCAAAAATAACAAGTGGAACAGTTGCAGTCTATAAATGAGTCCATTCATTGGAAATTCAGTTTCTGCTATGATTTGCTTTATGAAAAGAATGTTGGCCAGCTACCCTGCCTGTACAATATGGCTGTGGACAGCACAATTATTTTATCAACCTGTGGCTGTTCCTGACTCAATGGTACCACCCTGTAGAATTTGAAGTGTGTCTATGGCTTCCTGGCTTCCTGAACGCTTCTGGTGCTCCCCTGGCCTTTGGATGGTTTCCAGATGACAGATTCTGAACTCATGCTGATGATCTAAATATGTCTACTGGGCAATTTGCTAGCTGGATCAAAAACAATCAACGTGCTTTGTGTTAAGAATTTAAGTTACAGTTTTGTTTGCAAGAATACATCAACTTTTGTCTTACTACTGTTAAAGCTGAGTTGAGAATAAATTATTTTGCCAAATTCCGCCTAAAGAAAGGTATGCTCTTCATTTACTAATTTTATTGGTTTTGATTGAACTCAAGTTTATGTCAAAAATATCCTCCCTGTAAAATGCATTTCTTTTTCCAGCTTTCACATTGGAAAAATTGTTTTCCCCATATAACTCCTCTTTAAAATGCTTCTTTGTCATTTCAAGTGGGAAAAAGACTTGTTCTCCAAAAATCTACTCTCTTTATAAGACTAAACGCTATGCTTTATTTATTTATTTATTTTTGACACAGTCACATAAGAACTGTTCCATTACTGGCTTTTGTCTGTGTGTAGCAAAATTCAGTAACGAATTAGTGCAATTATCCAGAACATTTACATTAAATATTAGGATAAAACCCAGTTTGAGCGCCATAGCTACAGTGATTTCCTAAGACTTACTAAATTCAATTTTTCCTATCATGCAGGCAAACACTGATATGAAAGATCAGGGTGTTAAGAGACAGGCATATCTGAAGTTTCCACTGGTGAAAATCTAGAATGAACCAGGGTGAATGTATCCTCTTCAGATCCTGAATGAGTCCAGATGAACTCTTTTCTGTTTCCTGCAGACTCTGGGAGAAATGACCTTACTTTCTTCTCTTGGGTGCTTACCACAACCCTATCAATTGGAATTCTCTTTCCTCAAATTTTGACTGTTTTTCTAAATCTCTTTTTACTTACACTCAAGAGTCTCGTGAGAATCTTACAATTTTCAATGGAACACTGATAATTATATTTGGCCTTACAAAAGATACTTAACTTTTCTGGGCTCAGTTCCTTTGTAGTCAATCAAATGAAGAGAATATGGATGACTTTACTGTGTTTGGAACTTAAATGAGATGGTTTGTATAGTAGTAGGTGTGTAGTAAACAGCTCTCTCTGCAAGTTTTTCCTTTCATTTTTCTCCTATATGCAACTTAAAACACACGGTGGTTTTCTAAATTGTTTAATTATTATAAATTTATACTGGTATGATAATTTATAGTTTTAATAACTATTTTCATATATCTCATCTCTTTGTGTGTGTGTGTGTGTGTGTGTGTGTGTGTGTTACCAGAGATAGACCTAGGGCCTCCAATACGCTAGGCAAGTGCTCTATCATTGAGCTACATCCCAGATTTTTTTATTTTAGTTTGAGTTGCCTTGAACTTGCAATCTTTCTGCCTCAGCCTTCCAGGTCATTGGGATTACAGGTCTGTGCCACTGTGCCTGGCTCATTTTTGTCATCTTATTTGCTGCTGCCATAGTAGTTTGAGATAGGTGAGATTATTTATTTTCCCTAATTTCAAGATAAAGCTCAAGCAAAGAAAAAGAAGTGTGTAGATTCATGATGCCTTTAACAGGGAAGTATAAATGGGTGGTGACTCTTATTTCCTGGGTTTGTGGTGTTTAGTAGAGACACCTCTACTTGAGTTGTGATACTGGAAACCAAAAGATAAATTCTGGAAATGTCTCCAAATATTAACAGATCAAAGTCAGGGAAAATAGTGAGAAACCAGACTGCCATGTTAAATGTCTGGACAGGCAAAACTAGATGAAGAAACCATAGCCTGGAAGAATTCTCCAGAAAGGGCTGAGGTTCCACATGGACACACACTGTGCGTTCAGAAAAGAAATAGCAGTGTTTGGAAAGGGGCATTAAAATGCTTTCCACTGAGGATTATTGCTTTCTTTTGTCAAAGGAGCTAAAGATGGTTATACATACAGGCACTGCCTAAATCTTTGTTCTTCTGATTAGCATCAGAATCCACTAACAAGACACTAACAGCTAATGTACCCATATGGATGGAAACACTACTGGGCTTTTATGAATGACATAGCAGTGAATGTTTAGAATTTATTGCCTATCACCCATTTAATGGATCACTCTTGTGTACTTGGGATATGCCAGTCACTCTGCTTGCTACAGGAACGATATCAGCAAAAATTGGCATGGAGCTTATACCAGTAGAAGAGATGTTTATAATTTAGTAATAGGAAAAATTGTATATGAGATTCAGATTTTGTTTAAATTAAAAAGTATGAAAACTAGAAAGCACACATTGAATGCGATTGGTCTCATAATTTCCTTGCATCTGAAGTCATCAAACTGGCAATATCTACACTGATAATTAATTATATTAATTACTTTTTCTGAAAATTTAGAAGCAGATGGAAACAAATTCATTTTATTTATGATAGTTGCATTTGTGCAAGTATGTATGTTTTCAAGACTCAAGTATATATTATCATTTCTTCTCCACTGCCAATAGTGCTAACATCACATGCTAATCACATGCTAATACAAAACTAATATAATCTAGTTTTGCAACATATTCTTATATATCATATTAACAAATATTTGTTGCATGCCACAGGGAGAGTTTTTCTTGCACTTACTGAAGGTGTCTATCTAAATATCTTACTCTTAAGATTTTTATAATAATGCTATGAGGTGAAAAATATTTTTACTACCAATTTCTTACAGAAAAAAGGAATAGAGAGGAAAATTTTCTAGATTAAGGCAACACAGCAAAACTGGTGGAATCAGTCTTTAAACCCTGTTCTTTCTGTTTCCAGAGTATATGCTCTTTAAATAGCATATAATTTTTTTTCTTTTATAATAACCATCTGAATGCCATTTGCAAATTCTATCATTTCATTTTTTATCAACCTCAATAAAAATAGTTCTACTTTACTAGAACATGTCGTAACTGGTACAACCATACCAAGCCTCTGGATTTATAATTTATTACTAAAGACTTTTACCTGATTATAAGGAAGTTTATTTATTTAGTCAATCAGCCAGTGAATATTTAGTGAATATTTATTAGGGACCTATAATGCACTAGACACTGATTTTTATTCTGAAAATTTGAGAAGTAAAATATTAAACTCTCTGGCTTCTAATTTCTCTGGCAGAAAATTCTCTTATGAAAACCATCTGTCCAATAAAATCTGCATATGCAATTTCTAAATTTCCTATATTTTATTAAATCAAACTAGCTGGAAATAAAAAAATTTAAACTACTGTAAAGAAATGTGGGGTTACCCATTACAAAGAAAAGTAGTCATTCACAGTAATATCATGAAAAAGGACCATCTTAAGAAACATAAAATTTTTTAATACTTAAATTCCCTTGTAATTAAGTTAATATACAAGAATATTTTTAAAAATAGGGTAAGTATTTTCTTACAATTTTGTTGACTATATTATTAATATTTTTAGTGAGTCTTTATTTAATATGAAGTAAACATCAGTTGACTTCAGGTAAAATTTTCAAAAAATCCTGAATTAGTTGACGGTATGCCTGTATATATGTATCCATGTGTACAAAGTGAAATTTTAATGACATTTTCTTTAAGAATTAAATGTTTGTATATAGAATCTTTGGAGTCATTTGCAGGTCATTTCACTTTGCCTGAAGGTAAAGACCCACGGAGATTTAACCTAAGTATCTGTAGCCTATAATTTTCTCTGCCTTTGATCTATTCCAAATATGCCTGACTGAGTGGGGGAAGAGCAGAAGCAATCGAGAAGCTGGACATTCTAGAATGCATGCTCTGTTATCATAGTCTGAACATAATAGAGATTTTTTTGTGTGTGTGTCTGGATAAGCACATTATTCTAGATATATTCTGATTTGAGAGGAAGCAGTTTCAGAGTTTTAGGCACTTAGTGGTATACAGAGCCAGGTTTTATCAAATTTAGACTTGGTAAGAGACTATAGATAGTAATAAGAAAGATGTAGTTTGGGTTTATTTTCTGGAGACCCTGAGGAGTTTAAAATGAGAATGGACTCCGGAGGACATACGGTCTCTCTCTCTCTAGATGTGAGAAGCTAAAAGTCCAAAGAGGCATTATGGCGTGTTCAAGGCGACTCTCTGTTATTAGTGGAGCCAGGAGGGAGCCACGTCCTGATCACTGATGCCCTCTCATAATCTCTTTACATTATAGGCCACTTTGAAGGGAAAATCAACCATTAAAAACCTTCAAATACATGAAGACTTTCTTTTCCTTTGAATTTAAAACTGTATGGTAGTGTTTTTTTGGATCAGTTATCCGGAGCATTGGATAGTCATTTCTTTCATCTCCTCAAAATATAAAGTAGGACCCCAAAGCAAATACGACTAGACTCTGAGTGTCTTAAACATTTACTACAAGATCCCAGCATGCAAGTCATGCACTTGTTTTTTCCCATGAGGAGACCCTTAGGTTCTCAGGCTTTCTGCTTTTCTTTTTGCATGTGATTTTTAGTTAATCAGTTAGAGTCAATCATGTAGAAGACAGAGAGGTAGAAGCAATAGTACTGGTAAGACTTCATAGTTTATAACAGGTAAAGGAGATTAAATAATGTACATAAGCAGGTGAATGATGTAAGTTATGCTTTTGACTTTTAGTCCTCTCTTCAAAGACAGAATATGATCAGTAATCATAATAATTTGGGAAAGTATATGTATTATACAACGGTACCTTTTGAAACACTAAATGTTGTTCTTTAACATTATAAACTTCAGTTTTATTTTGGAGAATACATTTACATTGAATACTTAAATCATTAGAAATGCTAGATTAATTTGGTTATTCAGGTTGGTAGTAAACAGCACTCAATATTTTAAAGCAAATAACCATTACTTTAACTTTTTATGTAGTTAGTGGTTAAATTACAAGTTTGAGACTTTTCTATAGGTTGAGCAAAGTAAAAAATTGGAAGGTATTGGGAAGAGTCAATATGGTGAAATAACTGTGCGTTTGAGATATATCCAGTTTTGTTTTGGAAAATAGGCTTTTAAAAATCATGTGCAAATCAGTTTCATTCAGTTATATATACATCTACCTAGAAGAGGGATGGAGAACATTCTCATCTCCAGATGATTGGAAATGAGCTGTTTTGCATGTTACTTTCAGGAAGATCTTGAGGCTGTAGACCAATTACCAATGTTTATAAGGGATATGGAAAAGAAAGAATGAGAGGGAATGGTGGCTCTTCTGCCATTTACTTGCAAACCCTAGCTCACCTCCATTGTGGGATATTTCCTTTCCCTGTCTCTTCAATTTTCATGTCACTACAATTAACCACTGTTTTATCGTGAATGAAATGCAATGGACCTCAATATTAGTGATGTGCAATATGGGGAAGAACAGGTAAATTGGATTTGAATCTCAGCTTCTGTAAGGACTAACATTAGCTTGAGAAATTTCCACAAATCTCAGTTAAATTACCTATAAAATAGGCATAATAAAATCTATCTGTGGTTTTGAGAGAACTAAATAGAAAATTGTAAGTAAAAATCTGGCTCTCCATTTGAAGTTATTTAGATGACTTCTTCCCCTGCCAGTTCTGGTGTGTGCTTGGGGGAATATAATGACATTTTGATACTGGTTTTAAATATAATTTTATTGAAAAATAAATCTGTTACACAATACTTATGCATTTTAAAGAATAATATACACGAGGTTTAAATACTGGCTCAACTCTTCACTTACATTAATGGAGACTACTGACAAATGTCTATGTCTTCTGTATGCAACACTTTTACAAGTTTACATAATTGAGTTAAAGATAATTTATGTGTTCAGCCGCACACTATAAAAACACTCAAGAGATTACAGAGTCTACAACCAGTTAAAAGAAGATTAAACATGTCATATATTGGATGAACATATAATGTTATAGGTTTATTTCAGCCATTCCATTTATAATGAATTGTAGGCAAGGCTTTGTACACAGATCTTTGTCCCAAATATACTTTGCTTTTTCTTCTGCTGGTCACACAAATGAGTTTTATTTTCAGAACTGCAGCCTGTCCAAGCACACCCTCTACTGGTTTATGTCTTTGGTGCACCAACTCTTAGGTTCTAAGGAGACCTCAAAAGGGTCGCAATGATATTGTAACAGCTGTCATCCATAGAAGAGAAACACAAACGAGCACATGCAGATTATTTCAGATCCCCGCCTGCTATTGTCTTATTTTGAAGAGAAGATTTAGTTCATTGTTCTAGAATCTGTACCACTCCTTAAGGTTTACGGCCAGAATATCCTCATTCCACTCATATGTTTAACACACACATGCATGAGTTCACGCCGTCTTTAGGCACAGTTCGAGAAAAGAAAGACAAAAATCTCTGCTTTTATGGAGGTGGTGTTCTGCTTGGGGGCTCAAATGAGAACCAGTCAGACAAGTTGAAATCTCGGACAATGAAGAAAGCATCCTGTGACAGGATAGAGCTGGGAGTAGTAACGAATAGAAGAAGCCAGAGTTACCAGAGCATAGTGAATGGAAGAGAAAGGGTAAAGTTAAGTAGAAGTTGTAGGTGGGGTCATATCATCACAGGATCTGAAAATCACTGTAAGGGAAGCTATTTGAAATTTTAGACAGGGGAGGAATGTCATTCTACATATATATATATATACATATACATATGTATATATATATATATTTTTAACTTATATTTTTAAAAAAATGTGACTGTGGGTACTCTGTGGAAAATGGGGTTTTACAGTCAGAGAGTCCGGCTATCTCCCCAGTTCAGGTTGGGTATGATAATGGAATGGGCTAACAGATATGGTGAGAAAGGTCATGATTTAAGATAAAGTTTTTCCCTACCTTTGGCTGTCTGTTAAAGCCTAAACATCTTTTCCATGGGTTGTACTGAAGTGCAGCTACCAAAATGTACTTTTTAAAATGTGAAATATTAATTACTATATGTTTTTAGCCACATATTGAATTATAGAATTAGTGGGTCTGACAACCATTGTAATTCCATAGCAGTGATGACCATAAACATGGTTATAATATTGCTGAAATAATAGTAGTGTGATATGGAAATATCTGTGATTTCTGTTGAGGGTGAAGTCAAAGTCTCTGCTTCTATGTTGTTTACTCTAATGGTGAAAAGAAATTTAAATTTCAACTGCAAGCTACCATTATAGTTTGGATCTGGAATGTCCTCTAAAGGCTCATGTGTTGAAGGGCTTGGTCCTCCCTCAGCTGGTGTTACTAGGAGGTGGTGGAAACTCTGGGAAGTGGGGGCCTAGTTGAGGGAAATAAGCTACTGGGTTGTGCCCTGGAATGGTTTATCTTGTTCCTCTTTCTCCCACTCCTCCTTTGCTTCCCAGCCACTGGGAGGTAAGCAGCTCTGTTCTACCACACCCTTCCCATCATGATGTTCTGCCTCACCACAGGTCTAAAATCTATGGAGCCAATGTCCTCAATGATTGAAACCTCTGAAAATGGGAGACAAAATGACTCTTTCCTCCCCTATGTTGATTTATGTCAGGTATTTTGTCACAGTGATGAAAAACTGACTAACACAGATACTGAATATAAAGATGCAATTTTTGCCTTTTCAACATTACTGACCCTCTTCTTTAGCAGTAGAGGTGACAACATGTGTTTGTCCATTTTTGTGTTGCTAATAACCTCATACTACAGACTGGGTAGGATTTAAAGATAAGAGGTTTATTTTGGCTTGGGGTTATGCAGGTTCAAGGTATGCTATATCTGATAATGTCTTTCTTGCTGGCAGAGTCCTGAGGCAGTGCAGAGTCAGTCTCACCTGGCAACAAACAGACACACCAGCATATATGTGTTCTGGTCTTTCTCCTTTTCTTTTTCTTTCCTTTCTTTTTTGTTTTCTCGTGGTGCTGGTGCCTCATGCATGCTAAGCAGGTGCTCTTCCACTGAGCCCAGCCCATTTCTCCCTCTTCTTCTGCTTCCTATAAAGTATGCAATCTTGGGTCTTCAACCCAATGACTGCATCTAATCCTATTCACCTCCCAAAGGCCTTGCCTCTAAATATTATGGTTGAATTAAGTTCTGCCCAGAGGAAAAGAAGAATCTGAAGGATCTGAAAATCTGTGTGAGCAAAATAAAAGCAACCATGGTGTGGCTCCAGGTAGATACTTTTATCACATACAGTAGGAATATGTGGAAATCCCACTTTTTGAACTGAGTGCAGGTCAAAGTGAAAATTAAAATAAAGTTAATTAGGAATATGCTTCAACTATACTGCAGTAGTTCCTTCTGCATGAACTAGACTAATTTTTGTGTAAAGTTTAATTATATATAGTTATCACCCCAACTAGAAAGGTTTACAATAACATAATGAATAACACAGTAATTATATATATATTTCAGTTGTTGGTAGACTTTTATTTTATTCATTTATTTATATGCAGTGTTGAGAATTGAACCCTGTGCCTCAGACTTTAGGCAAACGATCTACCACTGAGCCACAACCCTAGCCCCACAGTAATTAATTTTTACAACAGTTTTTAAAAAGACTATCAATTTCAATTGCAGATACTTTAAAGGAGAGAGAAGATATATTAAAGAAAGTTCATATTTTAGAAATTAAAATGAAAGTGTCACTTTGTAGTTCAGGGAATACCATAGTCAGTCAGCCCTTCTATCTTTGGGAGGCAACAATTTAAGACATAGGAAGGATACAAAAAATAAAATGCAGTTTCTTTAAACATTTCTTCAGTTGATTAAAATTGCTTTTTCTGGGAGTGACATCACCAAGGTGGTGGCGTAGGAGATACTAGCCTCATCCGTCCACAAAAATTCAAATACAAACAGCTATTCACAAACTAAAATAGTCCAGAGGGGGATTCTTGGGTCCATTAAAAAAATCTGAAGCAACACAGTGGATTGAAAAAGCAGAAAATACCAACACAGAAATTATCAATGGTGAGACTGGCACGCCAGAGACACCAAGAGATGTCTAGGAGCAAAGGGGAAGGTCAAGGGTGTCCGATTCAGTCACACAGTGGCTACCAACCAGTATGGTTTCCAAGAGCCTGCTCCATAGAGGACACTGGCATCTCTTTGTCACTGAGATAACTAACAAGATCCTCCTGGAGAATCCTGGAGAGGGAGATACCTCCGTATATCCTTCCTCCACCCAAGAAGTAGCTGGTCTTGAGGTGCTTGGGGAAAGGAGCTGCCATCTCTCCCAACCCTGTGAGTTCCCCGACCCTAGAACTACTGCTGCCCCTCGAGTGCCCGCACTCCAGTTCTGGGCTTTGTGGCTGCACTGTGTCCATCTCTCCTTGCTTCTGACATTGTAGCTAACACCCCAGTGAGCTCCTTTACATCTGGGCTGTGCTCCACCCAGGCCCGGAGCCAACTTAACTTTGCACATACCTGCCCTCCCATTCTGGGTGGTAGTGGTGACAAAACTTGTTTGTGAATGCACTTTGGGGACTAAAGAGACAAGGAAAAGAAAGAATCCAGGGATGCATGATAGCATAACTTAGGTGTATGAATCTATGTTAGCATGATTGAAATAAAAGCAACTATGTCCAGGCCCAGGGTAGATATTTTTGCTTATTCGGTTACATGAGTATATGAGAAATTCACTTCTTGAAATAAACACAGGTAAAGAGGTCCCTGTGGTTGTTTCCTAAGCATGGTGTCTGCCACCAGTGCAGCAGTGAGGGTATCCAGGCCCCAGGTACCAGTGCTATTTCTGCCTCACATCCCAGAGCCATAGTCCCACAATGCGTGCCTGTGCTTTAGGTGTCAGCTCCATGGCTGTTCCTTAGTATGAGAAACTAGTGGCACTGCTGCCACACGTAGGCTTGCAAAACAAACCCAGTACCAAGAGGGGGCCCCTCAGCCACAAATTCCCTGATGGAAGAGAAAGTTATTAGGAGCACTTTAGCAGCCATCACCACTGAAGACCCCAGCAACCCTTGCCCCACTGTGGATATCTACAGTATTGGACACAGAGGATCCCTGCAATTTCAGTCAGCAGTGACCTCAGCTGCCAGAGCTAAACAGAGACCACACAGAGGACCCCTTGCTGGTGCCAGAATGGCTGCACCCCACTGAGCCAGGACCCTCCCACTCCCCATAGGGGAAGGTCTTTTCACAGTGTAAGTCCACAAAGTCTGCAAGAGGTGGCTGCTTCCCTGAGTGCACAGACATCAAGATAAGGCAAAGAGAAACACAAAAATACCAAAGAAAATAATACCACCAGGAGAACTCCTAACCCAAAAGAAATGGACAAAGACTAACTGCCTGACAAAGAATTCAAAACAATTATTTTAAGGAAGTTCAGCAAACTTTGAAAGAGAAAGAGAGTGAGAGAGAGAGAGAGAGAGAGAGAGAGAGAGAGAGAGAATTTTGAGGGAACAGGGAAGCAATAAATTACCAAAATTTGAAATTTGAGACATTAAAATTCTATATATTATATAATTTCATATATGTAATAATAATAATTCCATATAAATATAAATCAAATAAATTCTGGAGTTGGAAATTACAATGATGAAATGAGAAATACAACAGAGAACATCAATAGCAGAATTGATGAAGCTGAAGGAAAAAAAAATCTGTGCACCTGAAGATAGTTTATATAAGAATATGTAGTCGGAGAAAAAAGAAGGAAAGAAAGGAATGAGGAAAGCTTATGAAATTTATGAAACAGCATCAAAAGTATAAATTTTGAGTCACAGGCATCAAAGAAGAAGACATATACAAACAGAAGCCTTATTTAAAGAGATAATAGTAGAAAACATTCCAAATCTGGAGAAAGATATAGATATCCAGGGAGGATGAAGGTCTCCAATCATATTCAATTGTAATGAGACTACATCAAGACTCAAACTGTCAAAAACTAAAGACAAGGGAAGGATTCTAAAAGCAGAATAACAAAAGAATCTAAGCACATATAGGACATTTTCAATAAGGCTATCAGCAAAACCTTATAGGCCAGGAATGATAAATTCAAAGTGTTCAAGGAAAAAGTCCTACCAACCAAGAATATTATGCTTGGCAAAGCTGTTCTTCAGAAAAGAAGGAGAAATAAAAACTTCTCCAAACAAAACCTGAGGATGTTCATCACCACAAGATCTATTTTACAAGAAATGTTAAAGGGAGTTCAAGTTAAAAGGGAAAGGTGCTTATTAGTAACACAGAACATCTGAAAGTATAAAACTCACTGGTAAAAGTGAATACACAAATTCAGGATACTCCAATACTATAATGGTTGTGTGTAAATTAGGGGGTTAAAAGACAAACTATTAATAACAGGTAAAATAATTTTTTAAGTAACAACATAAAAAGATGCAAATCGTGACATAAAAATGCAAAATGTGGGAGGAGGCAAAGTAAAAGTGTAGTTGTTTTATGCAAAGTTAAGTTGTTATCAACTTAAAATAGCCTGTTATAATTATGTCTTATGTAAGTATCATTGTAACTACAAGGCAAAAATTTATAGTAGATACAAAAAAGATAGAAAGTGAATAGTAGTGAACCATCAGAGGTAATCATCTAATCACAAATGAAGACAGTAAGAGAGGAAGAAAGGAACAAAAGATTACAGAGAACAGTCAACAAGATGGCAATACTAACTTCTTACCTCTCAATAATTACCTTGAATATAAATTGATTATGAAGGAGCTGTTCACTTGGAGACCTTAAACATTGATGAAAAAAAAAAAACTAAAGAAGACAAGATAAATGGAAAGTTATCTCAAGTTTATGGATTGGAAGAATTAATATTATTAAAATGCCCATGTTTTCCAAAATAATCTGCAGATTCATTGCAATCCCTATAAAAAAATCCAATGACATTTTTCCAAAGGAATAGAAAAAAAATCAATGCTAAAATTTGTATGGAACCACAAAAGACCTCAAATAGCCAAAGAAATCTTGAGCAGAAATAAAAGAAGCCAGAGGAATACCTGATTTATCAAAACAGCATGGTGCTGGCATCAAAACTACTACATAGACAAATGAAACAGAATAGAAAGCCCAGAAGTAAATCCACCCATTTAAGGTCAATTGATTTTTGACAAGACTGCTAATAACACACAATAGAAAGAGGATATTCTCTTCAGTAAATGGTCCTGGGAAAACTGGATAGCCATGTGCAGAAAAATGAAATTAGGCTTGTGTTTCTCACCATTTTCAACAATCAACTGAAAATGGATGAAAGACTTAAGAGGATCTACAAGCAATCAACAGATATATGAAAAAATGTTCAACATCTCTAGTAATAAGAGAAATGCAAATCAAAACTACCCTAAGATTTCATCTCACCCCAACTGGAATGTCTGTTATCAAGAATACGTGCAACAATAGGTGTTGGTGAGGATATGGGGAAAAAGGCACACTCATACATTGCTGGTGGAGTTTGCAAATTGGTGCAGCCACTCTGGAAAGCAGTATGGAGATTCCTTAGAAAACTTAGAATGGAACCACTATTTCATCCAACTATCCCACTCCTTGGCCTATACCCAAAGGACTTAAAATCAGCATACTACAGTGATGCAGCCATATCAATGTTTATAGCAGCTCAATTCACAATAGCTAGATTGTGGAACCAACCTAGTTGCCCTTCAATAGATGAATGGATATAGAAACTGTGGTATATATACACAATGGAATATTATTCATCCATAAAGAATAATAAAATTATGACATTTGCAGGTAAATGGAAGGAGCTGGAGAATATCATGCTAAGTGAAATAAGCCAATCCCAAAAAACCAAAGGCTGAATGATTTCTCTGATAAGTGGTTGATGATATATAACAGGGGCAAGGGGAGATAGGGAAAAATGGAAGAAGGATGGATTGTGTAGACTGAAATGCGGGGTGGGGAGAGGTGGGGAAAGAAAGATAATAGAATGAGACAAACATCATTACCTCATGTACAAGTGTGAAAATGCAAATGGTAAGATTCTACTTCATATACAACCAGAAAAATAATAATTGTACTCCATTTGTGTACAATGAATCAAGAAAAAAAAACACAAACAAACCTATTTCATACTTAAAAAACAATCAGAATCTAAAGTTCCTCCATTCTTCTATGAATCTACCCCATGCACAACCATAGATATGAAAAGTTGTACCCCATTTGTGTACCATGAATCAAAACGCAGTCTGCAAAAATAAAAAACAAATAAATAAATTTAAAAAAATAAAATAGAAAAAAAATCACAAGAAAAACAGGGAAAAGCTCATGAAATTGGTCTGGGCAATGATTTTTTTATATGTCCCCAAACCACAGACAACAAAAGCAAAAATAGACAAATGGGATTATGTCAGATTTAATATATTCTGCACAGCAAAGGAAACAATAAAGAGACAAACAGAATGAAGAATATTTTTGCAAGCCATATATCTGATAAAGAATCAATATCCAAAATGTATCTGGAACTCAAATAACTCAATTGCAAGAAAATAAATATCCAACTAAAAAATGGGCAAAGGTCCTGGATAAACGTTTCTCAAAATAAGACATACAGATAGCCCAAAAGTACATGTAAAAATACTGAACATCACTATGTGTTATGGAAACACAACTTCAAACCATGATGAAATATCAGGTAACACTGGTCAGAATGGCTGTTATCAAAAAAATGAAAAATAGGCATCAGCAAAGGTGTGGAGAAAAAGGAATTCCTGTATAGTCTTGGTGGGAATGTAAATTAGTACAGTCAATGTGGAAAACAGTATGGAGTGTCCTCAAAAAATAAAAAATACAACTACCATTTTACCCCACATCTGAGTACCTATGCCACGGGTCTGAAACCAGCATGGCAAAGAGATAGCCATGCTCCTGCTTATTGCAGCCTAGGTGTCCATCAGCAGATGAGTCAATAAAGAACATGTAGTCATACATAACAGAATATGAACCAGTCTTAAAGAAGGAAATTTTGTCACCTATAGATAAACCTGGAGGACATCATTTTAGGTGAAATAAACCAGGCACAGAAACAAAAATAGTGTCTGATCTCCCCTAATGGGTTATTTAAAAAAAAGTAAAACTCATAGAAATAGGGAGTAGAATGGCATTTACCAGAGGCTGAGGAGTGGCGATTGGGAGATGGTGGTCAGAAGACATAAAATTTTGGTTAGATGGAATAAATAAGTTCAAAAGATCTGTTGAACAACATGGTGACTATAGCTACTAACTATAATTTATAATTTATAGTTGGAAATTGCTAGGAGAGTAGATTTTTGTTTTCACCTCAAAACAAAGCAAGACAAAAGTAGACAAGTAATGGATCTATAGCTTGATTAAATCATTTCACAACATATTCATGCATCAAAACATTGTGTGGTATACCATAAATAGAATTTGTACTTGACAATTGGAAATTTTAAAAAATCAAAACAAAACCAAATAACCCCCCAACAAAACAAATATAACAACAAAACCTCAAACCCCAAAACAAACACAATGCCCCCCATGCCAAAGCCCTCCAAACCCTTGAATTATTTCTTCCATTTCTCAAGACAAAGAAACCAAAAATGTCATTAGAAAAACAGGACTGTTTCCTGGTTTAATATGGCTGGAAGGGTTCACTAATTAAAATGCTAAAGGACAGAATCAGTTTTCTTGGAAGAATGAACTACTGTTTCCACAATAGTGAAGATTTTTCTTACTTTTGGAGATTGTGCTTGCAAGGTTAATGGCTCTACAATAATATTTTAAGCAGAGGTTTTGCTTTATGAATTAGCTGTGAATTGGAATTTCAAATAGGCAGAAGATTTCTGGTTTAATATAAATGAAAGTTACTATTAATACTTGACATGAAAATGTATTCCTTGCAGTCTACATTTAAAAAGTTACTCATGTTGCCTTTGTGACATTTGTTAGATGAAAATTTATTACAGCAAGAATTATATGGGCTGAGCCAAAGGCAATATACCTTCACTGTCTTCAGAACCTGGCAAGTTCAGAACACATTAGGTTGGGATCACAGTGAAATATCTACATAGTAACAAGTTACTAGAAGCAAGGCTAAATTAATTTTTTGAACCAGAGCATGAGTTTCAACTTTGAAATCCAGATATTATTGCATCTTATTTCAGAGAGATATTGTTAGAACAATAAAATTTCATAAAAATAAGAACAACACTAATTATCTCTCCTTTTAGACCTTCAACGATAAGACTCAACAAGTTTTTCCCTTTTCCAGGTAGCATTTCACACTCAAACCAACTTTTGAATATTAATACTACCTGTTAGTTGTGCTTCTTATGACAGAACTTTGTCTTAAAAAGTTTTTAGTTGTTTGATGAACTATATTGTTTTAATAAAATGTTCTCTCTTATTCTTTAAACATGTTGCCTGCAATCACAGAGCAAAAGACCATTTTGAAATCACTGCATTTAAAACGATGGATACTGATAATGATGTTTTATATTTAGAGATTCAAACAAAATTC
This sequence comes from Glaucomys volans, assembly GCA_020662805.1. Classification (NCBI taxonomy): domain Eukaryota; kingdom Metazoa; phylum Chordata; class Mammalia; order Rodentia; family Sciuridae; genus Glaucomys; species Glaucomys volans. The sequence goes on from JAJEJO010000219.1 coordinate 672,739, forward strand.
AGGCTGTCAATGAGTCCTTGACTTATATATGGGAACCTGATATTGAGCTCAACTCTAGGAGCCCAGTCTTTCCAGTCCAATGGAATTCTTTGTATTTCTGTCTTCTAAAATGTAACCACCATATTATTTATTTTCTTAAAGCATCATAGCAGAATAGTAAGAGTATGGTCTATTAGTAGCATATTTGGAGATATATTTGGGTTTAAATCTCAGTCTAATCACTTAACAGTTGTAGGATTTCAGGCAAGTTATTTAACTTCTCAAATCTATAGTTAACTACAAAATGGAGATTATACATACATCGTAGTATTCTTTGATGGAATAAATAAAAGAATATATATAACAGGAATTAAGTTTCTGGCATTTAGTAAACACTCAAGGAAAGGCATATAAGCTTTGTTTTTAATTAGGTAATAGGTAATAATAATGAGACTTATGGATATTTAT
>JAJEJO010000220.1:0-11009 GCA_020662805.1 Glaucomys volans
CCCGTGTATGCTTCACGTGGAAGTTCTGTGATTGGTCAACTGAGGGTATAAGAGAGCGAGAGACAGACAGAGAAAAATACGCACGCATAAGGACAGAGACAGAGACACTGAGACGGGAAAGGGAAGAAGAAGAGGGAGGAAGAAGAAGAGGGAGGAAACGGGAGTGGGGAGGAAACGGGAGAGAAAACGGGAAAGAAACGGGTGCGCAAGATAAAGAGCTGCATACACATTCCAGGGATCGCGTCTTTGTTGAGGGTGACAAGGACGACGATAGGCATAGGATTAGCCAACAGGTACATGAAAATATATTCAATATCATCAATCATCATAAAATGCTAATTACAAACACAATGACATATCATCTCATGCTAGTCAAATAACTACTATCCAAAAGGCACAAAATAACAAATGCTGATGAGTATGTGTAAAAAGGAAGCCCTGAAATACTGTTGATGAGAATGTTATTATAATCTTTATGACAAACAATATGGCAGTTTCTAGAATAACTGAAAGTAGAACTAACATATGATCCAGCAATCCCACTACTGGGTATCATTGTGAAACAAAGTGAGATCATTATGCCAAAAAGACATCTGCCCTCTCATGTTCATTGCACAACTATTCACAATAGCCAAGAAATAGAAACAATCTAATATCCATCAACTGATGAACTGATAAAGAAAATGTGGTATATATACCATGGAATGCCATTCAGCCATAAAAAAAAGAATAAAATTTGGTCATTCAGAATAACATGGGTAGAACTGGAGATCATAATGATAAGTGAAATAAGTCAGGCACAGAAAGACAAGTAATGCAAGATTCCACTCATATCTCTGACATGAAAATTAAATCACATGGAACTTGAGAGTAGAATGGTGGTTATTCTAAAGAGAATTAAGGGGAGAGAAGGAAGAAGAAACTGGTCAATGAGCACAGAATCAAGACATTCTGGTGGTCTATTGCTCAGTAGAATTACTACAGAAAACAATAATGTTCTGCATATTTCAAAAATCTGGAAAAAGGAGTTTGAATGCTTTTATCATGAGGAAATGATGAATGATTGAGGAGAAAGATATGTTTAACCTAAATATTATACAATGTTTTGAAATATCACTGAGTATTTCATACATATGTACAATTTTTATTTATGAATCATTTAAAAAACAAAACTAAAATTTTAAAAATTATATTTTTAGATACTAAAAATGAAAATAAGGAAAATAATTTACAATGTCACTAGAGAATAAATACATAGGAAAAATTTATTGAAAAATATGCAAGATTTCCACACTGAAAATGATAATACACTGCTGAAACTTGTAAGATAGTCAAATCAATGTATAGCTACATCTGTGTTCATAGAGAAAATTTAAGGTTTTAAAGATGTCTATTCTCCACAAACTACCCTGTAAATTCAATATAATATCTATCAAATTGCCGGCAAACTATTTTGAATATATTGGCAAACTGATTTTAAAATCTGGGTGAAGATGCAAAGGATCTTGAATAGAAAATATCAATCTTTTCTAGAAAAGCTAGAGAACTTGACCCAACTCTACCATTTCCCTGTGTCTATGCTAAATAATTAAAATAATACTAGAGTTATACATGCATACACATATATATAGGAGTATAATTCACAATAGCCAAATTATGGAACAAGCTTAGGTATCCACAAATGGCTGAAAAGATAAAGAAAAGGTAAATATATATGCAATGGCATTTTGTTTAGCTATAAAGAAGAATGAAATTATGTTATATATAGGAAAATGGATGGAACTTAAGAGCACTATGTCAAGTGAAACAGACCAAACTCAAAATCAAGTTGAGTTTTGTTTCATAATGAGAAGCTAGAGAGAAGAAAGGAAAGAAAAAATGTGTGTGGGAGGATCTTATGAAAACTGAAAGGGGACCAGTAGTATAAAGCAAAGGGACCAGCAGAAGGAAGGAAGGAAGGGAAAGAGGAAACACTGAGGAATGATATTGACCAAAATACATTGCTATATCATGTGCACATATGACTATATAACAACAAATCCCACTATTTTGCATAATTATAATACACTAATAAAAATGTGGGAAAATTAAAATAAAAAATAAAAGGACTTAACACTACTTAACTTCAAGATTTATTATGAAATTATGGCAATCAAGACAGTGTAATAATTAACTTAAACCTATAATATATAGGTTGATGGAACAGAACAGATTCCAGAATTCAACCCACAAATAGAGTGTCAATCTCTGGATAAGGCACTATATTGATTTAATAGGTAAAAAGGAAGTATTAATAAATGGTGATATAAATAACGTAATCCTTATAGTCTCTGAAAAACAACAAAAAAACAAGATCTTTCTAACATCAAAGTAGGCAAATTGTTTTCAACAGTGCACAAAATTGGTAACTAAAAGAAAAAGAAAGATAAGTTTAAATTCATTAACATGTATTGCTCATTAAAAGCAACTTTATTAGAAAATGAAGCTAAGAAACATTTTGGGAAAAAGTTTTCATAGCACATAGATTTGGAAAAACAATCATATCTAGAATATATAGGGAAATCCTATATATCAAAATTAATACACAAATTTCCTAGTTACAAAATGGGTTAAATGACTTAAGGCACATATGAACAAGAAACTCAAGTAGCTAAAAATGAGCTGAAAATGCATTTAAAATGTTCAAAAAAGACATTTTTTAAAGAAGTTTATAGCACCCTTAGTCATAATCACCCCAACGGTTAAGTAGCATAAAGTCCATCGATAGAAATAATAAGTAAAATGTGCCATACTGGTTCAAAAAAAAGCTCCTGTGTAATATAGAGGAACTACTGATGAAAGCAACAACAGGAATAAATTTCAGAAAACATTCTGAATGTCTCAAATACATTAGAACTGAAAGAAACAACCAACAAAAAAATCTTTTCACTCATTTATTTTATTTATACAATTTCCAAGAACAGGCAAACCTAAACTATAGTGACAGAATTCAGAAAGTGGTCAACTTTGTGGGTGAGAAGAATGAAGGGGAGAATGACCTAAAGGGGCATGAGGGAATTTTCTGGAGTAATGTAAATGACAGTTTTAAGAAAAAGAACAGGCATGCCACAGACTGGGAAAACTTCTTTGTAAAACATATATCTGGCAAAGGACTCATACAAAGAATATTTCTATTCTGTTCAAGGTTACACATACCTAAAATTCCTAAAATTCAATGAAGTGAATATTTAAAGATCTGTGCATGGTATTCTATATAAATTATACCTCAATTAAAAAATACACACACACACACACACACGCACACACACACACACAGATAGAACCTACCAAATTGCCAAATTCTGTAAGCACATATGGACAGGTAGTGATGAACAAAATTTGCTCTCATAATTTAGAATATCCAGTAAATGGCCTTTTCCAGGCTCTCTAAGGTCTTAGACCTCAAATGTGTTCTCTTTAATGACTAATTTAATCAACTATCTTTATTTTCAATATGTAATAATAATGAAAATATGATACATAATCAGAAATCCTGAGTTTTTTCACATTTCTGTTCTTGAAATAGTGGTGAACTAGTTACATACTTCTTCTTAATATGTTTATCTGTAAAACAAGATTATCAAGTCCCATGGCTTGTGGAGTTTTTATTCTTATATGCACTAATGATAAAAAAAAAATCTATTTACTATGAATCTATAAGCTTGGGGAAGAAATAGCCCTGACCCCTGGGGACTAACATGACCTGCCATCACTCAATGCTCTGTGCTACTACTGACCCATTTCCTCTGAGGTAAGTCAGAGTTGGGCAAGAATATTGGATTTTGAAACATCTGAAATCTGACCACTTTACCTTTATTGAAATATAATTGTCATTGTCATGGCTTTTTCAATTTCTTTGTTAATTTTGAGACAGAACAACCAACCCAGAACTCAAATCTTCAAATCAAAAAGCTCTAGAAAGATCTTTATAGTTTCCCAAGTGTAGCAAGTTTTTGTTTTTCAGTGAATTAGTTAAGAATCAGAGATGGGAAGGGAATTGAAAACCAGTAAGCCCATAAAACATTCTCTCTTGTAAACATTTAGAGAACATGCAAGAGTAAATTGCTCTTTTATGAGGTCTGTGGAGAAACATAATACATAACTTGCTTTGTTGTGATTTTTAGATTTATCTTTTTCCCAAATTGTTCAAACACTTTTTGGCTAGAGAAAATAAACCCAAACCCAATATAGGAAACCTTGACCCAAAGACCACTTCCTGCACTTAGGCTGTTCATGTTTTGTTGGAATCTGTAACCCTTTCTCCTCACCCTTCCTTCATATGCATTCAAAGTCTTTCCTTTATTTCTATGGGGCATTCAATTTGCTTTTGTCAATCCTTTACTCTATCAGCATATACCCATAGCTCTTTTGCTTCATTCTTAATTTTCGTCTTTCTGATATCATTAACTCCTTCACAGGCTTCTTCACCAAAAACTTATTAAAGCACTAATAGTGTGTCAGAAGTCGGCTAGGGGCAAAAGTAACAAGGCTAGATGTTGGCTAGGTGCCTAAAGAGACAGTGATGAAGAATTTCCCTGTCCCTGCAGTTCTTAGCTTAAGAGTCGATAAAAAGGGAGAAATTCAAGTGTAATGGTTCTTTATTAAGTTCTTTGCAATCTTTACATTTGATGTGGGAATGTGTGCTCAGATTTGCTTTTCAGTGGCCTGTAGATACAAAGGCTTCTCTCAAGGCTGCCAATGACCACTACAATCTTATGATTGACATAATATTTCTGACTTTAAATGTTTTTTAAAAAAATACCTCTCCAGGATCTCCTTGCCTAACTAGCAAAAGAACACATGGTAAGACAGGAAGGAATTTTGCCTATAATTCTTCCATTCATGTGTTACCTGATTGAAGATATATCCATCCATTCATTCACTTATGAATAAATATTTAGAGCTTGCTATGAACCAGGGCATGGGCTGAATGAATAACATTTAGTCCTTTCTGTGCAGGAGCTCAGATTCAGAAATATTATCTTAAAATGTTTTACCACAACAAGCATAACTGCCTTTGCCATTCAAAAGTTAATTCCCCACTCAATATCAATTTTTAAAAACAGATAAAACAAGTTGAAAGATATAACAAATACTTTTCTTCAGTGGTGAGATATCCTATTACATAATATTTGATGTGTGTGTGAGTGTATTAGTGTATCTTGGCATTGACCGATTCTGTACTTCTCCATATTTTCTCTCTTCTCTTTTGAAATGGAAAAGTTTTAAATGACTGCTGAAGCCCTCATCTGTATTCTATAGGAAAAGTTCATTCACTATAGCATTTAAAATTTTAAGCCATTCCGTTGGGAGAAATACAGCACAATATACTTATTTGAAAACCAAAAAAGTATCACTTATTTACTTCTTGATAATTTAAAATAGTCTCTAATCTTTTATTATCAATGGAATTTATAAAAAATTTTAAGATCATAATAATCCCAGCTGGTTTTCCATAAAGCCCCTTGCTGTCTCATTGTGCATTCCTCTGAGATTTCTGCTCTGTGCCAGCCTATGGAGAATCTCTCTGCCCTTCGTCACTTTTCCATGGTGTCCTTATCTGCTAATGCTATGCACTCCTTTTCCCTAATCCTCTTTACACACCCATTATTTTTCAGTATTTTTCATCTGGTTTCTTTTGACATAAAGGCATAAAAGCCACTACCCATTTCTGTCTGTGTTGCCAACTTTTCATGTCCCTGTCATGGTGACACCTTAAATCTCCAATAGCAAATGTCAAAATCTCCCAAAGTGCATTATAGACCAACTTCAACCAAACTTAATAAAGAACAGGGCAACTCTAAATAAAACAACTCTTATTGGTTAGATAAACGGCAATTTATCCTGAATTCTAGGTGGTAGTTTTCTCAAAATATAGATGGCTTTGTATATTGTGTTCACAAGTTAGTTTCACCTGTGTATTTTTTAAATAATTTTAATGACAGTCTACTGGTGATGATGAACTGGATTGAGTGTGTTCCGAAGGTTCAAGTGTTTTCTGTAGTTTTATAGCAAATGTTGGAACTGAGATATAAAGTAGAAAAGGTCAGAATTTAAAAAGTAGTTAAATGTCTACTTATTCTTCATTCTCTGACAATCACCTACAAACATTGGACTTCTACTTTCTAATCTTGCTATACTACTTTGGAGGCAAAGTTACCATTTTTTCCTCTATTTTCATTCCTTTGACATTTAAAAATATTCTCTTTCCTTTTCAATTACTATTAATTAATATTCATGAACCTTCTTTTGGAATAGGGATTGCAGCACATTTATACAATTTAGTTACAAACCTCAAAAAAACCTTTTAAAATGCTTTCTGAACCTTGGTTCAAAAATTGGTATTTCTCTTCTTAACCTTTAATATTTTTTTAAATTCCTAAGAATTGTAAAAGGACAAAATGATTCTTAAACATAGTCACAGTGACATATGCTAAAACTAAAAATATCTCATTGGTATAACCATCCATATTTGTAGCCACTATAAAGTCTTAATGCTATTGTGAATGCCCCGTCCTGAGTTATATGGGTAAAGTAATGTGTTTGTAGAATTACATGGTAACTCAAAGCGACATTGATAAGCTATATTTTTGTACTTTTGTTCCAGATGCAGGAAGGAAACACCTAATCCATCTGATTTGACCTAAAATACTGACTTAATGATATTTGGAAGTAGTTGATAGTATTTTCCTTGGCTCCAGTTCTAACTATTTGGCCATATTTCATCTTATATGATTAGGCTGTACCTGTGTGTAAACAAACATAGCCAAAGTTCTCAAGGTAACAAGATCATCCTTAGAACCCAAACCAGAAAGAAGTTGAATTTTGCAAAGTACTCCTTTCCCAGGAACAGACTACAGATTCCTCTGCTGGTCCCTGCTGGTTCTTAATCTGTGAAACAATAAGTTAGGTAAGAGCTATCAGTCTTGACATACCCTAGGATCTATTTTAACTGTTTTCATCTCCCAAATTCCTGCTATGATTAGAGATTACTAGATGTCACATAAAGTCACAAAGGCATACAGATGTATGACTCAGTGTTTTCTAGGTAAATCAAGGGTATCATAAACAGAGCACTGGATAAATAATGGGGCAGTTTTATGGGTTGAAACGTATCCCTTAAAATTTCAGTCCCATTCCACTATCTTTCCTTCCCTTGTCCCCTTTCCTCCCATCATTTCCTCTACACAATCCAAAGTTTTTCCATTCTTCTCTGGATGGTGGAATGAGACATCACTACCCTATGTACATGTATGATTTCACAAATGGTGTGAATCTACGTTGTGTATAACCAGAGAAATGAAAAGTTGTACCCCGTTTGTGTACAATGAATCAAAATGCAGTCTGTAAAAATAAAAATAAATAAAATTTAAAAAAAAACTGGGACTGGGGGTATAACTCAGTTGGTAGAGTGCCTGCTTTGCGAGCACAAAGCCCTGGGTTCAATCCCCAGCACCATAAAAAACAAAACAAAACTGAATGAGCTCATGCTTAGGTGAGCTGTCTAAGGTGAGCAGGCAGACAGAGCAACTTGTGGACACAGAGAGAACATCCCAAGATTTGATCCTGTTTGTTATGAAAATCAGATGACCACATCATGGGTCCCCATGATTGACTTGCACCCTATACCACTGTCAGGGCTTTTTGAGTCACTTGATAAAGGAAACAACTAGTCATTTCCATCAAACAGGGAGGAGGACTCAATTTTATTTCTTTTACACTGAACGGATGATTATTTGACTATACTGACCCCATGTACTGATTGTTTGGGAATTCTGTGGGAGGGACTTACTGGTCCATCAGCATTTGTTAACTGAGCACCAACTAGATTGAACTATCAACAGTCCTGATCAAGATGCTCTGAAGCCATTAGAAGTTTTGGACATTAATCTACACCAGTAAGGCCACCCATACCAGCTGTGGCAGAAGCTGCCTGCCATCAGACCCATCTCTGATCATGCCTCAGAGGTTCTTCACCAGGGCTGCACACTGGAGTCACCCAAGGGGAGAGGTGAAAATCCACTTCTGGGCCCCACCCACGGAAACTTCAATGAAATTGGCCTGCGGAACAGAATGGCATCAAGAGTTTTAAAATCCCCTAAATAATTTGAACATGTAGCCAAGGTTGAAAGCCACTGGCTTCTGTTGAAACAGCCTCCTGACCCCAGGAGAGGTCTATAGGGAATTTGTCCCCATAGTCACATTACTTGGGTGGCTTTCTGTATCTGGGGCTTAGGGATGTGACTGAAAGTGAAGGAGGCAATACAAATAGGAGGAACATGCTCAGCATATCTTACGTTTGTCTTCCCAAATTGCTTTCTGTTTTGCTTTTACTTCCTTGCTCATTTTGTCTTACAATAAACCACCCTCACTGCCATTAAAAATAGAAATTCAAATGATGAAGTTCTACCTCAAATGTGACTTTATTTGTGATAGGGTCATTACAGATGCAATTAGTTAAATTAGGGTGAGTCCTCATCCAAAATGACTGATGTTCTAGAAATGGGATATTGACACAGGTGACTTCTTATAAAGATGCAGACCATGGTCAAGGTAATACTTCTCCAAGCCAATGAGTCCCAGTTTGCCCATAAACCACCAGGAACTAGAGGAGAGGCACAGAACAGACTTTTCAGCAGCACAATTCTCTGAGGGAATCAACCCTGCCAGTACACTGATCTCCGACTTCCAACCTCCAGAAGTGCACAAAAAGACAATGCTGTTGTTTAAAGCATGCAATTTGCAGTACATTCTAAACAGCAGGCCTAGGAAGCTATTATGGACAGACAACTCGGGAAGAAGGGAGAAATTGATAATGGTAACAACTGGTGCATGTCTGGTTATCAGAGAAGAAGGAAAGTTGGATATAGGCCAAGCAAGCAGAGACCCAGCTGGGATTACTGATCTTTCTTATGTGCCATGGAATGATCAGATCCCAATCTCCCAGAAACTAACCAGTTCATAAGTGGGGGAAATAGCTTAGGCATTACAAAATTTAAGTATATGAGAAACAGCAAAAGAAGGCAAATGCAAGTGGATCCTATGGGAGAATAGATTCCTAAAGAATAGAATATTAGGCCTTTGATTCTAGGGTCTCAACTTCATCATGGAGTTTTTTGTTCATTTCTTATGTTTTATGTCAGCAGTAGGGGCCATTGAAACAAATCAATAAGGAATTAAATCCTGATCAAACAAGTATTTAAGATATCTCTGGCAGTTGTCTACAAAGCACATAGAAATTTGAAGAGAATGAGTGTATAAACTGTTGACTTTGACTCTTACTTAACTCCAACTTCCTCATCTGTAAAATGGAAATGGGAATATAATCATCACATTAGAGTTTTGTGAGAATTAAATGAAATAATCCATGAACAATGCCTGATATCAAAGACTGAGCCAGATTATATGCAACTGTAATCCCCAATTCCTTCAAACTAAATGTCCCATTTATATTTCTCCATGTCCTTTTTGGACTGTAAGCTGTTCTTTGCAAGAATTACCCATAATGCAGGCTTTATTTTAATTCCAAGTAACATTTGTATAAGCATATCTGTATGGTGTAAATGCAGATATCTGAGGCACAGGTGAATGATAAATAAGGTAGAAGTTGGTGCAGTCCAATTTCCCTTTGCTATCCCCAGCCTCCACTGTGTCACCCTCTCAATCTAACCCTCAGCTCAAAGCTGTAGTATCACAAGAGAGTCAAAACGTGCTTTCTTATAAATTTGGCCTGATTTGATTTAATGAAGTCTTGCTATCCTCAATTTCCAGGGGTGTTATAAAGCACTGAATGACATGATTCAGAAGGCAGATAACATGACTTTAATATCTCCCCACATCCTGACCTATTTCAATATGTACTATGTACCTTTTAGGGATGAGAAGTTATGCAAGTCTAGAAGAAAAGTACCTAAGAGAATGCCTCCTTCTGGGAACATTTCAGTGTTTTGAGATTCTAGGTGATCCTTCTCCCTGATATTTGGAGTTCATCCCCACTGAGAGTAATCTGTTCACACAATCCTTATATTTTCTTATACAATTAGGTTATTCATAGTCTGATAGAAACCATATTTAAAAATAAAACCTTATATGGAGTTTTTATTTTTAAATATTGTTAAATAGAAAAGGTTAAATATTAATTTAAGGTAATTAGACTAACGTTGAGTGAAACAATTAAACTACTACTGTTCATAAATGGCCAAATAAAGAAATCATAGATGAATGAGCCTGTTTAGGCATTGAGAGGTAGACCAGTGTTGAACAGGCTGATCCACAAGTATTCCTGTCCTCTGGTGTCTTGGTGGCTTCTTGTAACAAAGACTGGTGGTCCTTGAAATGACAGACAGGACAGGAAGTTCACCAGGAATTGCCATTAAGCAAAAGCCAACTTCCTCTTTTAAACATCAATAGATACAGGGAAATAGGAACTAAGATTCATTAAATGCAAACGTGCATTCATGTGAGATGACTAATTAACCATGGATAGGGTTTCTGGAGACAGGAAACACTTTCTTAAATTAGCTTATCTCACAGGCATTCTAGGTCAATCCAAACAAGTCTTCGTGGTTCCCAATCTTACCATACTTCTGCAACAAATGTACACATTTCCTAAAGTGAGAGCAATGTTCTTCAGGTTACAGCCTTGATTAAAACCACTCTCCAGGACACATCTGCACAATCTAAAAAGTCGGGAAGAATGAAGGAGCTTTATAATATGGTCTCAAGACTTTCTCATACAACCTCTTCCTTTTCTGATTTTTCTTTCTCAATTGCTTCTTAATTGGAGTGTGTGGATGTTTTGTCTTCCTATGTGGTGTGCATGTGTGTTGATGATGTACATATGCTTCATTGTACACTCATTTTTATGAAAAATAACACTGACTCTTTCCAGACTGAATTTTCTTTTTATTTTATTTTATTTTATTTTATTTTATTTTATTTTATATTTTATTTTATTTTATTTTTTTTGG
>JAJEJO010000220.1:11109-38378 GCA_020662805.1 Glaucomys volans
ATTTTATTTTATTTTATTTTATTTGGTACTGGGGATTGAACCCAGGGCATTCCACCACCGAGCCACATCCCCATCCCTATTTTGTATTTTATTTAGAGAAAGGGTCTCACTGAGTTGCTTAGGGCCTCACTGAGTTGCTTAGGGCCTCGCTAAGTTGCTGAGGCTGGCTTTGAACTCTCCATTCTCCTGCCTCAGCCTCCCAAGTGCTGGGATTACAGGCGTGCACCACTGTGCCTGGCTCAGACTGAATTTTCTAATTTTTTCTAAACCAGTATATAAAAAAGGTCATTCCTCATTGCTATCTGCGCCAACAATTATTTCAATTTTTGAAATCTGCTTTTTCATCCCTTGTCTCATCACACAGTTATCAAAAGGAATTCGCTTAAAATTGAGATTAGTGGTAAACCCACTTGCTGCATTTTTTTAAAGACAATGATTAACATTCTGAGGGTCTGAATTCTTTTAAAATAAGGAGATTTGACTTTTGTGCAATTGACAAAACATATATTAATCAGCATGTGCAAATGTACACCAATGTGAAAGACTATTTATAACTTGATGGTAGTTACTATTATCATCTGTGTATTCCCAGTTCTATGCAGAGTGCTGGAAAAATAGTGAGGGTACAGTTAACATTCAACCGTATCCTAACCATACCCATAAACTCCCAAATTTTCCACTAGACTTGGAAAACTAACTTCCTGAAAGGTCAAATGGCTCTAGGTATATGGAAAATGGCAGTTGGATCTAAATGGAAGCTGTTCTGTTTCACAAAACCCCTTATTAGTTTTATCCACAAAGAGATCTAGAGAGGAAAGCAACTACCTGGTGGTAGATGAAGGCTAAAGCATGCCCATGTGGAAGAGCTCTCCAGAGGTGAAAGGGACTGGAATAGCACATTTCCATCAAGGGCTGAGTAAAAAATATTTTGCAAATAGAGTGGATAATAAAATAACAACCATGAGACAATGACAAGTGTTTGGAAATGATTTGAGAGTGGCAAAATGGGTATGGAAGATTTATGCAGTACAATCAGGGTTGAAGGTTTGCTTAAGGTTCCTGACTCTAGGATGATGTCTTTCCTGGCCTATTGGCTACTGAAAGAGAATAAAAGCTGGACTTAAAATCTGAGGTCACAATATAAAATTTTCTCTATTTATTACCTTTACCGATTTCTTCTCTAATTTCCAACTATACCTGGTGATGCAAGTTATTTTAAGAAAATAAGGAGAGGAAGTGAGATTTTAAGGTAAATACAATTTGAAAAACAAATTTGAAGTATGAGAAGGTAAAAGCCATGCTTGTTTTAATAAAGTATTTGCATTATGTGTTTTTTTTATTTTACTTGTGACATTACACATCACAAATGCCATAGATAATTGTGCATATACAGTATTTTAGGGACAAAGTTTACCTTCAGACGCAGTTCATTTAGTCAGAAAGTTGTGTGCACAGTTGTGTATTTGTGTCTTCTCTTTCCAAAGAGATTGAAGAGGAAGTGAGGAAGATAAGAAAACTTTTAATTGGTGCATTCAGCCAAGCAGTTCAGCAACAGAACATTAATTTTTATTTTAATAATGTGATTTTAATTGAATACTTTGCTGGTGCTGCACTAAATTGGGTCTGTTATTTAAAATTACATTAAGAAAGATCACCCCCTTCTATAACTAATGCCACCCACACTCCCAAATAACATGTTATCCATTTGGGAACAGGCATAATTTAAATTATTATTTCTTAAAGGATTCTTCAGTGAAATGGGACAAGTATCAATAGACTAGCAAGTTATCATTTTAGAGTAAACAAAAATACAATTGAAATACAGCTTCCCTTTCATGAACTGTGGCCAAGATTTCCCATTATCCACTGCACTCTCTTTTGCTTCTTCCTCTGGTAATAGGCTTGCAGCTCGGCCTCTTCCCCTCTAGGTAGGCCATATCCCTCATAACTAGGACCAACCCCATAGCTAGGTGTGTCTGTGTGTCAGTTTTGCCAATGAATATAAGGAGATACCTTGTGGATCAGATACCTTGTGGTTCTTCTCTTCCATGCTTTTATTTTTTAGTATTATTTCTCTGGCTGGATGTTATGATAACATGGCTCTATGGAATAATAAAATAAGGATGGAAGAACTGAAATCCCTTAATGATCATTTGGAGCAGAATTTTTCTGTTGACCTAAATACCTACCAAGACATGGAATAAATGGCTTATATGTTAAACTATTAAAAACTGTAGTTTAACATTTCCTATTACATATCTCCTTCTAATTGACTTATGTTTCTTAATAAGTGTAGATAGTAGAAAATACTCATTGGCAGATTGTCTCTTTATTCTGATATTTCTAAGAATGACTAGCTTTCATATAGAGTATGTATATTTCATATACATACTGTTGTAGGGGTTGAAATACTGTTGTAGGGGCTAAAAGTGTCAAGATTTTGAAAATCAGAAATTTTTTCATGCTCATAACTACTTTCTTAAAATTCCAAATATTTTGACAAAAAGGAAATATAAAAAGTTAAAGAAAGCAGAATATAGTGCAGTTCAGTAAAAAAAAAAAGGACAAGAATGAATGAATGAATGAGTAGATGAACAGAGGAAAATAGGGAGAGAGTCTAGGGACTTAGATGAAGTTACAAGAGGACCAGCTCTTTCCTCAACTCATAAGTATAAATGATGCCATAATGGTGTACATTTATATAGCATAGTCAAGAAGAGTATGGACTTTTAACATCAGACAGATGGAAACCGGTATTAGTTTGATATGCAAAATGTATCACTCACAGTACTACATATTTGCACATACAAACTTGGATTTTCACAGAACAGTTTCCCAAAAATTCTTCAAGGGAAAGCTATTCTGTCAACTTTTCACAATGAGACTACTGAATCTCAGTTTCAACATCATTGGGTTGTGTTGCAAGTATGAGGCTAAGTCAGAATTGAACTCAAGTATTTCTAATTTGGGGGCCTTAGGTACTCTAAATTTTGCTACTTATGACCTAGAAATTTAGAAAACAATTATCTGAAATTTACTTAAAATTAAAACAGTAATGTATATTTGCATGTATTATTAAATATCAAAGTGACTACTGTTGTTAATATATTGAATGATTTTACTATAATTTAGGAACATCAGATCTCCTCTGTTTCAAATGAAAATATTTTAGATTATGCAATATTATTTGTAATTCAGGACAGGAAAAGGGTTAGAAAACAGGAAGAACATTATATCTGCATCCCAGATATGCTGGTCATGCTGCTTTTCCTGAATTTGAATGCTTTGCTACCTTGAAGGAGTGTTCTCTTACATCCTCATTCCAGGGTCTGGACTTTCTATGTCCTTCGACCTAATTTTTTTTTAATCAAAATTGGTTTTAGGTTTGTTTGCTTGTTTTGGTTATTATTTTGTATCATGTTTGAAACTTAGATAAATCAGTTAATCTAACCAACAAAATCACACTAATTGAGTGATTGTGTATTACTATTTCCATACCTTTCTCGAACCACACCTTAGGCCTAAGGTTATTATTAAGGAAATGGTTCCTGAAATACAGATATGGGATATAAGCTTTTGAGCATGATGCTGTAATTAGTAAATATAGTTATACTACATTGAGTGTCTAACATTTACCAGGCACTGAATTAAGTATTTTACAAGCATTATCTCCTTTAATATAAACCATAACCTTTGAGGTTTTGTGCTACTAAAAAAGAAACTGAGAGGTTCAATAACTTGCCTAAGATCAGACACCATGTAAAAAATAATAGTGGGTTTTCAAATAAGTCTGTCTCCTATAACCATGTTCTTAACCACCATGCATTTTTGCATATTCTGTGATCAACTAAAATTTATTTTCTAGATGTTGGGAAGAAAAAACAGACCTTTAAAACATGTTGGGCAAAGGAAAACATTAGTTATGGGTTGGGGAAGAAGAAGGGTACTTGACTACAAAATCTTCAGTCCAATGAATGAACCATGAAAAGTAACAAAAAATTTAGTGTCAAAATATTTACATTCTAGGGATTTCAGTGAAATTCAATAAGATGGTCAAAAGATCAACAACAGGAAATGTTTGTGTTGATTCATTCATGTAACTAAAGACTCACAAGTCTTCAAAATGCAGATGCCAAATATAAGGGCAAATCTGTTTTCTGAACAAATGCCACCTGTGGTTTTTCTGTTAAACAGAGAGATACAACTGGACTGCTTCCGAAGAAGGATGATGCTGATGGGAATGAGGATGCCAACCAAGGACAAGCAAGCCATGGTCAAGGACTTGCTCTGTTCAAACATCTGCATGTCATATGATTTTGCAGGAAGAAGCAAAAGTACATGTGAGCTAACTTTTGAAAATAAAAACAAACCAAACACCTTGGACATACTCAATTGATTTACATAAAAGGCATGTTGGTATCTTATGGCCTCTGAGCATATATATGAAATAGAAACACAATACTGAGATTGAAATAGAAAATCAAAACAGTTCTTCAAAGGATAGGAAAAAGGACTATCAGTCTCTGGGTTAGAAATGACAAATGAAAAAATATAACTTTTCATATTTCTAAGGGTACTTCGATGGGCAACAAGTGAAGGTTTTGACTATGGAAAAAAGGGAACGATACTTTAAAACTTTTAGGAATAATAATACCTTTTTTGTATTTTGGTTTCATTTAATATTATGACATTTTCCTCTCCCCCTGCAAAAAGTTACCAATATTTACTTTAAGATACAAGCATATTATAGTTTGGCTGTTAATGCCATAATTTCCCTTTTATTATCATTCCGTTCCTTCCCTAAAAAAAATATCTGGGGGCTGGGGTTGTGGGTCAGTGGCAGAGTGCTTGCCGAGCTTGTGTTAGGCACTGGGTTCGATTCTAAGCACCACACATAAATACATAAAATAAAGCTCCATTGACAACTAAAAATATTTTTAAAAATTTCAACTCTCATTATTCCTCTAGGACCTAGAGTTTCATTATAAAATGATTTTGATAGCACATATCTATAGTGACAGGATGCTAGACCATCATATCACTCAAGATAACTTAAGGGCAGATACAGTAAAGAGAACCAGAAAAAGTATTAGGAGGTGGTGACCTGAGCCAAATGAGACCTAATGACTAACTGGACAAAAAATTTCAATCCATTCTGCTTTGCAAACAGAGATATGGGGGCTACTGAGATGCAACACTTAAACATGGTAGTCAGAGAAAAAAAAAATGAACCAATAATATAAATATATAATGACCCCTCCTAATAAACCACAAGCACCTTGAGGGTGGGTAACACATATTAGTTGTACATTTGGCCTTAGAATCTAGTTCTTACTAATCCATAAATCAAATTCTTGTATTAAAAAGGTGACTGGGAGAGCAGGGAGCAAATACAGTAAGATGATGTGAGGGGTACTTACCCTCAAGAAAGAATGTCACTCCATCATGAAGACCATGAGGTTCTTATGGAGGAAGCAGGGGTACCCACCCCTTGCCAGCTCGCAGAGAACCAGTCAGTCCCATCAGCAGGCTAGTGTGCATTTTGGAAGGTAAATCCAATAAAATAAAGGGCAATGAGTCAGGAAATTAGATAAGGTTTCAGGTATAGAGGTCCATAGGAGAGCACATATTCTGGTGTTAAATAAAAAGGTCAATGAGGTCAAGGCCCAGTTAAGGGCATAAACTCCAACTAGCCTGGAGTGAAAAGGCTAACTTTGGAACTCTGCCGATAAATGAAAATGTAAAATAGGTTTGAGAAGGTCTAAAGGTCAATGCCCTTTCTGGGAGACCAAATAAATTTTGAGTTATCTGTTTGAGTGTCTCAAGTAAGTGTGTTTCCCTTCATGTGAAATTTGCTTAATTTGCTGTGAGGGAAATTAATGATGTACTTTGCCAACCCAAGCTGAATCCACTTTTAACTAATCATTCAGGTCTGAAAACTTTGCTCTTTAAAGATTCTCATTGCTCTTATTTTGCTCTTATTTAACTTTATTTTTCCATTCTGGTGAAGCTGATTCTTATTTTAGTGAAATGCTAAGAAAATTTCATTTTCCTACATACATTTTAGGATATGTGAGAGGATGAATGAACTCCAAAAATCAGATATAGCCATGTCCAAGGGAAGGAAAGGATATGAGTTTGGCAGACTACCCAAGGAATCAAGGAAAGAAAATATCTATTTCTGAAACCTACCTAAGGCATTTAGGAGCGACCCAAGGAAAGGGTAAAAACTCAATGGAATAGCGTGCGCAAGTACAGAAGGAAAAGGGCACTGGAAGCAAGGCCCCAAGACAAAGGACCAATCCCTGTTTCTCCACAATTAAAAGCTTGGGAATGTGGATGGATGGACACTTTCTCTTTGTAATATACATTAAAATATGCTGCAAAAGTATTTCAGATGGGGCCAATGGCACATGACTCCAAAGAGGAAAGATTCACCAGCATTGTAAAGTTGGTGATGGAAGAAAAACTTCGAGTAGAAAAGTGTCATTTTTACTGAAAAAGTAATGTAACAATCAAGACTGATTCAGAAGTTATTTGGCAAAGCCCAAGGCCTCTGCAACTAACACAGATCCACACTCCTTCATCAAACTCAAAGTCCTATTACCACGATTGTAACATGCAACAGACATTAGACATTATCTAAACATAGTTACAGAAAACAAATATTCCATTTTTCTCAAAACTAACTTCATACAAAAACTGCCAGTGGATTTCCTCTAAAACAGTAGTAACTTAAAAAGTTTTCATAGTACATGCAAATTTACTAGGGTCCAAATCATACATTGTATATAAATTATATATTATAAAATTATATATAGATATATATACATTTGACAACAAATAATTCATTGAGTGTCAAACATTATATAAAAATTTTATTTAGAAAAATAAATATCTCTTTTTGGCAAAAATGTTTTTTAGTCAAGTAATAAACTCCCTAGCATCCTTGGATAAATGTTTTATCTCTTGGGCTCTCTTGGGAGATTTTCTGTCACTCCACACAGTTGGCAGTACATTTAAATGAATACAAAACTTATAAAATGAGGGTTCTTAGTCACTTGCTTCACCCCACTCTTTGTGAATGTCTTTCTCTCTCTCACCTCTTTCTCTCTCTACTGTCCTACACGAGAGTATTAGCTCACTTTCTTTACACAGTTCAAATGCCACATCCTTTACACTGCCTCTGATCCACACAGTTAAAGGCGATTTGTCTCTTGAGTTTTTTAAAATTTATCCATAACAACTGAATAAGGTTTCTCATGTGCTACTTTTTACCACTCTTCTTGAGGAATTTGTTTTATTTCTTCAACTGGATTGCAAAGTACTGAGAGCAATGGTTTACATTTTTCATATTTAACCCTTGCAGATTATAGGACCGATACTAATAACCCTTTATTGAATGAATGAATGAGTATTTGTGATCTCCACTTGGGCCTAAGAGAGTGTATGTCAGGTGATAATAAATAGGTAGTTAACTGAAAGTTGAGGAGAATTGAGTAGGAACTTCTCCAGAAAGCAAGAATCTATGTTCTTTCTCTATCGTAGAATTGAAAACTAAGAAATTGGGTGTTTTAGAACAAAATTTCTATGGGTTGTTTAATACGACATGTATTTCTCATACTGCCTTAGTGATTCTAACCTTGGATGTCCATGAAATGAATGCTGGATGACTCATATGACAGCAATGAAATGTTATTAGGCTTGTGATCACATAAACACTTCTTACCTTTCTAGTTCTTAGTAGATGCTTGTTATGATTTCAAATATATTTCATAGTAGCATCCTTTAGGTTATGCTTTTCATGCTCCATAATTGATTTTTACCTATAATGGCATATGCTTCTCAAAGAAGGCAAATTTAAGATTGCTCAATTTCTTTAAGATTATATCACTAAAGATCAGAAAAGTCAATGACTATTTGCATTTTCTTGCAATGAAAAAGGCAAGACAATCACAGTGGTGAAAAAGGAATGAGAGTGTTCAACAACACTTACAAAGGACTTGAAATAACACTTTTAATTTTTTTAATTTTTGAGAAAACTTAAATTCCTCCATTATTTCCATGGCACACTAGTCAATTCTTAGAGTTTATTTCATTCTTATTTGGTGAACACAGTTGCAAATCATAAGGAATTCAGGAGGAATTTATATTATAAGTTTCATGCCTTCAAGAAGCTTGCAATTCTATAAATAGTACCTTTCTAAGTTTGTTTCCCTAATTGCTGCTATAGATTCTCTACCTCATTTAACATATATAATATTGAACACCACTTCTTAAGGCAGGAGATTGTGTGATTGACAGGTCTGTTTGGTACTGGCTTGATATTAACAGTGATTAATATTATGGGGGTGGTCAATATTGCACTTTGTTCCTAGGTGTCTTTCCAAAAGGGGAAGCTTGTTAAAAATAATTAATAAAATTCAAAGCTCCAGAGACCAATTAAGAGAAAAAAGTATCTAAACTCCAAGAGAATGGCAGGACAATTTGCTCACAGTCATGAACTGTTATGTTTTATCTCTTTTGCTCAAATGGAATTATGTATTCAAAGGAAATACCTGGTTGTATTGGGAAAGACTAAGTGTGACACGGAAATGAAAGTGGCTATAAATTTTGAAGAGAGAAGTAAAATAAAGAATAATAACACATAATAACAGCTCTGAAACTTTGAATGATGTCCTATTAATGTGTCCTGCTAAGGATTAGAAATAGGGATAGTTTTCAGAATAAAGAGACCAATGCATTAAAACTTAATAAAAAGTGTTTTTTCATGTTAAAGACAGTTTACAAATGCAGTCAAACACATGTTTAAATAATATGGCAGGAAGAGAAAAGGGGAAGGTAAAAACAGCTGTAAGTCAATGATATGTACTCATGAAAATGAAGTTAAAATACATAATTAAATTTTTTTAAAAAAGATGTGCAAGTTGAATTCAGCATAGTAATGTTGAATTCAAGAGAGAATACTTCTCTCTATATATCATGGCATTTAGAAGTTTTTTGGAATTTCAGAATTCCTCTCTTTATGAAATACCAAGGATAACATTTGTTTGTTTTGTTTTTTTTTATCAGGATATTTGGTCAGAAAATACTGGAGGATATATACAAGCTACCTTCTTTTGGATCACAACTATAGCAAGGGACAGGAAATATTTTTTTCATAACATTTCAGATAGCTTGTATGTCTAACTTTACAGTAGATGGTCAAATATTCAGCTCTGCCATGGCAGCAAACACACAGAGCCATGGACAATATATAAATAAGTAAACATGTTCCAAAAGCACTTTATATATAAAAACCAGGTGGCCAGACAGAGAACTCCATGACCTATTCAGTTTTCTGTCCCCTTTAATAAATGAATAATAGTGAATATTATTTTGGCAAAAATATCACAAATTATTTAATTTCCTATATTAATAGGCCTCAACAAAATGAATCTTCTTTTTGTCCCAATGAATCAACAACTAATTTAGTTCAGATACATTTATCGTGCAAAAAGAAATATATTACAGTGTTTGATTTTGTAGCTCATGTGAAATAAAGCCCTTTAACACATGTTCATGATATCATTGACAAACTTTAAAAAAACTTAGGAAGGGAAGCAATCATAAATATGATTCCCTGAAGATATTTGCACTTTTTTGAGTCTTTCATAATTTTCTAAGAAGTAATGATGAAAAAATTTCATGAAATTCACAAACTTATAAAATCTATGCATTTTCTAATCATTCAATAATGTGAGATTCTGAATAATGCAGGCTTCTTTTGTTAACTAACTTGTGAAAAATAAAGCAGGAAAAAACTTAAAATTTGGTAAAAGGAAAGATTCTCATCTTTGATGGAATGTACAGGATAACACATCAAAGAATGGCAGAGTTGGAAGTGCGCTTAATAAAGGAAGCCAAGGTATCTTGTATAGAGGTCTCTCTCCATCTAAGTACCTTCACCAAATTGTTTTCTTTTATTTTCAGTTGGGACAGTTCCACTTTTACCACAAGTTCCCACCAGGAACCCAGAACTACAGAGACAGTTTGTCTGTTTGATGCTATTGAAAGAACTTGTTCCACTGTCCATAAGGAACCATGTGCTATATTGGGCATGGCCTATGCTAGCACAATTTGTGAGCTAGGTAGGAAGCTTCTCATTATTCCACCAAAAACAATCATTCCACAATATGACTCAGAGATCAGCTAAATGGCGGTACTGTGTTGGGTACCTCAGAAGATCTTTCAACCTTGGTGATAAGGAGACATACAAAAATGTAGAAGCAATTATAATTGTTTCTTAATCTAGGCTCAGGAAAATTTATTTGTGAGTAGTTGATGTGAATACCACATTCTCTGTAATAAGGAAAAAAAATCCATCCCATCTTCCTGGGGTAATTCTAAGTTCTCACATACTGATGATAATCATGAAATTATAGATACTATTGCATTAACATTAGTTGATTAAGTATTTCAGCTTCCTTTCAAAGGACTCTCAGTTTGTTCTCAAAATATTCTACTCCAATAGGCAAAAGATCCCATGGCTGTTCATACATAATATTAATTTAGTAAACATATCACATTTGATATTTTACCTTGCTTTTCTACATGAGTTAAAATATTAAATATGAAAAATAAGCAAAACTTGAGGACTTTTAAACTGCTCGTGTACTTGACCTTCACTTTTCCTCTCTTTTAACAATCCTGAACTTTAGAGTCATTTATATTTGATGTACGCTTCTCCTAATGGAGGAAGACTTTTAGATTTACACTGGGGTGGAAAGAAAGGATTGTGACTTAATGACGATCTGAGAGAGTGAGTACAGGGTGCAAGTTCTGCTGTCAATGGATAGTGCCCCCTAAATTGTCCAGGCCCTGGATGTTTATGTGAAAAATGCCGCCTCTCTAGGACTTCTAGGGAGACTTATACCACTGATTTTGAAATTCTTTTTATGTGGGAAGCCCGAGGCTGCACATTAAGTGAAGCTACTAAAGAAAAGCTAAAGAAATCTCTCTCTTTATCTCTCTCTTACAGTCACACTCACAGACTCACATGAACATACTCAAACACAATAGGGCAGGAATTCAGTTGTCCTCCTTGTATATATCATGCCTCCCAAAATAAGGCCAATTTTTTTGAGTTACTAAACTTATGTACATGCGACATAGGATAGATAGATACTATGTAGATAGGTAGGTACATAGGTAGGTAGATAGGTAAATATAGAGACAGATGGACAGAATATCAGCAAAAAATAGGGCAGGAAGAGTGACTAGGGAGGCTTTGGGTACTAGGCCTGTTCTGTCTATGATGTTGCTCAGATATATCACCATGATAGATTATCCTCTTCATGGTGACTTCTCTGATTGCAAGAGGCTTTGCTGGGCAAATATTCTACTTCAGGACTTATGCAAGAATGGTAAACAAAGCTTAAAAACTAATTCCTTAACAAGAATTTTAATAGCTCTACTCTATGTCCAGAACACTTTCTGACTATGCTATAAGTATATGGAAAAGAAATAAAGGTCATTCTGTTATGTCAGGTAATGTCAGTGATTCTTTATAGGTCAAGCACACAATTCCCTGTACATGTACAAATTATGTGATTTCAGTATTGACCATCAGAGTATGGGATGATTTAACTAAACAACAACAAAAAACTTAAATGAAAACTAAAATCAGAATGTAGTGAAACAAACACAGTAAATTCTTGGTTTTTAAGTCTTTAGGGTAACATTATAAGTAATGGACAGAAAAGGGATTTTTAAAACTGTGAAAAAAAGAATCTTTAAATTAGAAAAAGAGAATCACAGGGTTAGAAGAGTTCCTACTTTTAAACTAATGCAACCACAAACAATGATGAAGGTGAGCAACAATGGGAATCTGCCTTAGTGTGTATTTCTTTTGCAACCAAATTTCACAAATTCGATGTGGATTCATACTATCTGAAGTCCTGGAAGAGAAGTCTTGTTTATCCATTTACATTTTTCTCAAATAATGAAATATTTTCTTCATAATAGAGGTATTCCTTTGACCATGTATACTTGTAGGATTCAGAATCAAATAGAAGAGTACTATTTCATCAATGATGCACTGAGAGAATTCTGCCACATTGTGTAGAATTAATTCCAAGGTTGAAATCTGTTGCTTTCAAAGAGTTTGGAATCTAAATACCCTAGAAGTTAAAACCTTACTTTCATTTTACATTTTAATAGACCAATTTTTTTTTAACTGGAGACAATTGTGTTTAGATTTAGAAGATCAGGAAACAGGTAATATCCCATAGAGATTTCTATCATTGCCACCTGCTATGATAAAGAGATAGATGTTTGATTTTTTTTCTACATGGAGATCTATTTGTCTAAATTTTTTTTTCTGATGTGTACTTTCTTCTAATTCTTTTCTTTTTTCTTTTAATCTTTATGCCATGCACTCTTTAATGTTTGTTCATGCATCTAGAAAATATGATTAAAGAAGGGAAAAGATTCTACCACACCCAAGGTAAAAAAAGTGAAGCTTCCAAAAGATACACAATCATATAATCATATGCTAGATGAGACTTTTGGAAAATATTAATTTATAATGTCCATTGCCAATCCATATCATACCTGTTATGGTTTAGATGTGAGGTGTCCACCAAAAGCTCACGTGTAGACAATACAAGAAAGTTTAGAGGTTATGGTTATGTGAGTCTTAATGCAATCAGGGAATTAATCCCTGATAGGTATTAACTGAATGGCAACTGAGTGGCAACTGTAGGGTATGGCTGGAGGAAGTGGGTCCTTGGGGGCATGCCTTTGTGGTATATATTTTGTATCTGGCAATTGGAGTCTCTCTCTCTCTCTCTTTCTCTCTCTCTCTCTCTCTCTCTCTCTCTCTCTTCCCGATTATGTTCTGAGCTGCTTCCCTCCACCATACTCTTCCACCATGATGTTCTACCTCTTCTCAGACCCAAAGGAATGGAGTCAGCCTTCTATGGACTGAGATCTTTGAAACTGGGAGCTCCAAAATAACTTTTCTTCCTCTAATTGTTCTTATCAGATCACAGAGGCAAAAAAGCTGACTAAAACAATCCTTAAAACACTTCTAGAATAGAAACACTTGTGATTTTGAAAGCCTAGTAGAAAAACAAAAACAGCAATGCCTCAAGTTTTTAGAAAATGATAATGTATTTCAAGTGATCATGATCTTTGTTTCAAGATAGACTTCCTTACGTTGAATTCAGTTCCAGCAGTCTGTTCTTTCATGTTCTTACTTGATAACACCAGGGAGTAATTAGAACTTTGGGCAGTGTGTGATTTTCATAGTGTCTCTTTCCTATCCCCTTGATCACAGAACCCTTATCAGAGAGACTCTGCCTGGATATCCAGCAACACAGAGATCCCATACCCAAGTGGTGGCAGCCTATTGAAGCAGAAGAGAAAAGTTAGAGACCTACTTCTCCCTTTCAAGACTTGAAGCAAGTTATTTACTACCCTACAAGGAAGAAGATGTTGTGAAGACAGAGGTTTCTTGACTCTAACAGCAGTCAAGATTCTACCTCCTCAAGAGGAGCTGAACAAGCAAAGGCCATGTTCCTCAAACTTGACCATGATTGACAGGCTGCATGCTGAGAGGCTACTGCAAGTCTGATTTTAGACTCTTTAGTCTCCATGGCTGAAATATGTCAAAAGAAGCTGAGATTTTTAGCCTATAACAATTCTTAGTCTCAAAGGTAGGAGAAAAATTAAAAAGGATCCTTTGTTGGTAGAACTTTCAAGGAAATAGATTAATACACTAATTATCTGGGTCAGACCTTAAAAGGTGATTGTTAATTCCATTGCCTTACTTCTAAGGCAAAAATATATTAGTAGATTAACAGTGTCTTAGATCTTAAAATACAAAGTTTATATTTTGCTTCTCTCATGTTAATTTTGTTATAGTTCTAATTGTTTCATGTTAATTAAATCTTTTCATTTTATATATGCTAATTACCCCATGACCTAGGACCTAGTGTTGAACTACTTCTTTTTTCAATCTATACTGAATTCCCAGGTAATCTCTTCCATTCCCTTAAAAGTCACCTATGTTAGAGGATTCAAATGTATATCTCCATGTAACAGCTCTTACTTTGTTAAGAATTCTATAGTCGTCTAATCAACATCCCTGCATGGGTTTCTATCAAATTTCAAAAGCATGTCCAAAAAGAACACTTCAACTCCTGCTGTCACCAAACCTGATCCTTCCCTGGATTTTTCCATCTCAGCAAATAACATTACCATTATCCTAACTGTACAGATAAAAAGCAGTGACTCTAGACCTTTCTCTTTCTCTAATGCCCCATCTAACACATGCACATTGCATGCTGTCATTTCCCTCAAAATATATCTGGAAACTGACCATTTCTTAAAACTACCATAGCTATAAACACAGTCCAAGCCATTTACTTATTTGTTTGGACATTTGCAGTAGCCCCTACTAGCATTCCTTCTTTCACACTGGATCAACAGATTCTACCTTTGCTTAACAAGCAGAATAATCTTTTTAAAATATGTCAGGTCTTGCTACTCTGTTTTAAACTACTTACTTACTTACATTTTCAAGTTTCACATTGCCCACCTCAAGCTACCATTTTGACCTCATCTCTAAGTTCCTCTCATTTTCTTTCTCCTGGACATACCACCTCTTTGCTGGTCTTTACCTCCAGCCTTAAGAAATCTTTATTCACTAGGACAGAAAGGCTTGCTTCTTCACTTTCTTTAGGTCTCCACTTAAATAACATCAAAAGGCCCTTCCCCGAACTTCTGAGACATGGTGCTCGTTCATGCTCTATCTTCCTTATCCCACTTTATTATTATATTTTTCATAACACATTTTATTATCTGATTGCTGTTTAAAACTGCATAAAGTCCTTAAGGCAGGGAAACATTTGTTCATTTATCTATTACTATATGGTGTGCAAAGTCCTAGAATTATACTTGAATGAAATGATAGTTTGTCAGATATTCTCAGGCAATGCTTTTGGCATGGAAATAGGTATTTTGCAGTCTGTAATAATGATCAAATATTATGAAAGTCACTGGCTATTTTTTTCCACAACAAGAAATTCAAATAATAAATAAGCCTCATATCTTTAACTTGTGATTCTGAACCCAAAGAAGTTTGGAGAAGAGTCACTGAAGTGGCCAGGATTTTCTATTGTATTCATTGACCAAATAATTTATATATTCATTTACTCATTTGACATATATTTAATAAATCTCTTTATGTAAAATTCTTGGCTCTTAATAAGTATAACAGTGATTCAGGATTTATCCTCAGGGAGCTTATTCATCTAACACAAAGACTCTGCTTACACCAACCTGGTTTACCTTCATGACAACCTCTCTTCTTCTAAAGAGTGAAATTCAGTGCTGTACATATAGTGAAAGCCGTACAGTATATCTCAGTACAAAGTAATAATGACAATAGGATCTTTAATCAGATTCAAATTTGAAAATACTTAAGAACTCAAACCTTAATATGACTCCTAGAATGATAACTTTCCTTGAAATTCTTTAGCATTTTTATTTGCCATTTATTAAGTAAAACCCAGGAATTGTGTCAAATACATAATAGAAAATTTTGCCATTGATTACATTTTCTCTGAATCATCATTTTACATATTTTTAATAGGGAAGTACAATTACCACAAAATTACTTCACTTTTAAGAACTTCCAAATCCATCAATGCTTAATGCCATGTCTCCTATTTGTTATTGCCCTATAGGATATCAATACCAAAATTATGTTAATCAGTAACGATTTAGTTGTGAAAGCATAGGAATTTGTGTTTAAAATTAGAGATCAAAACATAATCTTAATTAAATCTCTCAGAAAAAGGCAAAATAAATTTGAATTATAAATATGAAATAAAGATGTATAGATTACTTTAGGAATGGAAATCATGTATCTAAAAATATTAAAGTGAACCATTTCAAGAAATGAGAACACTGAAACACACTAAATGGTGATTAAAACAAGATAAATATTTATTAAATGTGACTATGATTTATTAAGATGTGCTGGACTAAACAAATGTAATTTGATATTTGAATCTTATCTCATTTTGATATAGCTTTCATTACATCTCATGTCTCAGCTCTAAAGAGCTTTCATAGGTTCCCTTCAGTTTTTAATCTCTGAAATATCAGTTTGATTCTTGGAAAGACTCTGAAAGTCACAGACTGCGGTCTCTTGATTATCAATGAGGTTGTTCTCTTCTGCCAGTACAGCTAAGGGGAACAACTTGTCCTCAGAACCATCAACCTCTATAAAGCAGGGATCTTTGCCATTTATCAAGGACCTAGAATAGTGCCTGGCACATGGTGAGGGCTCAATAAATATTAATATTTGTGTATATATTTATATTTACAATAAACTGGGTTTTTTTTTTTTTAGTTTCTAAAATGAAGAAATTTAACCATAGAAGATTTCCCCAGGCACATCAGATACATAAATATTAATAGGGATTCTCTAGAGAGAACAAAATGTTCTATTATCAAATATGTTTGGGAAGTGGGATTAAACAAGATTGGTAGAAATTCTTTACTGCAGGTCTTTTATATATAATATTTATTGTAAATATCCAAGTCGTCAAAACACATTCACATTTCTCAAACTTTTTTCTATAAATTATTTTTAAAAATAATAGTGCATAAGCTAATTTAATTATTAAGAGTTATAAGAATAGCATACAAACTAACCATCCAATGATTTATTATAATGGTCTCTTCTCTGCAAATTGTTCAATATCACTCCATTTAAAAATACTAATCATTTTCCTTCTCACCTCCTTTCTTGTTTCTGAGATTAAAGAACAACAGAAAACTTGTTCTATTCTTAGAAACATGGGTGGATAAAAGTTGAGATTTAAAACAATTTTTGAAAAAATGTATAGCAAAAACCACATGAAAACAAATGAACTCACTATGTCATATTCAGTCTAAATAGCAAGTAAGTCAACACTGAAAAAAGCACAGATCTTATCTCAGTGAAGGAGATATTCTTAAGTTGTTAACATCTAGGAAATCTAGTCATAACACACCAAACTAGTATGCATATATATTATTTATTGACTTAGTTGATACATAACATTTTCTCAAATATCTATTTTAATGCCCAGGAATGAGCCATTTCTGATCCACTATCCATGATCCTTGGGTTCCTAGGATGTCTTTCTTGGGTACAGTTGGAAACCTGGAAGTGTTGGAAACCAATATCTTTCTCTGCTTGGTCCCAGCTATGTAGAGTTCTGAATGCCCCTTGCTCTTTCGTCATTTAGTAAGGAGATATTCATTAGCCAAAGTTACCTGACTGCTTGAGTGCTGAGGCTTTTTGAAGACTGTTGGTTCTGGAATCAATCTATTTTTCTGAATTTAAAGATCAATTATACCATTTACTGCCTGATCAGACATAATTGTTTGGCCTCAATTCCCATATTTGTAAAGGAAGTGGATTGTAAGTGCTTACCTTAGAAATATTGTATAAAATAATCTAGAATGGCATAAAATGGGCTTGACAGAGAGTTTAATACCAAGTGAGTTTGCAGGTTTTAGTGTTTCTTGTTAGTAAATCCTCTATCATAGTCCTCCTGCTACCAACTCTGAACTGACCTCTACCTCCAGAGTCCTATATTCTTTCAATCTACTTTTTTATAAGACCCAGAATGATATCACCTTACCTAAATTAGAAAGAGGCAATTGTTATTTCTCCACTAACATAGCTATATTGTCCACCAGATATAAACAAACTAAAAGCCTTGGTATCTACCAAAGATAGCACAAATTCAGACATGTGAAATGGAAAATTGCTGGGGAGGGGAAAGCAGAGAGGGTGGTAGGTGTTAAGAAAAGCTGAATTTTCCATGCTGGTGGTTTGCCCTGATTAGTCACCACTTAATTATTCAGGAAAATATTTCATTTTGAGTTTATAAACTCAAGTTTTTCTCTGCCTACATGAGCTGCCTAATCTATAGCAGCATAGTTGATACTTTCTTGGCTTTTTTCACGCTGCCATATTAGAAAGTGATAGCCAAACAATTAATCACAGCTAGACTACAGTGCTCAGAACAAGCTGTCAAAGAAACTAAAATAACTAGACCAACTATGGCACAATCTGCTTATTTTCAGTTGTCTAAGCCTGGCCTGAATCTCTCACTTCATTCCCTTCTTCGTTAACTCTCACTTTCCTGGAATTTCATTTTCTTATTTTTCTTGAATAATTAGAGAATGGCAAAAGAAACAAGAATATAAAAAAGTTAAGCACAGTTCCTTGCCAGAATTGGATGAGAGATGCTCAGGAGACATGACGAGTAGTTGTGTCCAAGGGCAGCAAACACGGAATGGACTAGCACTGTCCATCAGACTCATGATCAAAAGCTTCCAGCTCCATTAATGAACTGTCTAGCTTAAGGATTCTGTGTGTCAGCACATCATCCTTTCCTTTATTATTTCTTTTCCTTCCTCAGGAGAAAACAAAGAAAAGGCTGCTCATCTCCACAGGGATCAGGCATGACAAATTTTATTCTAAAAGGTAAATTTACAAGGAAAATGTGTGACACCAAATGTGTGGATAGACTTGGAAAGTGAGCAGCATGTCATCCAAAACTGTGACAACATAGCTAATGAACAGCAGCTTTCTAATGACTAGAACCAAAGTGATAAAAACAGATCATGATTGTGGCTAAAAATGTAATGGTAGTCAAGTGACCAATGACAGAATAGTCCTAGTCCCAATTTATAAAGAATCCAGAATAAAGAGATGGAAGCTTTTGCTTTCAACTTCATGGAGCTGGATGAAATAATGTTCTTTTTCTGCTGAAAGTCGTCTCACAGTGAGTAGACATCATGACCGTGGGTGACAGAAACATTGCCTTATCAATTTCATCAAAAATGTTGTCTTACCTATTATCCATGCCCAGGGTCTCTGTAAAGAAGTCCTTTGCAGAATAATTTTTTTCTTGTCAACATGGTTTGGAATTTTATTTTAATTTGTATGTCTATCTTATTTTTTCTTTTCCCATAAACTCACTCTGAGATAAGGATTACAGTAATGGTAGCTTATCTAGGAAGAGCAGGAGACACCAGCAAAGGAAGAGTGAGGTAAAAGAGAG
Organism: Glaucomys volans; assembly: GCA_020662805.1. Lineage (NCBI taxonomy): Eukaryota > Metazoa > Chordata > Mammalia > Rodentia > Sciuridae > Glaucomys > Glaucomys volans. The sequence continues at coordinate 30,228 of JAJEJO010000220.1, forward strand.
ATGAAAAAGCTACCAGAGTTGAAGAATGAAGCTTAATTACACAAAGAGACTCTGGAAAATTATATATAACACATGGCTTAGAATGGTCACTCCTAAGTGGTTGGGAAGTAAAGATAATTATATATCAACTATTAAAAATCTGATTGAATTTGATTTGGGGGATAAGCTCTCAACATTTCCAACTTGTTTCTTTAGTTCTAAGGGAAAGTACCCTAGCCATGGATAAAGGTTTAGTCATCTAAATGCTGGAGCACACAAAACGGTTGAGGCAATATGGCGAAGAACTGACAGCATCTGCTACAGTATCACTGTTCGGTGTTTTGTTTCATATATTTTGGCATCTATAAAGTGAGGAGAGAAAACAGATCCATATCGAACTACTGAACAAGAGCACATTCCACCATTTTTTATGCCCCTCCTCCTCCCCCTGTGTACACGTATGATTACATGAATGGTATCAATGTATATCATGTACAACCATAGAAATGAAAATTTGTACCCCATTTGTGTACAATGAATCAAAATGAAGTCTGTAAAAATTTAAAAAAATAAAGAGCACATTGTATATATTATTGTTCTAACTTTGTGTCCATTTTTCTGTTACCCCAGTTTTTGATGTATATGTACTATTTGTATCCAGTTATGTAAGTTTCTCCATATCATTATTAGAATGAGACCAGGTGATAATCAACAGAAAACCTCAGTAAATATTCAACATCAGGCAGCATTGTTAGCACTGAAAATAAGATGCCAAATGCACACGGTATCAATATCTATGAAATTACAGTAAATTTTGTTTACTATAATTTGTTGGTTCCCTCAAAGAGTCCAGAGAAGGTGACATTATTTGATAACTACAGTCTACAGAGATAATATATAAATTCCCCATTGTCTTCCAAGAAGAATCCAAAAAATTGTATTACTTTAATTTTCCCCCTTCATAGTCCTAACTAGTTGATATTTAAAAATTCATTGAAATTTTAAATATGAAGAATAAATCAGATATCCACAGTTAATTCAGACTCACTCTTGGGAGTGTACTGCTAACTATATCTTTAATTGTAGTCTTTTGGATTTGTTATTGAATATGTTCAAAAAACCTAAGGGCCTGCTTTATGTTGGTCATAGTTACACCAGGTAAGAGATAAAAATTACATTGTTCCTTCCCTCAAGGAGCTTACAAAATAACTGGAAGAATAACGAAGAGATAAAGACAAGAGGAGCATCAGAATGTGAAGCAAAATGCTGTGTGATCTACTTTATTATTTCTGTAGCATTGGGTATTATTTCTGTCAGCCCCAAATTCGGGGATGCAATATTTTTAAAACAGAAATATTTACTACTTTAACTGCAATTGAACTAGGCTAGTTGTGACTATGTTCAAAATGATAGGGTCCTGTCAGAACAGTAATTGATAACCTCCTTTCAACATCTATCTGGCTGGTACAAATACAACAACTTGTCCCCGCCCTGTTTGCACAAAAATGGATTCAAAACAACCACAAGCCCTGCAGTCTCACTACAAATCATCCTCTCTAACAAGTCTCTGACAGGGCACTTAGATGCGCAAAGATCAGGCAAAGCTATTTGTTACACTTTCAGTCAAAATGACCTTACCATCTTTATTTAGAGAGTACTAGCCAGGGTCCAAGAAAGATTATCACAGGAATGCAAAACCAGAGCATAGCAATTTATTGAGAAGGAACTCTCTTCTTCACCAGGGTAATTATGAGTGTATAGGAAAAGACCACAAAAATAGGATTCATTACATTTCAACAAGTTAAATACATGTTCTGAATCAGATACTTAGCAAAATAGTCAATGGAGTCAGGTTGTAGGCACACTGTCAGGGATTATTTTGAACAATTATTGAATATGCACAATATGTGGAAATCCGTATTCTTGGTTTGTAACATTCATTTAACTTCTGGAGCCCCTGGATAAAATTTAATAAAGTTCTTTTAACCTTGTTGTAGACATAAAGGGAAAATGGATTCTTCTATTTAAGAGTTCCAAATGAGTACATAAATACTAGTTTCCAAAACAGTAGTCAGAGTAATCAATATAAATTTGACTAAGTCAAAAAGTCCATGAAAATTAGACTAAATGATTCCTAAGATCTCTTCCAATGCTAATATTTTATTGCTTGCTGATTTTCAATGTAAAGGTATAAAAATCAAGAACAAGTATGTTCATGTAGAAAACAGCAAATAGTTTTTCTCAAGCATAGTGGAGTTCAGACCAGACTGACTCAGAATTGAAGGGTGGGAACAGATATTAGCAGTTCAGATCTCTAAAAGACTCAATCAGATTTTTAGTTTAACTCAAGGAAATCATTTTGCATGCAACTGAAACTTAAATGAAACATAAGAAAATTGTGTTTCTATGTCTATGGGATATTTATATGTCATAATTCAATTGATCCTCAGTGGTGAAATATTTTATCCTTACTTTACAAGTGACAAAACTGGCTCAGAGAGGTTAAGTGATTTACAAAACATTACAAGCTAGTTAGTTGTAAACCTGCTTGAACAAGGGCACCCATGTATAGTACAATACACTTATTGCCCATTCCTCCCATGTGTTACAACCAAAAACTTTGACAAAACAAAACCCAAAACCTGCTGCTGCACATGTCACTGCCCTCATCCAGAGGTCTTCTCTGTGGGGAGGGGCACAGCTTCCCCTGAGGCTGCTGCTGCAGATGCCCAGAGGTGTTTTCTCCCGGTGCCTCTGCTGTCCATGCCACTTCAGATGCCTGGAGGTCTTTTCTCCAGGTGACACTGCCATCTACACTGCTGCTGCCAACACCACTGCTGCCAATCCCTGGAGGTCACCTGGAGGTCTTCTCTTTGGGGACCACTGCAGCTGCAGCCACTGTAGCTGCCACTGCTGCCGCAATCTCCCCACCTATTGCCAATGCCACTGACCACTGCAGCTTCTGCTGACCCCCAGTCTGCTGCCACTGACCCCTTCTACTACCACTTCCACCACTGCTCAGAGGTTCGCTGCCAGAGCCTGGGGTTTCTTTGGGGTGCTGCTGCATTTGCTGCTACTGCCATCTTGGTACATAGCTGTCCCTGTCTGGGGACACTGGCCAGGACCTAGAGGTTCAGTGTGGGGGTGCCTATGAGTTTGGCTGCACTTGGGGTCTTCCTTCTGGGATTGCAGGTTGCTGTCATCTAGTTACTGTCTCTCAGGATTGCTCATCCCTGGAGGTCTCTCTCCAAAGTGCAGTGTCATTGAGATCTTAGGACTGCAACAGGGCCAAGCCAGGACATCTAAGGCCCAGACTGATGAGATTGTGACTGGCTCTGCCAGGGCCTGTCTGGGGCAGGCAGTCTGGGAAGTCAGAGACAGGGCTGAGAAGCTTTCGGACGATGGCAGAGACAGTTGTTCAATTTTTCATGGAGATTTATTTTATTATTATTTTTTTCTTCTCTGGCATCTCTCTCCACCATATTTGGAGTAGGGTGGTTCTTCTGCATCAGTTTATTAAGGATAGTGATATATGCACATTGTTTTGAAGTTCTGTATATTCTTATAGTTTTATTTATTTTTTCTCTTTATATGTATTCTTCCTCTTACTCATCTGCCTTCCTGGATTCCCTTTCTACCTTGTCTCCACCTAACAGCCAATCTCTGTTGGTTCCTCTTCCACTCTTCCAGTGGATTTTTGCTTCTTACTTCTCTTTCTCTCTCATGAACACCATGTCCTGCACTGTTTCTGCTCTTTCTTTGTTCACTCTTTGAGATTGTAAATCCATTTGGCAAATTCTGCTTTTATTGTGGACAGTGATTGAACTCATCATTGCTATTAATAGCAAGAGGGTAGTGGACACCTTCTTGGGAGTTATTAGATTTGAGGCTGTATATTTATACTGAGTGCTATTGATATTGGTCTCCCTCTAAAAGGTGGGATACTAGAAATCTTCAGAGACAATATTGGTCTACAGGGTAGAATCTGTACTGCCTCAGATCCATACAACTAGATGGGAAAACACACAAAAACATAAAAAAAAAAAAAAAAAAGGAAACAAAATGCCCCCCAAAATCAAGATGTCGCAATAAGAGAATCCACTGACAACACAAAAGAAATGTCCAAGATGAAGTTTAGAATGTACAAAGTTAATCTGATCTGCAAAGTAAAGGGTAATATAAAGAGTGAGATCAAAGACAAAATACAGGAATTGAAAGATCACTTAAATAGAGATTGTGGAAAAAAAGCAGAAATCCTTGAAATTAAGAAATCAATAAATCAAATTATAAATTCAAAAGCATCACCAACAGACTAGACCATTTGGAAGACAGAACCTCAGAAAATGAAGACAAAATATTTAGTAATGAAAATAAAATTGACCATTCAGAAAAGATGGTAAGAATCCATGAACAGAACTTCCAAAAATTACGAGATAAAATGAAAAGACGAAATTTAAGAGTTATTGGGATAGAAGAAGGAGTAGAGATACAAACTAAAGGAATGCACAATCTTTTTTTTTTTTTTGACAAAATATCAGAAAATTTCCCAAACCTAAAGAATGAAATGGAAAATCCAATACAAGAGGCTTACAGGACGCCATATATACAAAATTACAGTAGACCCACACCAAAACACATACTAAAAATGACTAAAATACAGAATAAGGATAAAATCTTAAAGACCATGAGAGGAAAAAAAGCATATTATGTATAGGGGAAAACCAATTCATATTTGAAATGATTTCTCAACCCAGACCCTCAAAGCTAGGAGGTCATGGAACAACGTATTTCAAGCTCTGAAAGAAAATGGATGCCAACCAATAATTTTTATTCAGCAAAATTAAGTTTCATATTTGAAGATGAAATAAAAACTTTTCATGGTAAACAAAAATTAAAATAATTCACAATTAGAAAGCCTGCACAGAACATTTTCAACAAAATATTCCATGAGGATGAAGTGAAAAAAAAAGTGAAGACCAGCAAGGGGAGGAACTACACTAAACAAATAGTCAAAGGATGAACTAAATCAAATTAAAAGCCAGAAATAAAACAAAATAACTGGGAATAGAAGTCATATCTCAGTAATAACCTTGAATATTAATGGCCTAAACTCATCAATCAAAAGACATAGACTTGCAGATTGGATTAAAATATAATACCCAACAATATGCAGTCTCCAAGAGACTCACATCAGAGGCAAAGACATCACAGACTGAAGGTGAAAGGATGGGAAAAGCATATCACTCATATGGATTGCATAAACAAGCAGGGGTTTCCATCCTCATATCAGATGAAGTGGACTTCAAGCCAAAGTTAATCAGAAGGGACAAAAAAGGTCATTTCATTCTAACAAAGGGAACTATACATCAACAAGACATAACCATTGTAAATATTTATGCTCCAAACAATGGACCATCGATGTATGTCAAATAAACCCTTCTCAATTTCAGGAATCAAATAGACCACAACACAATAATTCCAGGTGACTTTAAAACACCTCTCTCACTACTGGACACATCTTCTAAACAAAAACTAAAAAAAAGAAATTATAGAACTAAATAATACAATCAATAATTTAAACTTAACAGACATATATAGACTATTTTATCTATGAGGGAATACACTTTTTTCTCAGCAGCACATGGATCCTTCTCTAAAATAAAGCATATCTTATGCCACAAAGCAACTCTTAACAAATACAAAAAAATGGAGATAATACCCTGCATTCTATCAGATCATAATGAACTGAAATTAGAAATCAACAATAAAATAAAAATAGAAGCTACTCTAACACATGGAGACTAAAAAATACACAACTGAATGATAAATGGATAGTGGAAGAAATCAAGGGTGAAATGAAAAAATACTTAGAGTTAAATGAGAATACTGATACAACATACCAAAATCTCTGGGACACTATGAAGACATTACTAAGAGGAAAGTTCATAGCATTGAGTTCATTTATTAAAAGAATAAAAAGTCAACAAATAAATGACCCAACATTACATCTCAAAGTTTTAGAAAAAGAAGAATGAATCAACATAAAAAAATAGAAGAAGGAAATAATTAAATCAGAGCTGAAATCAATGAAATTAAAACAAAAGAAATAATTGAAACAAAAATTTGGTTTTTTGAAAAAAAGTCAATAAAATGGATAAACCCCTGACCCCACTCCTGAAGAGAAAAAGAGAGAAAACCCAAATTGCTAAAATACATGATGAAAAAGGAAATATAATGGACACTACTGAAATACAGAAGATAATTAGAAACTATTTTAAAAATTTATACTACAATGAAATAGAAAATACTGAAAACATTGACAAATTTCTAGAGACATATGACCTACCCAAACTGAGTCAGAAGGTCATACACAATTTAAACAGAACAATTTCAAGTAATAAAATAGAAAGCACCATTAAAAGCCTACCAAATAAGAAAACCTCAGGACCAGACGGATTTTCAGCAGAGTTCTACAATACCTTCAAAGAAGAATTAACACTGATACTCCTCAAATTATTCCATGAAATATAAAAGGAGGGAACCTTTCCAAACTCATTGTATGAGGCTAGCATCACTCTGATACCAACACCAAAGACACATCAAGGAAAGAAAACTTAAAACCAATATGCCTCATGAACATAGATGCAAAAATTCTCAAATTCTGGCAAATTGCATACAAAAATATATTAAAAAGATAATGCACCATAATCAAGTGGGGTTCAACCCAGGGATGGAGGGTTTGTTCAACATATGGAAATCAAAAAGTATAATTCATCATATCAATAGACTTAAGAATCTTATGATCATCTCAATAGAAGCAGCAAAAGCATTTGACAAAATACAGCACCCCTTCATGTTCAAAACACTAGAAACACTAGTGATAGGAGGAACATACCTCAACATTGTAAAAGCCACATATGCTAAACCCAAGGCCAACATAATTCCAAACAGAGAAAAATTGAAAACATTCCCTCTACAAATTGGAACAGGACATGGATACCCTTTTTCACCACTTATATTCAACATTGAACTTGAAACTCTAGCCAGAACAATTAGAAGAAAGAAATTAAAGTTATACAAATAGGTAAAGAAGAACTCAAACTATCACTATTTGCCAATTATATGATTCTATATTTAGAAGATCCAAATAAATCCCATGAGAAAACTTCTAGAACTAATAAATAATTTGGAAAAGTAGCAGGATATAAAATCAATACCTATAAATCAAACACATTCCTATACTTCAGTAATGAAACCACTGAAAGAGAAATAAGAACCATTAACCCACTCACAATTGCCTCAAAAAATATAAAATACTTGGGAATAAATCTATAAAAGAGGTGAAATACCTCTACAATGAAAATTACAGAACACTAAAAAAAAGAAATTTAAGATCTTAGAGGTTGGAAAGACCACCGATGTTCTTGGATAGACAGAATTAGTATTGCCATAATGGCCATACAACCAAAAGTGTTATAGAGAGAGCGACCATCTGGGACTGCCTGAGTCCTCAGAGCTGAGCTCTGGTCTTCTGCACCACTGTGCAGCGTCTCCTGGGGAGGTGTGGCCTGGAGGGGCTGGAGTCGCTGGCTCCAGAGGGGAGTTTGGACCCTTCAGCGCCATTTTGCAGCTTCCCTGCAGACAGCGACCATCTGGGGCTGCATGAGTCCTCAGAGCTGAGCTCTGGTCTTCCCCACCACTGCGCAGCATCTCCTGGGGAGGTCTGGCCTGGAGCGGAGGGAGTCGCCGGCTCCAGCGGGGAGTTTGGGCCCTTCGGCACTATTTTACAGCTTCCCTGGCAGAGAGTGACCACCTGCCACCAACTGAGCCCCAGCAAGGAGCTCAGGCCTGCCTGGGCTCTCAAGCCCAGTGTCTCCATCACTTAGCACAGTTCTGTGCCCCCACCCCAACTTGGTCTAGTGCCCAGGTCCACACCCTGGCCCGGGGTCTAGCACCTTGCTGTATCTGATTGTCTATCAACACCAGGCTGCCTCTGTCCAAAAGCATTGATCATTCCTAACCTGGAGGAAGTGGGACAGCAGCTTTCTTGGGTCACCGCTTGATCAAGCACCTCTCAAACATCGGGTGAGTTACTGGAAATCTACAGGGACACTTTAAGTCTTTACAGGGAAATTGCAATCCCTCTGATTTGCACTACTAGAGGGGAAGATA
>JAJEJO010000220.1:39159-120921 GCA_020662805.1 Glaucomys volans
AAAAAGCTAAAATGGCAGGAAATACAAGTCATATCTCAATAATAACCCTGAATGTAAATGGCCTAAACTCATCAATCAAAAGACATAGACTGGCAGATTGGATTAGAAAGAAAGACTCAACAATATGCTGCCTTCAAGAGACTCATCTCATAGAAAAACATGCCCACAGACTAAAGGTGAAAGGTTGGGAAAAAACATACCATGCACATGGACTGAGTAAAAAAGCTGGGGTTTCCATTCTCATTTCAGATAAAGCAGACTTCAAGCCAAAGTTTGTCAGAAGGGATAAAGAAGGACATTTCATGCTGCTTAAAGGAAGCATAAATCAGCAAGACATAACAATCATAAATATTTATGCACCAAACAATGCTGCTTCCATGTATGTCAATCAGATCCTTCTCAATTTCAGGAATCAAATAGATCAAAGCACAATAATACTGGGGGACTTTAACACTCCTCTGTCACCGTTGGACAGATCTTCCAAGCAAAAATTGAACAAAGAAACCATAGGACTCAATGACACAATCGCTAATTTGGACTTAACAGACATATATAGAATATTCCATCCATCAAAAAGCGAATACACTTTCTTCTCAGCAGCTCATGGTTCCTTCTCTAAAATAGACCATATGTTATGCCACAAAGCTACTCTTAGCAAATACAAAAACATAGAGATACTACCTTGTAAACACACCTTGAATTACAACACATCCACACCAAGGCACATTATAATGAAAATACCTAACATACAAAACAAAGATAGAATTTTAAAGGCTGCGAGAAAAAAGCATCAGATTACCTACAGGGGGAAACCAATACCTGACTAACTTGTATACTATCAGATCATAATGGAATGAAATTAGATATCAATGATAAAAACAGAAACTACTCCAAGACCTGGAGATTAAATAATATGCTATTGAATAATGCATGGATAACAGAAGACATTAGGGGGGAAATTAAAAGATTCCTAGAGGTCAACGAGAACAAAGATACAACATATCAAAATCTCTGGGACACTATGAAAGCAGTACTAAGAGGAAAATTCATTGCATGGAGTGCATTTAATAAAAGAATGAAAAGTCAACAAATCAATGATTTCACAGCTCAAAGCCCTAGAAAAAGAGGAACAGATTATCACCAAAAGAAGCAGAAGACAGGAAATAATCAAAATCAGAGCTGAAATCAATGAAATTGAAACCAAATGAACAATTCAAAAAATTGACAAAACAAAAAGTTGGTTCTTTGAAAAAATAAACAAAATTGATAAACCCTTAGCCACACTAACAAAGAGAAAGAGAGTGAAACTCCAAATTACTAAAATTCATGATGGAAATAGAAATATTACAACAGACACATTTGAAATACAAAACATAATAAGAAGCTACTTTGAAAATTTATACTCCAACAAAATAGAAAACCTGGAAGACATCAACAGGTTCCTAGAGGCATATGAGCCACCCAAACTGAATCTGGAGGACATACACAACTTAAATAAATCAATTTCAAGCAATGAAATAGAAGAAGTAATCAAAAGCCTACCAACAAAGAAAAGTCCAGGACCAGGCGGATTCACAGCCGAGTTCTATAAGACCTTCAAAGAAGAGTTCATTCCAATACTCCTCAAAGTATTTCATGAAATAGAGGAGGAGGGAACCCTCCCAAACTCATTCTATGAAGCTAATATCACCCTGATACCAAAACCAGAGAAGGACACATCGAGGAAAGAAAATTTCAGACCCATATCTCTAATGAACATAGATGCAAAAATTCTTAACAAAATTTTAGCGAATCGCATACAAAAGCATATTAAAAAGATAGTGCACCATGATCAAGTGGGTTTCATCCCAGGAATGCAAGGTTGGTTCAACATCCAGAAATCAATAAACGTAATTCACCACATCAACAGACTTAAAGTCAAGAACCACATGATTATTTCAATAGATGCAGAGAAAGCATTTGATAAAACACAGCACCCCTTCATCCCTTCATGCTCAAAACACTAGAGTTTCCTGTTCTTTTTTTAAGTTTATTTATTTTGATTCATTGTACACAAATGGAGTACAGCTGTTGTTTCTCTGGTTGTACACAAAGTAGAGTCACACCATCTGTGCATTCATACATGTACACAGGGCAATGATGTCTGTCACATTCTGTTGTTATTATTATCCCCCAAACCCACCTCTCCCTTCCCTTTATGCAATCTATCCTTCCTCCCTTCTTGCCTCCCTTCCACCCTGCATTATGCATCATCATTCACTTATCAGAGAGATCATTCGGCCTTTGGATTTTGGGGATTGGCTAATCTCACTTAGCATGACAGTCTCCAACATCATCCATTTACCTGCAAATGCCATGATTTTATTCTTCTTTATGGCTGAGTAATATTCCATTGTGTATATATACCACAGTTTCTTTATCCATTCATCTATTGAAGGGCATCTAGGTTGGTTCCACAATCTAGCTATTGTGAATTGAGCAGCTATGAACATTGATGTGGCTGCTTCACTGTAGTAATCTGATTTTAAGTCCTTTGGGTATAGGCCAAGGAGTGGGATAGCTGGGTCAAATGGTGGATCCATTCCAAGTTTTCTAAGGAATCTCCACACTTCTTTTGTTTATTTTTTTCCCTCAATGCTCTGCTTCCATAAGAGGCCTCATTCAGGAAGTAAACATGTGTGCCTAGTATTCTGGGCAACTGCTTTCCTCTGTCAAAGAAACCACAGTCCTGAGAAGTGGAGAGTAAGGAAGAAATCCTCAATAGATTAGAGCAGGAAAAAGGGGCTTCATGTTTTGTCCATGTTTTAGTCAGCTTTTTCACTCCTGTGACCAAAGACCTGATAAGAACAATATTAGAGGAGGAAAAGTTTATTTGAGGGCTAACGGTTTCAGAGTCTCAGTCCATACACAGCCAGTTCCATTCCTGGGGCTCAAGGTGAGGCAGAACATTTTGGTGGAAGAGTGTGGGAAGATGGAAACAACTCACATGATGTTCAGAAAGCAGAGAAAGAGTAAGATCAGCTCACCAAATATACACTCCAAAGGCACAACTCCAATGGCCCTTGTCCTCCAGCCACACCCTACCCACCTTCAGTTACCCAACAGGGGCTCAATTCACTGATTGGGTTGTGGAGGGAAGAAAGAGATTGGATAAAAGCAACACATTTTAATTAATAATGTGCCATGCCTTTTCTATTTTGTAAATCTGTAAATTTATAGATTTACTAAGTTCAGTTAACCCCACAAAATAAAAACCAAAGAACACAATGTCTACATGCATTATAAACAAACCAATGAAAATCAAAGCTAAATAATAATAACTTAAAAGTAATTAGGAATAACTGACATTGTATAGGAAAACAATATTTACAATAAAACAGATTTCATATGAAGAGTAATGGATGTCAGAAGACAATGGAACATCTTTAAAATACTGAATAAATTTAAAAGAAAATAGCTGTACACCTAGAATTTTCTAATAAAAATATCTTTCAGGAATGAAGATAAAATAAATACATTTAAGGAAAAGTATCAATAAGATAACCAGACTTGCTATTTAAGAAATACTGAAGGGAATTTGTAGAACAGAAAAAAAAAATGATATGAGGGCAACTTGCTAACTTCAGAAACAGATGAAGAGCATCTAAGAGGTGAGTAAGTAGGTGAATATGGAATGCAATTTCCTTTCAATCCTTTAAAATATATGTGATTGCTTAAAGGAAAGATTATAACATTGTATGGTTATTGTGTCAGTGTATATAGCTGTATACTACATATGAAAACAACATGAAAGACAGCAAGAAAGAGCAGCGGGATTATTTCCTATGGTGGCAAAATTCCAACAATCTATCCAGAGTAGGACAATATTAATTCTAAGTGCACTGATTTTATATAAACAACATATATGCATATACACACATATGTGATTTTATACATACAAAAAAGAGTACATACAGATGTACATATTTTAGAAGGAAATGTATGACCAATAAGTATTGAAATGAAAAAAATACATCTATATATCTAAAGCAATAATACAGAGATAAAGTCAATAGCCAATAGTTAAATTATAATATAAGGATAAAATTACTCAAATCATCAAAAAAGGTAGTAGAGTTTGGGGAGGAAAACAATGAGGAGAGAGGCCAAAGAAGAAACTACTAAATGGCAGGAATAAATTCAACAATAAAAGTAATTATAGTAGGTGTTAGTGATTTTAATGCTTCGTAGAAGCCATGCATTAACAGAGGGAATAAAAACACAAGAACCAACAGGCAGTTGTTGTTCGTAAGAGACACACTTAAAATGTAAAGGAAAAATAAAGAAGTGGTTGAAATTATTCACCATATCAATAGCAAATTAAAGAAGACTAAAAGGGCAAAAGAGCAATAATATCAAAATAAAAGGAGTAAATGCATAAAAGATCAATAGCAATAACAACCACCTTTATCTAAATAACACATAGATCAGCGGATAAAATATGATGATATATAATGGGGGTGGGGGCAAGAGAAGAATGGAAGAACTTCAGATTACATACAGGCAAATGAAAGGTGAGAGGGGGTGGGAGTGTGAAAGATGGTGGAATGAGACAGACATCATTACCCTACGTACATGTATGATTCATGAATGGTGTGAATCTACATCGTGCACAACCATAGAAATGAAGAGATGTACCCCATTTGTGTACAATGAATCAAAATGCAGTCTGTAAAAATAAAAAAAAATTAAAATTTTTTTTTAAAAATTCAAAAAAATAGACATGCAACACAAAAGTTTTTCAAGTTTACTTTGTTCTTCAAAAATGGGTTAATATTCCAAAATATATAAGAAAATCATAGAACTCATTAACCAAATAAATAGACCTATTAAAAATGGGCAAAGGATTTGGCTAGATGTGTTTCCAAAGAAAACGTACAATTGGCCTGCAGTTATATGAAAGTGTGTCAAAATCAATGAAATGGAGATCAAAATCATAATATGGTATCATATTACCTCATTTTACCAACTACTTCAAAGATAAGAAGTTTGTTGAGGATGTAGAGAGAAGTGAATCCTTGCACACTAATAATAGTACAGTTTTTATGGAACACAGGATGAAATTTCCTTTAAAAAATTAAAAATAGAACTACCATATGATCCAGTAATCCAGTTCTGAGTCTATGTTCAAAGCAAGTAAAAGCCGCTATCTGGAATAGAGTGCTACACTACTACATCCATTGCAGCATTATTTATGATTTTAACATATGGAAATAACCTAAGTACCTGTAGACCAACGAATGGATAAAAAATATGATACACACACACATGCACACACAAGCATACACCTATATAAGTTTACTCAGCTTTTTAAAAAGAAGAAAATTCTGCCATTTGCCACATGCATGAGCTTCAGAGAAAGATAAATATTGCATGATCTCATTTATATGTAGAATTTAAAAACAAACAGAATTTTCAGAAACAGAATAGAAAGGTGGTTACCAGAGTTTGCCGGTGAGGTAGGTGAAAGGGTATCAACCTTCTGGTATAATATGAATAAGTACTGAAGACCTAATGTGACCTGAAATTACCAGGAGAGTAGATTTCACATGGTCTTGTGAAACACATATACATGTGCACAAATACACAAGAGTAACTATGTGAGGTGATGGACATGTTAAGTAACAGGACTATGTTAAACATTTTCCAAGATATACATCAAAATATATTGTACAGCCTGAATATGTATATTTTTTGTCAAGCAAACCTCAGCAAGATTCAGAAAATGTTCATAGTAATCAAGACAGTTTGATATTTGCAAAAGCATAATACATGTGTCAGTGGAATAGACAATCTAGAAATGGACATCACAGTTAGGATCAACTGATGTTCACAAAGAAGCATGGATGTGACACGGTGGATAACAGCATCACATATATTTGGAGAACACTAATTTTAAAAACCAATAAACTACAAATGAACAGAAGATGGATCTGTGGAGTTGAGGGAGGAGGAGGGAGGAAAATGCTGGGGACTGAATTGGAGCAGGTTGTGTTCCATGCTTTTGTAATTATGTGGAACTGTATTCTGGTGTTGTACATAACTAAAAAGAATTTTAAAAGAAAAGAAACAAACATAATGAAAAAATGAACCAAAGCAATTCAGTAGACAAAGAAATTATCTTTTCAACAAGAATAATGAAACATCTGAAAAGCAACTTACCCTTACTTAACATCATATACAAAAATTAAATTGAAATTAATCATGAAACTAAATACAACCATAAAATCATTAAAATTTTAGATGAAAATGTTGGTGATAAACTTTGTGATGTTGGGATAGATAAAAGAGTATGAAAATAAGAAACAATATCAAAAACTGCTAAATTTGACTAAATAGAAATTAGAATCTTTTCCTCTTCAAACAATTCTATTAAGAGAAAAAATCTTCTTTATGGCTGAGTAATATTCCATTGTGTATATATACCACAGTTTCTTTATCCATTCATCTATTGAAGGGCATCTAGGTTGGTTCCCTAATCTACCTGTTGTGAATTAAGCATCTATGAACATTGATGTGGCATTTGTAGGTAAATGGATGATGTTGGAGACTGTCATGCTAAGTGAGATTAGCCAATCCCCAAAATCCAAAGGCTGAGTGATTGCTCTGATAAGTGAATGATGATGCATAATGTGGGGTGGAAGGGAGGCAAGAATGGAGGAAGGATTGATAGCATAGAGTGAAGGGAGGGCTGGGGTCTGACTGGGGGAGCAAGAATAATAACAGAATGAGACAGACATCATTGCCCTGTGTACATGTACGAACGCACAGATGGTGTGATTCTACTTTGTGTACAACCAGAGAAACAATAGCTGTACTCCTTTTGTGTTCAATGAATCAAAATTAAATAAAAAAAAATAAAGGCATGCTTTTCATCTACAACTACAAACAAAATTAAGAACAAAAGTAAAGTGTTTAAGTACCTGACTTCTGTTTCAACTAGGAAAGGTAAAATATGATTATAATATTTAGTACTTCATGGAGAAATAAATATGGTTTTAATGCCCACTCATATCATATGAACCTTCTGACAAAATTTAATACTTTTTATGGTAATGTGCTTTATGCTGCAATTTAATCATATTGTCCAGTGTACACTATCATGAAACTAGTGTACATATGTACTAAGTACATATTATCTCCCATACATATGAGAGTAATTACAAAAGAGATATTGGTTTGTGTGAGTCTGTTTAAAAATCTGAGAATTCGTCTTAAAAAATAAATCTTGTTTCTGAACAACAAAAAAGAAGAAAAAAATCCACAAATACCAAACTAGGAAAAAAATATTTGAAATATATATTTCAGTTAAAGAACTTACATACATAGAATGCACAAAGAATTAATATAATTCAATAATAAGCTGAAGAATACTAAAACTCCAAAGAGTTGAATAGGAAAATTTAAAAGGAAGATAAGCATGTGACCCTTAAACACATAAGAGATATTCAATATCATGATTCAGTAAAGAAACACAAATTAAAATCACTATGAAATACCATCACACACCCATTTGATTGGTCAGGATGTGGAGCAACTGGATTCTCATGCAATACTGTTGGAAATAAAAAAATGAAACTCCACATTTAGGCATTTATCCAAGAGAAATGAGACCACACATACACAAAGTCCTGCTCTATTGGTAAAACTTACAAATGAAAACTAGTCATATTTCCATCAACAGATGAATGAGTTAACAGATTATAATAAACCCACACATATGTTACTACATAGCAATGAAAGGGAATAAGTAATTGATACATACAAAAACATAGATGGATCTCAAAATTGAAAAATCAGAAAAGAATACTTGATGAGTACATTGAAGTAAAACTATAAGAAGTACAAATCAATCTATAGTAGCAGAATATGTAAGTGGTTGTTTAAGGAAGGGTAGAAGCAAGAAGGCACTACCAAGTATACCTCATAAAAGTTGTCCATGTGAATGTAGTATCAATATTGTATTTCCACATTTATTTGCCAAAGTTAAAATATACTCTAAACACATTCTAGTTAAGCTCCATGCTCTCAGTAAGTAACATCTGTAGTAGACTACCCAAATGTTGTAGCGTTGTTTCCATTTTTAGAAATCAAATATGTTTTATAAGAAATAAAAAAATGCAAGGCAAACTTAGGTTTCCAAACAGATAATTCTTTATAGTTAGCCTCTTGAAGAAAATGCTAATACTTTAATAACAATCTATACCTCTTCTAATTACTTCTTAAAAATTTTTAGAACAACTTTGGCCATCTAATATCTCATAAGAGTCATTGCTGTGTACAGTACTTTATAATACACCTATAAATGTGAAGTCACAACCCACTACCTCCCAAACTCTGGGCTACAGATTTCAAAATTTTAAGTGGCTTTTCTTCTTCTGTTGAATTTTACTTTGTTCTTATAGGGATTTTTTCCTGATTATCCTCTGATCCATCAAGAGTCATGTAAGAACACCAGTCAGAAAAAAAAAAAAAGAAAAGAAAACAGAGAAAGAGGGTAGAGAAATATGAACATGCTCAGAAAATTATTTAGGGAGAACTGGGAAAAGTCAAAGAACTCTAAATCCTAGGAATTTGACCTGTGCTGTTGAGATTTTTGTGGTGTTTTTCTTAGGACACTCTAGAGACCCTAACAGTATTCTCAGGTTCTTCCCCCACACCCAGTAGCTTTAAAAGCTTCTCCAGGCCCAAGTTTTGCTCTTTTTTCTTTGTTTACTTTGTGTTTTTCTGATTAAAAAGATTTACATATGTAATGAAAAATAAGATGATATTAAATGTATAATGTGTAAATTTATAATCGTCTGTAATTTCACTAACAAATATCAGATATATAACTCTTTGCTTTCTTTTGCCAATAAGTTTTCTGGTTATGTAAAACTATGTATATACACAGACATACTTTATCTTACTTAATTTTTACATATTTAAATAATACTATGTCTCCTATTTTTAGTTTGCTTTTTTTCACGTAATATGTTGAAAATTTATCTGCATCTGAATATAAACATTTTTCTTTTTAACAGTTATTCAGTAGTCTACTATATTCATCTTCCAAAATTTATCTAGTTAATTTCTTATTAATTGGGATACTTACAGTTTTTTGGTCAGTATGATGAATGTTGTAATGAATATCTTTAGGAGTGTGCATGTATTTATGCACTTCATACATGTACACCAAAATATCTATGTGTATACATTTTTTATAAAACCAAAATTACATGCTTATATTTATCTTTGTTTATATGTATGACTCTGTATGAACATTTTATATTATAAATTGGTGAATAGAAGATACATTTTTATTTTTTAATTAATACATTTTAAGTTTTCAAAAATGATTGCACCAATTTAGATTTGTATCCACAGTAAAAGAAAGTTCTTTTTTTTCTACATCACTGGATGTTTAGCTATATATTGAACAACTGCTTAAAGCTAAGTCACTGTCTTCCTTTTGGTTTTCCCTCAAAGTTTAAAGCAAACCTTTTAGATAAAATGTCTTTTGCATTGCATACTTTCAGGCTACCAGATCCTCAGGTGGTTATGCTAATGTTCAACAGCTAGGGCACCATGGCTTGAGATGTAAGTGGGTCTCTGTACAATCAGTTCTAGGACACCAAATTACCTTTATCTTCTTCTTGCTTCTTTCTTTAAAAGTCTATTTCATGTTCCAACATATAGAACCACCAAATTTCATATTTCACATAAAAGTACATGAAACCATTAAATCTTGCCTTAAACTTTCATCCTTCCACCTTTGACACACGCAAAAAAAGAAAGGATTCAAGTAGCGTTATTTCATCAGCTTCTCTGCTGGACAAAGATGCCTTTGCTGATGGAGCGGAAACGCTTTGCCAGCCCGTATTCCATTGTCTTCAGAAGTTATCTGAATGGGAGCCACTGCCATTATGTGAATAAGTCATGCATGATCCCTGGGTATATTATCAGCCCCTTGTGGAACATTTTTACCAATGATGAAATGTTATTGTTGTCAGTGTGAGACATTCAGTCTTTATCAGTCTCCCTCATGACAGCCCTCGTTATTCAGGCAGACTTGGGACAACTTCAAGGTGAGAACTTTCAATACAAGGTCAAGTAGACCAAATTTCTTTCCTATCCACTGCTCAACCCTTTCCTTTCCCTTTCATCATTACTCACAGAGCAGCCCCTCTTCCTTGATGACCGCAGTAGGAGGATGCAGTGGTAACCTTACTCTGCTAGAACTTTCTAAAGAAGGCAAATATATAATTCCTCACTTATATCTTCTGTAGAGACTTGAATTATGTCCTTAAATAGAGACACTCCATCCTTCTCCACAAAATTCTGGGGAGGTTGTGCCATGTATTAAAAACACTGTGGAGTTCAGGACCAGAAGTTTGTTTGGTTTTGTTTGCTATCAATTATATGAACTAGGCAAGCTACTTAACATTTCCGAGGCAGAATTCTCATCCCCCAAATGGATCATATGCTACATGTCCCACAAAATTGTTCTGAGATTTAAATGTTGTAATACTTACTCACATATAAATACCTTGCCTATTATCTGGATCATTACAGGAGCCCAACAAATGTTTGCTTGTACTTCCACTCCATGATTATGTTTTGTGACAAGTAATGCCTCAACATTTTTTATGATTATTTTGACCCAAAGTTTGTGTAATGTTTGGAAAGGGAAAAAGCATAATGTGTATCTTGTGGTTTCCTGAAACCTGAAACCCATAGCCTAAATATCAGAGCTGAGACCCCAGGGTAATTGCTCCTTTTACCCATATCTTTGTTCCTTTAGCCCCTGAATTCTGACTCACAGATCATGGGTTACTCAGTAGCTGTTCTGAGAGGTGCCACATGGTTTAGAGGACTGGCTGGAACACACGCATAAGCATGCCAGAATGTCAGCTCTCCACATTTAGATGGGCAGATCGGACATGTATTATGTGTAATTATGCAAGTGTGATGACAGTCCTTCAGGCTCAGAGGAGCATGGTGGGATGATGGCATTCACCGAGACAGTGGGGAACCAAATGGAAACAGATCCTCCATGGAGATGGATTCTTCATGGGAAAAACCAGGATCCAGTAATACATTTATTTTCTTTTATATTGTATGTGTTCCTCCATTTTCTACTGTTAATTATAAAACATGACATCCTAAACCTTATGGTACTCAGAATCACATTCTCTGTAAGAAGTCTCTGATCAGTTAATAGTTGCCTGTACCAAAAAAGGCAGTATATGAGAACATATTAAAGGTTATCATTAGTCAAATTTAGTTACTAGAGATACATTAATGAAAGTCAGTGTCTTGATCTTGGACTTCACAACTTCCAAAACTAGAACTGTGAGAAATTAATTTCAATTGTTTATAAACTACGTGACCTGTGGTAGTTTGCTATAGTAGCTCAAAAGGACTAAGATAGTAGGTAGAGTAGAGAGAGAAACCAAAACAATCATTAAACATTTTGGTGAAAAAATACAGAGGACCTAGCTATTAAATATATTATGTCCTGTTTTAACTACATATAGGCTACATTTAACTACTTAAATAATGTTTTAACTACATTATTAAGTTTGGGGAGATGATGTGAACTGTACAGTATCAAGTTTATCAGTGACTCAGAATTCTTTAATGTACTTTGAAATGCAGGAAGATTGAGACTAGATTTCACATACATATTCATGTGTGCGTGCACACACGTGCACACACACACACAAAGTCTGACAAATGATTCCTACTTGTCCATACCTTTGGTAGAGAATGTTCAGGCAGTATGGACCTTTCATTAAGTGGAGTCTTAACAAGTATAGCCTAGAATGAGCCTGTCTTCATTAATTTCTGAAAACTCGGAACTAGTGTTGCTTTTCTGTAGAACAAAAAGAAAAGCAGCAGGAAAAGAGACTTCATCAAAAAAAGAATTGGAAATAAATTCCAGATCCTAATTTTCCTTTTACTAAAATTGTATGTTTTTCTAACTTATAATGGAATACTTTATTTTTCTCGTCTTTTTATTTAAAAAAATGAAATGCCAACTTGGATGATTAAAATTGTGAAGGGAATGGATGTGAGCGGTGATATGCCTTGCTCTGTGTTGGCAGACTAAAACTCCAAGCTCCACACACCACTGAGGTGTGACTGCTGAGGAATGTGATCCCTAAACCAATGAAGCTATGGCTCTGATAAAAGGGACTTTACCATGAAATTCCAACATAAAAACAGAGGACTCCTTCTGAGGTTTGAAATAGTTTGTCTTTGAACTAGTTAAAGGAAGTGCTTTCTTACAAAGGTAATAGTTCCAGCTTATTACCCTGGTAAGCATAAGATGGGGAAGAGTAGGCAAAATCATGAATGAACTAAACATTCATGAAGTGTTTTCAAGAGCGTTACAGGCATTTAGCATACATTCCTCACACTATTGTAATTAAAGACAATACTTATAAACTTCTACCTGAGTGCATCACTCCCATATTTTTAAACTACAATTTAAGATAAGCACTAAGATTATAGCAGCTTTACCCAGTAGGGTATTTCTTACCTTGCTTTCCTTGCTCTGCATTCATCCACCAACCTATCTTAAATACCTTCTATATGTAAGCCACCATGTTACAGATAAAGGTGCCAAAATGAATTGGATAGATACCTGTTCTCTAGAGCCATGTATTTAGTGGAAAAACAAAAGCAAGTTACAAAGTGAGAAATATCAATGCAGAAATATGGCTAATGTGGTATAGAAATATAAAACAATCATCTTTGATTACTATATGAGTCTGGGAGTAGAAGAGATGCCCACCAAGAAGAATGCATAATCAAACTAGGGTTAATGAGACTGAAACATGGAAAGAAGTCTCTCCAAGTGTCTGTGTATACAATAGCAGGGAAACTTGATGACAGTGGACCAAAACTTGCCTGTATTATTACTCAGCAAGAGAGGAGGAGCAAAATAACTCAGAGTTAGTCTGTAAGGTCTCAGCGGAGAACCTATTTTAAGGCATAATTGAATTCAGGTATAAATTACTAGACTATATTTTAATTACAGGAATAAATGTCATCCATATTCATGATGAAAAAGTAGAAAGCAAATGAATGATATAGTACAGAATTTACATACCATAAATACAGGCTACAACAATACCTTTCTACCTTAAAAACAAATATAAACCAATCTAGGGTACTATGAAAAACTCAACACTCTAAAGAGAGTTCCCAGATTTTTTTCTTCAGCACTTCTGCTATTATCTTTTGTTTGTGATGTTTTTCTTTTTTTGTAATGCTTAATATATAGTGAAAGGTCCATTCAAGTGAGTAAGTAACCACTGATCTGATTCTTCAAGGACCACTAGAGCTAGCCCAGGAGCTTAGATGTGCACCTACAGGGAATCACATTCTTTTTTGTAAATCATTCCTGTCCATCAGACAGCCAGCAGTTGCTGGAGTAAGAATATTCCTGGAAGTGGCTAACATTATAGTTTTACAAGGGTTTGTGCTCATCTCACCACTTCTGAAGGACTGAAATCTGGAAAGGCTAAGAAAGAAGGGAGTATAGGTAGAAAGGGAATAATGGGAGATACCACAGGCACTGACCTGGTCTTTCATGCTCTGATGAAATTGACAACACTCCAGTGATAGGAAAATAATTGAGTTGGATAGATGGGACATGTGACAATCTATTCCACTGAGGATCAGTAGAAGTCTCACGTGGGAGTACCCATGTATCATCTCTGTTGAGTGCAATAACCATGAGATGAGACAGTTTATCTATGTTTAATATGACATTAAAGTGGGCCATCTTATTCTTACTAGCTGTTGAGAACAATCCTAGTAATTTTACTAATAGCTTTAGAGACAATCTTATGTTTCATGCCAGATACCTATTTTAAAATATGTTCACTCATTAGAGTACTATAATTTCCATCAACATTCCTGCATATTATAGACAAGGAAATTGAGGCACAGGTTACGAATTTAAACCTTAAGAACTTAAGTAGCAGAGAAAGAATTTTAGTACAAGAAGCTCAGCAATAGATCTCAGTTCTTATTGTTTAATTTTACCATTTCTTATTTGGACTAACAAATCAGATAATATCTATTCAAATATATTTTTTCCAAAACATGATATTTATTATTGAGTCAATAATAGAGGTATTTATACTCTATTGAAAATATCAGGGAGTTTATTAAAGACTGAAATATTTTTGTTGTCATTTCCATTAGATGGACAGAAATTGAAAGTGGATTAAGTGCCCTTGACATTATAACTGATGTTCAGAAAGCTCTTGTCATTATTGGGACCACAATTGCTCAATGACTAGTACTTTAAAGGAAACCTCACTGAGAGAGTTTGGTAGGATTTGGTATGCTAAATCATGATACAAATTGTAGCATCGTTTCCTTTTGGCAACAGTATCAAATAAAAGAGCCTATCTGGAGAGCAAAGGACACTAGTTATCTCTAAAAATAAATCAATTTGGAAATTAGGAAACTAAAGTGTGCATATGGCTTAGGGAGCTTATATTGTTGTTAAGCAGATTTGTTGCATGTACAACTAAATATATTCAGAAAATAAGATAAAAATGTAAAATGTTTGGTTTTAGATATTAATTTATATTGCCATATTTATTGCTAAATACTATGAGTAACACTGCTACATAGAAAAAGGTGAGATACTATATGCCAAAATGTTAGGCTTGGCTATATCTAGGTGTTAAGATAGATAAATTTTAATTTATCTAAGATAGATAAATTTTTATTGGTGAACATGCACTATTAGTGTAAACAAAGGAATTTATATATACAAAGTACATTTTTTGAAATATAGCTCTGTCCAACCAGTAACTGAAAACTCAGATTTATGCTTTAGTGCTATTTTAAACTTATTCTTAAATAGCTCATAAGCCAGGGGATAACTTATGTTTCTTATAAAGAAATTCCTCAGCCCACTATATTAGTAAAGCCCAGTTTTTGGAACATAATATTGATCTTGGTGGTCTCAGTCTCATCTAGATTTCTAATACAAACATGGAACAACTGGGGCAACTTTTCTGAACACTTTTTTTTTCTTTTGTGGTGCTGGAGATTAAACCCGGGGCCTTGTGTTTGCGAGGCAAGCACTCTACCAACTAAACTATATCCCCAGCCCATTTCTGAACACTTTTAATCATTTTTTCCTCCCTTTTGTTGCCAACCTCATTTCCCCTAAACCACCCACTCAAGGAAACAAGGAGGTGATGAAAGAGGTTCTGGTTTGAGGATGCTCCTCACTGTGTTGAGCAGAATATTCTGCTATGCATGAAGTCTTGGGAGGGTGGAGTTGCCACATTAGGATGATGCTCTTTTCAGAAGATTACCATGAATGGGGTCACCTTGGGATTTCATTTTACATCTGATTGGTAGCATGTTCTCATTCTGTCCTATTAGAATCATAAGATATTAAAATGTTCTGAATTGTCACTTCTGTTTCCCTGGGAAATTGTGACTGACTTGAGGAGACAGGAGTAGAACTTCAAGGATATATATTTTTCTCTCCAGTTCAACTTAGCAGAGCCTGGGGGCCTCCCCTGCTCTCATTTGAAGGCCTCTGCTTATTTCCAGTGGAAAATATCCTCTTGAAGCCTCAACTTTTGCCCAGGATTCAACAAGAGTGAAGGTACTCAAAATAGCTGACATTTAACATAGCACTCACTATGTGTCAATTACTGCATTAGTGGTAGAAAGTCATTCACTCATTGAATTCCCATAATAAATCGGTGACGTGGCTACCAAAATTCTACCCACCTGGGCAACATGTTCAAGGATAGCACACGGCATTACTGGGATTCAACCCAAGTCTTTAGCCACTATTTCTATACTGAAGTGGGCCTGGTTTAGCTAATGTGGCAGAATTTATATCCAGCCTGAACCCAGTGAATGGTCCTTTCCCAGCTGGATTATTCCCCAAAGCCTCTGGATAAAGGAATTTTAGTAAATCACAGCATCAGCTTTCACTTAATTGCTCTTTTCTATTCAATGTCCCAACCCCTGGTTCTGAGGACCAAACCCAGGGTCTTGCACATGCTAGTCAAGGACTTTGCCACTAAACTTAATAAATGCCCCTGCCAATAGCTGTTTCTGTGAACTGAATTCTTACTCTCTCTTATAAATACAGAGAAATAAAATTTATTAACACTGAGAAATTTCTTAAGACTTTAGGAACAAACTTCTCCTACCTTTTCAGAATCTGTAAAATGAAGACATAAATAAATTTTTTTCAGTGTTATGAAATTTACTAACATCTTAAATATATAAAATATGAATAGCTTGGTGACTGACCTATAAGAGATATCTATAAATGGTTGTCATACATACACACAACTGAGTATAGATGATGGCTCAAAGTGAAGCATTTAGGAGCTATGGAATGTGAAATATGGTTCCTGCCCTTAAGAAATTCATAGTCTCACAAATCTGAAGAAAGTCAGGCAGAGAGAACTAACCTTTTCAGAGCTAAAGAAATAATTGTCAAGTAGAATTAAAGTTATAGAGTAACTATCTTGAACTCAGGCTACTAACCACATTCCCAGATTATCTGTCTCTTCTTTATTGTTTATAGTCAAGGATCACATTATCCTATTGATTCTTAGGTTATCATGACACTGCAATATCATTTTCAGTTGTCTGTCTTTGGCAGGTATTTTAACTCACCCTTGTTAGAGTTTATACCTCTCTCATTAGTCCAGAGCCATTTTCAGATAGATTTCTTTTGCAGAACAAGTCAAACACCTTTTAATTATGCTCAATTCACACTTAGAGCCTCTAATAAATTTACCTGTATACAATGATGATTACTACAAGTAGCAATTACAAGTATTGTGCTCTGATGGTTCCAAATGGTTCACATATGCAAATTCATTCACTTTACTTACACAGTGTTCATCTGTACAAATGGATATATTTCATGTTGCTTAATTTTACTGCATACATTTTAAGATGTTTAATTTGTTTTCAAGTGTCCTGTACACATATGACGCTAAGATATTGAGTGGGAAAAAAATCTTCTAATGATTGATGGTAAGTAATTCCCAGGACCAGCATACTCAAGTTTGGGGAAAAATATATACATACATATAAAATTCAAGATTTTAACACTTAAGGAATTTGCAAGGGTGCCCATTTCATTGCTTTCAATGAAAATCTACTTGCTTCCTCCAGGGATTTTTCTGTAGATTTTGTAGAATAGGGGGTTCTTAATCACTCCGCTTTGTGAAAGATGTACTGATAGATTTTCACGATCAGTTCTTCCAATTCTGAGTTCTGAATGATTTCTAATACCATGATATGAAAATCAAGAAAGCCAGTGAGGAGGAATTTTGAGGAAAGGTTATGGAAATAGCTGGGAGTCTTCCTGCTGAGCCATCCCAGGACTAGAGTTTTGAATAATGCATGTTTCATAAATCTAAGTGTCCCACTATGCCACATTTTAGAGCAGGGAGAGAAAATAATAGCTACTGTCCACACTTATCACCAATAATAAATTGCAGGGCTCCTGCGTGTGGCGACGATTAATGCAAAACCCAACCCAAAACACATAACTAAATAAATAGATAGTTTGACTTTCTTGGGGGTTATCTCTCTTCCTCCTCCTTTCTCTCCCTCTCCTCTCTAAACAGAAAATATATTTCTTAAAAATCCCTAGAATGCCTACCCTTTTTCTCTTTGATACAGACATATGTTTTTTTTTTTTTTTCCCTCCAGGCAAAGGTAGGGGAATGGGGGCTGGGGGGATGTCTGGGTGTGTGTTTTTCTACACTTGCAGGTGTTTTCAAGAAACAGAAAGAGAAACAGACAAGCAGACAGATAAACAGAAAGAGACAAGGACAGATAACGTGCTGGCAGGGAGTTGTAATACTGCAGAATTTTCTTGCACCAATGACAGTGTGGTAACTGGCAATGTCAAGGACAGTTTTGGGAATCAAGCACAGGAGCACAAACAAGCAACTTTTTATAGGATGAATTTTCATAGGGAATGTCAACTCTGATAGCTTTCAGTTAGATTATGAAACACTTTATATAAAAATAACCCCAAAGCCCATCATAAATTAGAAACATATTGAAATTTACATGAAAATTAAATATTGATCATACACCTACACAATGAAAACCTTTCAAAGGTTAGAGAATTAAATTCTATCAACAATAACTGTTGTTAGCTTTTATAGCATCTTCTGAATGCTGCTATGTCCCAGATGGAGCCATATTTATTGAACAGTTTAGTTTGTACTTATTCTACTACATAGTTTATATATTAGCTAATTTAATCCTCTCACCAACCTGTGACTGATAACTGTATAATCCTTTTTGTTAAGGGGAGGAAGCAGATTCAGAGAGACTAAGCAAATTTTTAAAGGCACATATCTGATAGTTATCAGAATTGAGATTTGAATTCCTATTGTACAAAATACTAAGACCTATGTTCTGTTCTGTCACCAGAAAAAAAAAATAGGACATCAAATTAAATTTGAATTACATATGCAAAATAAATATTTTTAGCATAAGTTATGCCCAAAATATTACACAGGATATACTTAAAACCAAAACAAGGCATCTCTTGAAAGTCTGGCAGTCCTTACTGTTTGTAGTCCCTCGATCCAGCTATCTGTCTTTGAGAAGAAACAAAACAATGTAATGGAAAGCAATTCCCCATGGAAGAGGGGAGTGTGAAATGAGGCACCTAACCCATCCGGTGTCAGCATGATCCTGCAAGGTGCACTATGCTCTTTCAAATATCCCCAGAGTTTGCATTTTTAGGGTAATATCTGGCAGTGATGGGGTAACAGCTCCATTGAGGATAACAAAATTTCTGGAGGTTATACCACAAATTGAGGGGACAACTGAATTGACAAGAGTGATTTGGATCTCAAAGATGACATTCACTGGAGAGAACTGAATGGTGCCTAAGTGCCAATATTTTCTGATCCTCCCTCCTATATTCATGAGTCAAAGAAAAAATTTGTGTGCCCAAATTTGTTTGTTTTCTCTCCATCTATCTGTTTCAGGATACAGAGGATTGTTAGAGCTCCCCAGTTATGGGAAAGAAAACCAACTAATCTTTTCCTCCTGGAACTGTAGTTCCAACATCACCACATCTATGTATTTTAGGGCAACATTTGGCAACAAACTGAGACCTCAATATTGCTCAGCCCAGTGCCCCTGACCCAGAATATTACCTATTTGTGCCTGATGTAGCCCCCAAGGTTTCTTCTCTGATTTCCAACACTTATAACCTATTTTCCATGGCCTCATTTACCTAGCCTTCGACAATTTTGCTATCTGCTGAGAAGTGATAAAAGAAATGTAAGCTAATGTGTTAATGACCATCAAAGGGCTATCCCTTCCAGATAACATCTGATCTGTTAAATGCAGCAACACCAAGACATAACTAGGGTGGGAGTGATATTTTATATCTAGTGGATGCTTTCTGATGACCTCTATGTTGCATTAAATCAATGATTCCCAACTCCAATCTCCCCATGCAATTGATTAACCAGGGTGTCTGTTTCCTCCCTTTATCACACTGGTCAACATGTTGTATTACCATTTTTTGCTTATTTTTAATTGAAGTATAGCTGATTGAATAGAAGTAGCCAAATCTATTATACAGAAGCCTTAATAAAATAAGGACTAATTAACAAAAATGACTGCCAAATAAGTAAACCTTTGACGATGTTCGCTTAATTCCTGCAGAGAGTAAAGTCTGATTTATCTTTCACTATGCTACCTTTCCATCCCTCCAATAACTTCCTTTATTTGTGTTTTCATTGTACCCAATGTTTTTCCATAGCATTGTGGTTAAAATTTTAACCTCAGGAGCTTAACTGCCTGGGTGCAAATCCCGTCTCTACCATTTAATAGCTGTGTGATGTTGAATAAGTTAATTCAAGCTAGATGTATTTCTTATCTGTGAAATGGGAAAATATTGTGACTTTTCTCATAGGGGTTCTCTAAGGAATCAATTCATTGCATATGTTTGCAGCACTTAGTATTCCATGTTTAGCAGGTACTGAATGAATATTTATGAAAAAGGTATATCTTCATATACAACCCCACAAACAATGTGAAAGAAGGCTTGAATCCTTGCTTTGCAGTTAGAAGTGCCAAGTAACTGATAAATCATATTTCAAATATTTTATATTTTTACTCACACACATGCACACAACTGTAATATTTTATGTGTAAAAGTTTCACAGGTTATTGAAGAACCACATTTTTTTCCCCAAACTCCAAGCATGAAAGATGGCTATTTGGTTGATTGATTTGCTTATTTATTTATGTTTTTGTAGCACCTAGCTTGAAATGAGTTATCTTGATTGTGAGTTATTTTGTTTCTACATTTAAAAATCTTTTTCTAATCAAGATTTGTTTCTTTCTGTTTTATTGCTCCTTCTCAGTCAAAACTTCACCTATAGCAGATGCTTGTGTATATGTTATGTATAAATATAGAAATATGAATCACTTATTATAGATTTTTTTTTTACAGTAAATATTGGTGAGAAAGTACCTCAAAGAAAAACACGTAAAATTTGAGAACTAAGTCCTAAGGACACCCACCTCTAGTGTAATTAAGAAGCAGGTCACATAGGTTTTCCTTATTCCCTTCCAGCCGGGCTTTGAACCCACAGATACCATGACTTGAATATTTCCCTTTTCTCTCCTTAACCTCTTTTGTCTGCTAGCTGCCTCAGCTTCACAGCAAGAGCCCAAGATAGTTGTCTTTTTTGCTCCACTCTTTGGGGGCTTTCTTTTTATCTGAAATCAAATCCAGTGTTGTGAGCTAACATGCTTATGTCTGGTACTAACTTAGTCTTCTCAGATAAGGGACACAATAAAGTTTACATAACATCCAATCACATTTCCATCACAAAATGTCAATAGAATTTCACCCTGAGGTGGAATAAAGAGAAGGGGTAATAAGGGAGATTAAAGACCTCTTAAGTTTTCTTAAATTTCAGTAAATCAGTTTAAATTCAACAAACATGCTTGTGCTGTGCATGATGGAAAAATAAAGACGCCTCTTAGCTGGCTTGCCAGGAGTTGGGCACCTAGTGGGTGTCTCTGACATTGGGCTGCTTAGGAAGTTATGGGATTCTAACACAAAGTAGGTGACTCTCTGTAGGTATGAAATCTAGGAATTCACACTCACAGGCATTACATTCAATAGGAATTAGGAGGATGGCAGAAAACAAGAAGAATTTCTAGCAAAGATGTTTATAATATGATATCATAGGGTATTATTTTTGTGAATACCAAATGTGATCTCTATCAGTGCTTATTAAGACTAATTCTACCTTCCCACATGTTAAAACGGGATAAATACATTTTAAGTACATATATAACCTCCCTAGAAAGGCATCTTTTGTATTTATGATAAAACTTTCATTTGCATGACCAGTCTGGTAGCACCAGTCACACCCCGGACATTCCTCCTTGTAGGATGAAGTGATACACAGTGCTATGTTGGTCACCACTATAAACAATGATTTTGTTCTCTTGTAAAAACACAATTGAACAGTATACTGCATCTTCTTTTCAGTGAATGAGAATGAAGAATTAACTTACTGTTTGTGGGTGGAGAGTTTGGGTGAAATAAAATGGAAGGAAAAAATATTTCTCTTAAAATTATGAAGAATTGGTGATCATTTATTTTCCCCCAAAAATATCAGCAGTGATTTCATAATTTCAAGTCTCACATTGAGGTCTTTGATCCATTTTGAGTTGATTTTTGTATCTGGTGAGAGAGAGTGGTATATATTTTCCTCCATATGTACATCCAGTTTTACCCCGTCGTTTATTGAAGAGACTATCCTTGTGCCAATGCGTGCATCGGTGTTTTTGTTGACAATCAGTTGGTCTATGTATTGGGCAGACTTTCACTGCTGTGACTAAAATACCTGACAAAAACAATTTAAAGGAGGAACAATTTTAGGGGGGTCATAGTTTCAGAGGTTCAGTCCACAATCTGCCAGCTCCACTGCTGTAGGACTGAGATGAGACTGAACAACATAAAAGTAGGATGTGGCTCAGCTCATCACAGCCAGAAAGTGGGGGGAGGGAGGGAGGGAGGGAGAGAAGGTGGGAGGGAGAGAGAGAGAGAGTGCACACATGAGGAGCCAGTGACAAATATAATTACAAAAGACACACCCCCAATAACCTACTTCCTTCAACACCTGACTATGGTTACCACCCAGTGATCCATTCAGATTACTAATCCATTAAATGGTTTGATCTACTGATTAAGTTATATCTCTCGTAATCTAATAATTTCACCTCTAAACATTCCTTCATTGTCCAGCACTTTAGTTTATTGGGGACACCTCATACCCAAACCATAACTGTCTACATGTCTTTTTTTACATCAGGATCATACTGTTTCATTACTACAGCTTTGTAGTGTGTTTGAGGCAAAATTTTATGACATCTCCAGCTTTGTTGTTTTTGCTCAAGACTGGTTTGAAAATTTGGAGCCTTTTATGGTTCTACATGAATTTCAGAAATTTATTTTTCTCTAGTTCTGTGAAGACTGCCATTAGTATCTTGCACTGAAACTAATCGGAAAATTGCTTTGCATAGTATGGATATTTTAACAATATTAATCTTCTAGTACATGAATATGGGAGTCTTTCCATGGTTTTGTGTTCTCAATTTCTTTCATTAGTGTTTTGTGATTTTCATTGCAGATCTCTACAATGAAAGATCAATGATCTTTCATGTAAATTATCTACAATGTAGAGTTCTACAGTGAAAATTATTTCATCCACTTCCTTGATAAAAATTATTCCTAAATTTTGGTTTTGATTTTATTTTTGTAGCCATCATGAATTGATTCATTTCATTGATATCTTCCACAGCAAATATATTGTTGGTGTATAAGAATTCTTCTAAAGTGTTTCTATATCCATCAGTATATCAAACTCCAGATATGTTTATGCAACACTATTCACAGTAGCTAAAATATAGAATCAACTAAAATATTCATTGATGGATGAATGAATAAAAAATGTAATATCAATACAGAATGGAATATTATTCAGCCATAAAAAGAATAAAATCCTGTTTTTTATGGCAATGTGAGGGAACTGGAAGATGTTATGTTGATTAAAATAAGCCAGGTACAAAAAGAAAATTACTAAATATTCCTATTCGTATATGAAAGCAACCAATATGATTTTGTAGAAGTAGAGAGGAGAATAGTGGTCACTAGAGGTCAAGAAGGACATGGGGTAGGAAGAAAAGAGAAAGATTGGATAAGGGGTGCCAAAATACAGTTACAGAGGAGTTCTAATATCCTATAGCAGAGCAAGGTGACCATAGCTCACAGCAACTTATTGTATAATGTATAAAGAACTAGAAGAATTTGAAGTCCC
This sequence comes from Glaucomys volans, assembly GCA_020662805.1. Taxonomy (NCBI): domain Eukaryota; kingdom Metazoa; phylum Chordata; class Mammalia; order Rodentia; family Sciuridae; genus Glaucomys; species Glaucomys volans. The sequence goes on from JAJEJO010000220.1 coordinate 62,583, forward strand.
AAATACAAAGAATTAGTACATGCTTACAGAGATAGAAATGTTAATTACCTTGATTTGATCATTATACAATGTATGCATATATCATCACCTTGTACCCCATAAATACAATTATTACATGTAAATAAAAAATTAACAGTGTAAGCAAATATGTAAATTTTCAAAACTTAATAAGAAAAGGATAACAAGAGGAAAGGGTCTAAACAAAAAAAACAATGTGAATAGCTCTCAATCTGTTGGCATGTTTCTCGGTGAACTGAATGGATAATTATGCTGGGTCTTGAATACATTTTATAACTTCTGATTCAATCTCAGTTTAGGCAAATTTTAACAGTTTTACTTATGATTGCAGAAACCTGGCACTCCTTAACCCTTCCCTTTGGAAGTACAGAACAGTTCGAACATTCCTCTCAATATTAAGATGCTTTGAGTGATTTCCAGATAACTGAGAAAACAACACAAGAGTTATCAATGGGATTTTCTTCTTTTCAGCAAGAGTCCATTCTTCTTTTCTGGTTCATCTACTCTAATCAAAGACTCCACTCAACAATGCATGGTGTGTGGAAAAGGAGACAGAAGATGGAAGAAGTATGAATGTGGGCACTTAAAAACAATTGCTCAAGAGAATATAAAGTCCTTTGTCAGAATGGAGATTTTGCACTGTCATAATGCCAAAAAATATACACGTAGACATGCAGAGAAACAGGTACATCGTGAAGCATCTAAAAGATTCAGGAAGGATATGACTGATTACTCAATCAGGAATATGCATTTTCTAGCATAGCATTTTCACTTACACTAGTACATCCATATTATATTGATTCTACCAAGAATGAAGAGGGTGATGGATCTTAGATGCAAGACAGGGAGAGAGACAAACATATGAACGTTTATGCTGTGCATGTGTATATATCTGTGTATGGTCTGTAAAAGTTTCTACTGCAAACTGCATTTGTGAATGGATTACTGTTTGATGCCCACCACCATCGCTATAAATTTTCTCCTATTTTTCAAAAGAAGATTCAGACCTACATAGATGCTATTTGTGATAATAGTAACAAAAGATTAGCATATAATCCACATGATGTATTTTGGTTACACTATTAAAAAAATTAGTTTTGAACTAGGAAATGAAACATTTATTCTGAAATTTTCCTCCTTTGGTGTCCCAATATTTTCACTCTAAATTGGGTGGGTGAAATGATGACAGTCACATCACTTGTAAGTTATATTTTATAATCATCATCAGAGAATTTTATTATCCTTAGTGGAAAAACAACAAAGTTAATCAGAATTTGAAGCTTTTTAAATATTTCCCATCACTATTTCCTTTAATTAAAAGAAATAGTCATGTAGATAATCTGTTTTTGAGAGAAAGCCTTGCTAGTGTGAGGGGATGATTTGCAATTGCTGACAGGAGGTGTTTATGTTTAAATTTCCTTATTTTTTATGTTTGGAAATGGATTCAAAGGGAAGAAGGATCAGGCAATAGTTGCACTGGATATATCTATCATTTGTGGACTTTCTTGAACAAGTGAGGTATACTTGCAGAATAACCATCCAGTATATTAGTGAAAGTGGGATAATTCACAGGCAAAATATAAGAGAGGGTAATACTGCGGTTAATAGTCCCTCAAACTGGCCCACTCTTGAGCCTCGTTGTGATAAGTAAGTAATGTGACTTTTGTTCATCGCCATTAGATTCTTCTCTGAAATAAAGGTTCTAAATTCTAAAAATAAAGCTGACTAACAAAACTTCACGTAGAGGAGCTACAAAAATGTTTTTGATATGATAATTTAAGTTCAGGCATTAATTCTATATTTCTAAGAAAGTGAATAAGCTTTTATTTAGGGTGCAGTCTTACAAGTTTTGTGCATCCAGTACTCTAAATAAACATTCAGTCAACTTCCAAATGCTTACGTGTTTCACACTCAGATACTGTGCCCTGGCAATAGAAATCACACTACATCTAACTGATATTCTAAGATAAAATCTAAAGATTTTTCTCCAATATAACCTGAAGAATACATATGGACACATGATCCCTTCTTACCTGCCTTGGACCTTCTTACAGACTTCCAGTGTTTCCTCTGATTTAGGCTGAAGGACTGTGGCTGTCTGAGGACTCTTGGCTTCCTTGTTATTATGTGCTTTCAGGACTTCATAGAAACTATAACCCTTAATGTAATCTTCTCATTGAAAATAGTTCTCCACTTTCTTTCCCAGGGAGCTAGGATGTCAATAAGCAACATTAAAAATTGTTGGTGTTGTTTAACTCCTCTAATGTGTGTGAGTAAATGTCTTTATGTAAATGGTCACTTATCTAAACAAAAAAGAACTTGTTCTAAGCTCCATTTTAATTAGCTCATTTTACATTGCAGAAAATAAACACCATACTATCCATCCATTTAAAGTATAGTTTAATGGTTTTTAATATGTGCATAGATACATGTAACTATCAACACAAATTTAGAACATTTCTTCATCACAAAGAAAAATCCTATACCCTTTAGCTCTACTATGTCCCTCATTTCCTGCCTCCAGCATTAAATGGGCACTAATCTACTTTCTGTCTCTACAGATATGCTTATTTTGAATGTTTCATTAAATGATTTCACAAAATATGTGGTCTTTTGATGATTGGAATTTTCCACTTAGCCTAATATATGAATCAGTATTTCATTTTTTGTGGTCCAATGACATTAGATTATATGGATCTACCATATTTTACTTATGTATTCATCTATCAATAAACATTCAGGATGTTTCCACATTTTGAATATTGTGAGTGATGCTTCTATGAACATTCATTTGTAAGTTTTTGTTTGAATATTTGTTTTTAATTCATTTGGTTATATACCAAGTGGTGGAATTATTAGGTCACATTAATTGTATGTTTAACTCTTTGATGAACCATTGTTTTTGACAGAGGCTTTACCACTATATATTCCCATCATAAGCTCCATTTTTGAAAATGAAAATTTAATCTTTATTCATATTAATGCAGGTAGGTCTAAAATAGCAGCTTTTTCTTTTCTCATTCAGGTGATAGTTAACAAGTGGTCTTTATGAATCCTGGTGTCTTTGTTAGCACAGAAAAATTTCATCTTTACACTTTAAGTTATTGGCTTGGGAGGCAAGAATGGGTTTAGTTATTGTGGATTACGTACTACAGTAGGATGGAACATACTATTACAGTAATCATGGATGGAGCATAAACTGATCAGACCAAAGTAATGTGCCACAACTATATCTCAAAATGTTGCAGAAATAGATTAAAGGAAATTAAAAAATAATGATTATGAAGATCTGATGATGGGAAGCTTAATCAGAGTTTAACAGTTTACTAAATAATATTAACTTATAAGAAAAGGCAAAGATATGAACCGATATCAGTTTTTTATTACCTTTAAGCCCCAAATGCACATCTCTAAGTACTGACATGTGGTTTTGATTTTTATTACATAAGCAGTGATTACAGTTTATTGGGGCTCTATCTTCATGTTCCCCCAAGTACTTTGCTAAGAGATTTGGTAACATAAGAGAAATAGCAAACTGAGGAAATTCTAGTTTTGATGGTACCCAGAGGAAATACTTACATAATAATCAAAAGGAAATGACTAACTGGCAAAATGAGTGATAAAGGCAGGAGCTATGGAATTACTCTGTGAGATTCTAGTAGAGCAGTCTTCATGGAAGACAAAGGAGAAGGATATGGACTTATACTTAATGTTTATAAGCAAAAAGATAAAGGAAGGGAATGCAAGCTCTCGGGGTACTATGAACAGAGTTCAGAAAGGCAGGAGGGAAGGATAGAATATTTAGTAGACAGTCTATAGAAGACTTCATCCGGAAAGGACTCAGGTGGAAAATTAGTATGATTAAGGACTTGGAAAGGCAGTTGTGGTCAGATAAATTGGGGCCTTAAATGTCAGATTCAAATATTCCACCAAAAGAAAGGATTTCCTGAAAGATTTTAAGAGATGGTGAATTATCATGAAAATAGTGTTTTAGAAATGTCTTGTAATTATGGGGAACAAGGTTGATTGAAGGCCACATTTTTCAAAAGGCAGTGGCTTAGAGGCCACTGCTGTAATTCATGTCTTTGGTAGTGAACCCCACTTTATGGAGATAAAAATGAACAGGACAGATAGGGACAGAAATGGTAGTAGTTAGTAGGTGGGTTAGATATAGTGGGTAGGAAAAGGAAAAATCAAAATAACTCAAATTTCAATAATGATTAATCAGAGCAGTATTTTAGCTATTCAGAAAGTATTCCATGCTAGGAAAAAATTGATCACAAGTCATCAAAGAGATAATATGACTAAAATAATGTTTCATGAGCTAATGTTATGAAAATTTAGTTTGAAAAGCATTTATCTGCTATTTACATCTGAAATGTATAAAGCCAAAAGTGCAAAGAAGGAACAACAAAGTACAAACACATTCCAGATTAAATTTTCATGCAAAAAAAGCTGAATTACCCTTTGTAACCTGAACACATAAAACATGTACATTTTTCTAAGACATAAGGCAAATAATAACTTCAATGTCCTGAAATCTTCAAACAAGTCACATATCTCTATAGTTCTGTTTAGAATAAAGTCAACATCCCACAATAATTCTATGGTGCTTTATGCGTTTTTCATATTCAAGTTACTTTTAGGATTCTCCAGAAAATACTGGCACTCCTAGAAGATTGAGAATTTTCCACAATTCTAAGAGAGTGTCTGGATCATTCTTGATATATTGGCAATGAGTTTTAGTGATGTGTAGAAGACCTATACTCAAATCCACTTCAATTCTGAAGCTAACAGAAAGTGCTATGATTAAGAAAAGGAGAAGTCAGTACCAAAAACTTTAAAAGTAACAAAAAAAAAATAGAAGAAGAAAATAAATGAAGAAGATACTTAGTGCTCTGAGGACATTCACCATTTTCACTGTATCTTTACATGGATGCTTCTTATTAATTCACCCAAACTCATTCTTTGACACACTAACAGAAGGGACAGTAGGTGGGATTCAAGGAAAAAGAAGGGACAAAATTTAAAGAGATACCTTGGAAAGCCAAACAGTGGTGAATGCTATTTTATTCAGTGCCTAAAGATAAAGCAGGTACAATCATTGGAATACCTCACAAGGGGTAGAAGGTTGCATCTTTTCTCTTTACCAGAACCCAGGGAGAGTATTATATTTTCCCTATTAAGGACAGACTTTGTTTAAATTGATACATTACACATTCTTCCTTCCCAATCAATGAATCCTTACCCCTGATAAAGTAGCCATCATTTGAATACTTTGAATTAAATTCTGTAATCAAAATGTTTGAGTTTATCCATAAAATATGAAAGTTTCTTTTCTTTCTTATTGTTCTGAGTTCAGGCTAACAGTGTAAAATCTGCAAGTCAATGAGTAAATAAAATTATACAATTTTCTAATGGATGTAATTTGAGTTTTTAAGGATTTATATAGTATTTGTACTTTCTTCTATATTCTTCACTTTAAAAATACCTTTATAAATTTAGAAACCAAAAATATATATATTTAGAAACTAACACTGAATAGTATATCCAACTGAGCGTCTGCTTCAAGTGCATGTCAAATTAACCTGCTAAATTTATTTCTTTTGCATCTTCATCTACCTTTCTTTCCCATTCTCTGTTAGACACCTCTAATTTGAAAAATTTACACCTTGTTGTCAAATATGCAGTTGCAAACTTGTTGTAACTGTGAAAGGGGGATTTAGTCCAATTATAGGAATTTAAACGTCATAGTTTAAACTGACTGTCTTTGCTTCAGGACCACAGACAGCGATAGAGTGTGATTTCCCTGGAGTCCTGAATGGTAAAAATCAGAAATGCTTCCAATCTGGTGAGGGTTTATTTGGCACAGTGCCAGAATACAGCAAGCAGCTATTCAGATTGTTATTCATTTCTAAAATCATTGCTACCTCAACAGTTAATATAAGAAGTCAACTTCAAAACAAGGCCATATAAAAACCAATCTACTTGATCTGTCAAGAATACAAAAACATACACCATCTCCAATTCTGACAACCCAACACACACACACACACAAACACAAGCACCACTTTCATTTGCTACACATGTGAAGCACACACTGCCACTCCTACATAAGCTTAGACACACCCAGCACACATGCACATCCTAATCCTCACAGCCTTGTACCCATTTGAGTACACTACCCCAACACTGAAAAGAGGCTTAGTTTTTCTTAATCCTGAAATAAGGGTCTCCCTTAAGGCCAGATCATCCCTATTTTCCCTGCTCCTGTTTGGGACTATCTGCCCTTATGCTAAAAGGCATTTTACTTTTGATTAGGGAAGATTAAAAAGTCATGTCAGAACAGATTCTAACACATCTGAGGTTTGACCTTTAATTTAACAAGTTTGACCCTGTTGTGGCATTTTTTCTTCCTGTGGTCTTGGGGATTGAGTCCAGGGCCTTGTGCATTCGAGGCAAGCACTCCACCAAGTCAGCTATGTCCCAGCCCTTCTCTTCCACGTTGGCTGTGGGTTATTTAGCAGTTCTGAATTCTAATACAAATAAATGCCTCTGTACTGGGTTTATCTGTTTTCCTTGGTTTCTCTTATCAAAGGGTAGACTTGTCTTTTTCACCTTCTACCCTTAAGTTCACCTAATAGGGAAAAAAGGACAATAAAAGTATTAAACCATTAAAAAATTAAAAAACAGAATAAGCATGAATTAAGAAGAAAGTAAGATTCATATTTGCTTTTTGCTGTATTTGAGTATAGTTCATGTTGAGTCCAATGGGCCACCTAAGTTACTCAATAATAGTCTCTATAGATTCAAAACCATAACCCCATCGATCATGGAGGCAGTCTGTCTTTATGGTGGCCTTCAGCATGGACTACCTCTGACAGATTGATTCCAACTTAAAGACATCCAGTACCTCTAACCATCTTAGGGCTTTCAAGATCCCCCCAACAGATATTGGAGAAAATTGAAACTATCTCCTTAATAAGTTCTCATGGGAGAATTTTTTTTCAAAAACTGAAACTTGTCTTTGAACTATAAAGTAAGATAGCAATAGTCTTAAGAAAAAGAGAAAGGGAAAGATGAGAACAAGTTCTATTTAAAAATGCCAGGTTGTCATATACTAATTAATATAGAAAAAGGAAAGGAATATTATTATTTTTAAATCATTAAGCTTTTGTGTACCATTTCAACATGTGCACTATATTAGATGGAAATAAAAGGCATTAACATATCATTACATTTTAAGGTAGTATAGTATATATATATGCCAATGCAAAATTTTAGTTAGATATCTTAGTTCATTCTATTCATAAGTAAGGAAAGGGTAAATGCAAATAAAGTATTAATTTTCTAAAACAGGTATTCTGGATGCTTTCCCTCATCTATGTAATATTATTTTCTTTTTTGTCTTCTGCCAAGTGAAAAGGTCCTCAGTTTTGATGCCAGGTCATGATTAATTGATTTAGTTGTCAAACTAAGAAGGTATATGATCAGGTGAATGGTGCAAGGGGCAGATCACCTTCTTATGAGGGAAAATTTGTTTGGAGGCCTTTAGAAATAAAGAAAGGGGAAGGAAGGAAGAAAGAGCAATGACTAGACAATGAAATGTGTGCAAAAAGAAGTTAATTATTAAAGGAATTTAAAACTTTCAAATATGTTCTAATCTTGCTCTGCACATGTGTAAATTCTCTGTATCTTTTAAAATTTATCTTTTGGCTAATGACTGAGAAGCTTGAAATGTTTCAGTGGCCCTTCTGATACTATCCATTGAATCTTCCCTCTGCCTCACCTCATCTGTGACTTTAAAAAAGTCAATAAATTTGCTTTATCCTGATTTTCTTGAAAATGGAGGTAAAATCTATTACAGAGGGACAGTATCAAGAAGCATACAATTAAAAATTTGATGTAAGCATTATATATCACTGTAAGATTTACTCTCACATTGCATGGGAGAGAATCCTTAATGCAGATTGTGGACTGTTTCAGTTATTGGGTTTCCCCAGTATTATCAGGCTTGGAGTTATTCAATCTTCTTCTTCTAATGAATATGTAAAATAAAGAAACATGAAAGATTTTTGCTTTGTTTTTGTTAGATTGTCATTCCCTTGAACTTTGGATGGTAAAACTATTAATGAAAGTATGGTACAATAATAATTTTTAAAAAATATACATGTTATTAAATTTTGGGAAGTCAATTCCGTTTCTACTGATATTGAAATTCTTAAGTCTTTTCAAAGCATAATTCTTTACCTTTTAGGGGATAGCATAGGGAGAGGCAGAAATGCAAACAGATCATAAGTTTAATATTTCTAAAACTGTGATCATAATTCAGTAATATCATCAACCCTATGAGGAGCATTCAGTGAAGATACATTGAGATGGTTTCCCTCATTTCAGCAATGTGTACATCAGTACATAATAGTTATGTGTGTCTGTGTCCAGACAGCAATTAGCTCATCATCTTTATCCACTAACAATGGATAAAGTAGAGTTGTTTGCATTTGACCTTATCTTTTGAAATACTGATGAGAAATGAACCTAGAACCTTATTTAAATCTTAATGACTGAAAACCCAGAACAGATGACATCTCCTTCTTATATTTAATTTAATTGGAAATATAGTTCATTATTATTTTATTGTATCCTAACTCACTTTATTCAAATTTTTTCAGAGATAAAGAAAAAAAATTTTAAAAGCATAAATTATATATAATGACAAATTGGAATACAGTCAGAAAATTTGTGGTTCTATAAAAATGTGAATATTAAGTAATAACACTTCTAATAGTACTTCTATTTGAGTAATTTTTAACAAAGTTCTATGTTCTTAGTCATCAATAATTTTACTTAATGAAACTGCTAAGATAATCATTATATTATTACACTGCTTCCACTAATGAACCTGGATCTTATCTACTCTAATGACAACAATTAACATATATTCAGCAGGTAATTATGTCAAACATTTAATTGGGGTGTTAAAGTTTCACAGCAGCTTTCAGAGATAGGTCTTATAAGGAAACTGATTTTAAGATTAGTGTTCACCAAAAGATGAATGAATCAAAAAACTTGGTACATATAGACAATGGGGTTGTACTTAGCCATAAAGAAGAATGAAATTAATGTCATTTGCAGGTAAAAGAATGAACTGGAGATCATCATGGTAACTAAAACAAGCAAGATTCAGAAAGTCAAGGGTTGAATGTTTTCTCTCTCACGTGGAAGTCAGAGAGAAAAAGGGGAATTGAAGGGAAAAGACCAATACAGTAGAGATAGGTGTTGTAGCTGCTTGGCTGGGTCTAGACCTGTGGGGTCTTTTCCCTTCTGGAGGGGGCAAGGATGCCCACGACTTGGGGGAGCTGGTTCTAATAAATCACAGTCTCAGATTTATTAAAGATGTACAGCACTTTTATAGAAGAGGGGAGTCTGAGAACAAAGAACCGGTAGTGTAACATGATAGTCTATAAGGATGGTCCAATTGGGAGTCACACAGTTTTGCAAACGGAGGAGGGAGAGAGAAGGACAAGCAAAGCTCACCTGGGGCAATGGCCATTGGTGGGTCAGGTCACTTGGGAGTTTTCCCCCAAGCATGAATAGACCTGAGTGTGTAGTCAAGGATTTTACCTTTCTGCAGCCTATGGAGCATATACCTCAGTAGCTTCTTTCTACAAACCCACAGATAGATAATCAAGAGGGAGTGAGGAAATGAGGGCATGAGGAAGTACTAGGGAATGAAGTCTACCAAATTATGCCAAGTTCCTACACAAATATACCACATGTTCCATTTTATAGATAATGATAATGTACTAGTTTTAAAAAAAAATAGTAATAAAAGGGAGATGAGTAGAGTACCACAAGGGGACCAGGGGGATACAGAAGGAGAGGAAAGAGGAGAGGAATTGGAGAATGATATTAATCAAACTATGATATGTGTGTATGCATGAACATGGCATAAGGAATCACACTATTATGTAACAAATAGAGTGCACCAATAAAATAAAGAGAATAAAAGAAAAGAGTACCCAACTTCCTAAAGCCACATGAACTGAAATTAAAAGCCAAATCCATCTGATTCTACAGTTCATCCTGTATCATCCCTCAACTACAAATACTTTTCCAGTTCTTTTTGTGACTTTCTATGATTTATGTTTTTAAGCCTTTAGTTTTCTACATGCAAACACAGTTGAGGATTTTTCTGGTTTATGTCCTTCCACCTCCATGCATAGGTAAAAAATGTTGCTAAAAAAGTTCTACGTGTCTCTTCAGGAGACATGCCTCATTTTAAGGGTCTTCACTTTTTATAGGTTTTCAGTTTTCTTATTTATTGTTCAAGTTTTCTTATCAATACTAGATTTATACCTTGGTACTCTTTATTTGACTTTCCATTCAACAACTCTTGCATATTTTTATAAATAACTTGAAAAATCAAATAAGTAGTAAAGAAACCAAAACTTTGGACAGTTAAAGTATATTAGAAATGAGACTAGGAACTTGGGATAGAGAACTTATCCATAAAGTAGCCATGCCAAAAGAAGACAGGCATGTAAACAAATAAATTAGATTACAGGTAGTAAATAAAATGGTAGGGATGTAAGTTAGATGTGGAAGTAGCTTTGAGAACTGATTTATTTTGGAGGGGTGGAAGTAGTGGTGGAGGAACAAAGAATTAGAAAATGACACCTGAGTTGAGTTTTGAAATATGAATAAGAATTTGCCTCGTGGGCGAACTGGACATTTAAGATGGTTGTGGGAGGAGGAAGGGATTCTGGGCTAAGGCCAAATATATCATGTATGATCCAGCTACTCAGGGCAAAAGTTCAAATTCTGATTTTCCAGGGATAACTCTTAAAGTTCCTTCTAAAAGGACTTTCAAAAGTCCCTTTCTCAAAACCATCATCCTGAAAAAGCCAATGTCATTTTACATATCCTTCTTGTCAATATCTCAGATTACTACAGTAACTAGACACTAGTTATGCTTCTGCTTTGTAGTTCTATGTTTTGTGTTTTCTCTGAAGATCATATTTGACTGTACTATTAATTTTTTTATTTTATATAATAGTATTCCTGTAAATTCTTATATTAAGAGAATCAATTATTAATATCTTTTTACTGGAGAAGAAATGTAAGTTTCTGTTAGCACGCCATGTATTTCTTTACCATTTATTCACAGAAGTCTAAACACACAGTCTGATTATTCTAGCTATCAAAGATTAAAATCAAGTTGAAAACTATACTAATGGATAATAGTGCTTATAATAACAAATATGTTCTGGTAATTTTTGCTTGCCAGGTTTTTTGTTCCCTAATATGTGTCCTATATGTTAACTCATTTTCATCTTCATCACATCCTTGTGAGGTGGGCAATACTGTAATACACAAATTAAAAATGCTTGATCCAAGGTAAAGAAATGTTCAGTATCATGCTCAGCCACACTACTAAAGGTTTAAGTTCCAACTTAGGCTCAAACAGCTTGGCTCCAGGTGCAAGCTTCCAAGCAGTTAGGTTGTTTACTGAACAGAAGAGAGTCTTGTCTTAAGATTATTCAGCAAATTATTACTTAGTACCATGAATACTATGTATTCAGTGCAACTTTTTCAGCATCCTGTACTACAAAGATACAGATGTAGACGTCAAATTGTCAGGTCTGAAGGAGTATATGATGTTAAAGATAAAAAGATAGCATTAGTAGCCAAAAGAATTGGAAAGTAAAGCAAGATCAACAGTAGAAGCAACTACAAAAAATAGTGTTTCTGTTAGTAGAGACATTAAAATGTTAATAAGTCAATTTAATTATTTTATTTTAGTATGTCAAACCCCATTTGGTTAGTTATTATGTGCAGAACTCTATGAAAGGTAAAATCTACAGTTCAGGATTTTAAAAATCTAGCTAGGAAATTTTTCTCACCTATATGAAAAGAAACAGTGAAACAAGGAACACACCATAAAAAAGTAAGAGAATTTTTAGTTAAGAAGCATTTGTGTGAATCTATTATGTTTATAACATTATACCAGACATAGAGAAATTAAAAACATTTCATAAACAAGGTCAGTGATGAACATCAGTACATAATTTAAGAGCAAAAAGAAGGCTTGTATAGAATTTCTTAATACTATCAGGTAACAAAGCAACAAAAGAAAGCTGGAAATGTTGGTTCTAAATGAAAATGATGCTAAGTAGAATACTCCTAAAGATACCTGATAATCCCCAGCAATACTTCCAGGAATGCAAGTAGTTGGACCCCCTCTTAAGAAAATGAAGCATGTGCTTTGGATGGATGCCCAGAGGACAACCTGTCCCAAGCACTCGTAAACCATGAAAGCAGCACATTGAGAGCTGCAGGGCAATCAGATGCAGATGTGGCCAGAGTGGAGGTATGTCAAGAGTTAGGACAATGAGTGATGCTCCTGGAAAAGCTGGTGGGGGCAGTCATCAAACAGTTTTGAATTCTGGGCTTGGAACTAAAAAGATATGACTCCTTAGGGCTTTAGGAAAAGTGTTGGTAGACGGAGATTGGAGGGGAAAAAATGTCTGGAAGCTCTATGAAGGTTAAATTGTTTATAGGAGTGGTTAAAGGCAGGTCAACAATTTGAATGGATGAACACCTAAGCTTAGAAGGAAGATGTGAGATTCAGAAATAGACTGAATTTGAGAGAGAAAGTGAGAGAGAGAGAGAATTGAAGGAAGGCACAAATTAGAAAGTAGTAAGACAACCTGATTTCACCATTTGAAATAACTTATTATAGAAGAAATCCTAAAGGATAAGGGGGAAGACAGCCATTTGAAAAGGAGGTGAAGGAGTATTTGGAGGAGGGGGAGGAGGAGGAAGGAAGGGGAGTACAAGTGGAAAGGGAAAGTATTATGCCTGTGTGTGTGTGTGTGTGTGTGTGCACGCCAAAGGATCATCATGCTCATGATAAGTAGTGTCAATTAATCAATTCTACAGAATTTTCTATTTCAATTAATATAGTTGAGTTTATTATTTATTATACACACAGTATATTTGGTACAGGTAGAAATATATCTTTCTTATTCTTGGCAGCACCATAGGTTGGATGTTGCATAGGTAGAACAAGAAAATGTTAGTCAATAATTGGACTGTATGGAATGAAATAACATTTTAAATTTATATTTATCATCATTGTATCAAGAACATGAATGCTTTTCACAGGTATTGCAGAGAATTTTTTTAAATGTATGTTCCTTGTTCTTAGCATTTTCCATGAATATTTCTAATACTCATTCACAATGCAAGCAGGTGTTAACTGCAGCCTAACAAATGCACAGGTGGGCATGAGCACAGTTTGTAAATTGCAGCCTTTGTAGAATGCCTGCATTTTGCAAGGTCCTGTAACATTGAATGAGAAGCAGGGCCCACTCTGCTGTATCCATCTCTTGACAATGCATCTGAGGAAAATAGAAAATGATGGTCTCCCAAATCTGCACATTAGTGAACACAAACTCAGCCACAGAGTGACATCTTTCTTCTTAAAAATAATGATGCAGGCTGTCTCCATTACTTAAGGAAGCCAGAGCTCATGCTGAAAGGTGTCAAAAAACACTGTATTATCCCACTTTGCCTGGAGCTGCCTTGACAGCACCTTTCTTGCCATAAGAATGGATTACAGGCAGGATGGTAATCAGCCAAGAAGTTAGTAAAAATAGGTTCTTTTAAGAGCAGGCTGTGAACCTGTGAACATCATAGAAGGAGTTTACCACCACACTGAGGAAGGGAACAATTAGTTCCCTGCTGCCTTAAACTAACCAGGAACAGCATGGCACCATGCTACAGGTTGGTGAAGGGAAGCAGGGAGTTAATTGGTTCTTTGATAGAAACACTGATGAGGGTTCTGCAAAGCCCACTGAGTAACAATTATGTTAAACTCGGAGGATCTCCAGAGAAGGTGCCATAGGAATGTGTAGAGACAAACCAATATGTGGAAAAGTGAGAGACAAGCAGATGGAAAATTAAAGAGAGAAAGGCATGAGAGGAACTAGATGAAACTTTAGTCAGGCAACAGAAGGAAAAAGCAAGAGTCAAAGGCAGAAGAGAGACACAGGACAGAATTCAAAGAATTTAGTTCAACAAATTCAACACAGTCCAATTCAGCAGGACCTCTTTGAGATGTCCATCCAAAGCGCACAATTACCACAAACGATGGTACCCAGGTGAGCACAGAAGAGGTCCCCTAAGGGTCCCACAATAGCAAGTGTTTTATTATTCCTCTAGGTTTTCCACCTGCTCACCTAATTAACTCAGCAGACTCTCATGGCTAACACTGGGATTCTAATGAGAAGTGGAGCTTGAGGGACACACTGGATTAAGGGGATCCAATATTGCCATTCAAGTTAAGTGCATGGAAAGAGCTGTATGGGAAAGAAAACCCAGGTGGGAAGAGAGCCACTATTTGAACTCATTCTTCTTTTCCCTTTTGAATTAGATTTGTCTGTCTGTAGAAGACCAATAGACTTACTTGATTGTTGGACTGGGAACATGACTACTGCTACTGTGTTGTTCTCCAGACTATCAAGTCCTCCTTCATATGCTTGAATGTTTGTTTGTTTGTTTGTTTGTTTTAAGACAGCTATTTACTGAAAACTTACCACATGCTACCTGTTGTACTGAATACCCAAACTATGTGTTCTCCTTTAATTATCCCAAAGAATTACCAGCTTTCCTTCTCTCACACAATGGAATATTAAGTTCTTACTATGGCCTAGAAGACCCTATAGGGTTTTCCCCTGGTCTACTCCATTCTGGTCACGCCAGCTTGCTAGCCATTCTTCCTCTCTTTAGAGAGGAAGGTATTATTATTAGCATCAATTTTCAGATATTGGTGCTTAGAGTTCAGAGAAGTTAAGTAGATTTTCAAAGTCCAAGTAAAGCAGGTTGCAATCCTGACGTTCAATCCTAAATTTGTGGACCTCAAAGTTAAAGTCTGCTTCACTCATTTCCTATTATACCTTACATTTCAGTAATAAAAAATGGAATTTTATTAAGCACGGTTCTCTTCTCTTTAAAGGAAGTGTAAAAAGAAATAAATTATTTGGTTTACCAAGTAGAGAGTTCATAAAACAGAGTGTGGACTGGGATCACTGGCTTGTCTGCATGAAGATCTAGATTCACAGATTCTCAGAGCTTTTCTTCATCCAATTTCAACTAGTTCCATTTTTTTCTGCAGTATATTCACTACTTGAGCATGCAGGCTGTTCGTTCTCATTCTCCAAGAAAATTCCATTTTCGAATTCATAGTTTTAAGCTGCATCCATACTCAAATGGGGAATTCCTTGGAGCTTTTCCATCAGAGGTCCTGAACATTGACATTTTCTTATGTCTAAATTTTGCTGTTTCATCAAACCTTTAAATAAACTTTATCTTTTATACCTAAAGAGTGCCAGGTCAATTGCTTAACAAATATGATCAGCAACAGTTGAGAACAGAACAACCTTTTAATGTTGGGTTATATATAGCTTCTTGCCCCCAAGAATTGTAACTTTGACATACATCAAGAACCTAACCATTTCTTATCAACTTCACTTCTAACACCCAATCCATTAGTCAAAATTACCATGGATTATTTCAATAGCTTTCAACCCTGTTGCTCTCTTTTCACCATTTCTTCCTTATTGTCTATTCTCCATGGAGTAGAGAACAGTCAGAGTGACTCCCTGACATTCTAAATTAGACTATCCCCCTTTCCTCATAAATTACACCAGCTTTCCTTCTCTCACAGAATGGAATATAAATTTCGCACCATGGCTGGAAGATCCTACAGGGTCTTCCCCTGGTCACACCAGCTTGCTAGCCATTCTTCCAACGTGAGCATTCAGATTATTCATCCATTTCCGGCTCTTGGCTGGTACCTGTGTTGGAAAAGCTCATCCTGTGATAGTCATATATCTCCCACTCTCCATTCTCTTGATCTACGCTTAAAAACCCCTTTATCAGTAAAGCCTTCCTGACAACCCACTCTGTGCTATTTTGGTTGATTTAAGATTTTAAGATGACTTTGAATTTTTTTCATTTTGGCATCTCTGAGAATGTGTATACAGCTTACAATTGACAGCATGTTACAATTATAATTGGAAGCTTTTCTTTCCTTCCAATTGGTAGATAAATATAGTTGCATATTTGTTGATAGCTTTGACTTGATGAAATATAGGAATATAGTCCTACCATCTCCTTTCCACACTATCACTTTTATGCCCTATTTTATTTTTCTTAAGTCATCTGTGGTGTGAAGGGTAGCAGATTAAGCCACCCCAGAATGTGCTTCTTGAGCATATGGATTATTTTGAAATAGAGGTCACTGAGAAACATCAGCCTGAGGAAAAACTCTGAAACAGGTTTTTCTCTTTGTAAAGGAAGTTTATATTTCAAAAAAAAAAAAAAAAAAATCCCTACTTGTAGAGATCTCTCTTTCCCTTCCTTGCTCCAGGAAAAAGAAGATACTGATCAGGAGAGAAAACTCAAATTTGAATAACAAATCTTACTAAACAAACCTTGATCACCATACTTTCCTGGTCTCCTTTCCACAATTTAAATCACTCTTCCTTTGTTTAGCCTTTGGTAACACATACATACAAGTTCTGATGACCCCTCAGAGTCATCTCTGAGCACTCCTATTTGTGAGTGTGATGCTCAAGTTAATATATTTATGTTTCCTTTCTTTAATCTGCCTTTGGCTAATCTTATTTACAGGCTCAGGCTAGAGAACCTAACATAGATAGGGGAAGTGTTTTCCTCCCCTACAGTTGCACTACGTATGCATTAGTTTAATTGCCTATTTGCTTCTTTATGTAAAATGTGAGAGAAGAAACTGTGTCTATTTGGAAGAAACTTATATTAGACATGCCATAAATACTTGTAGAATGAGTAATTGAAAGATTCTCTCTGATATTTCACTCAGATTTAAACTTTGCTGTTCTTCTTACTGCAGGGATAGTTAAAAGAAACACCAAACATTGTCCTGTAGACAGTAAGAGGGACAATATACTCTCTCCCAAAGCTACAGACATAAAATGTGGGGAAAAAACACTAATGCTTCAGTGAAATATCATAGATGTATATTTTTTAAAAATAAGACCTCAAAATATCTCCAGAGTCCAAACAGGGAAAACAGGAACAGTGAAAATCTTAACACTATTATCTGATGAACCTTGACAGACAAGAGACTCTGTTGGACTATAGCAAATCTGTAAAGAACCATTCCTAAGGTAATTAATTTATAAATTTGATGAACAGAGCAATTTTGTGGAAGTTCTGTTTCAGTGTGTTCCTGAAGATTTCCCAGTTACTCAGGATACCAGTCACAGTAAAGAACAATTCCTCCTGAGTGTGTGCAAACACCTAAAGTGAGGCAGGGTTGCTAAAACCCTAAAGTTGTCCAAATAGATCCATTAGCAGAGATTTGAGTTCATACCCAGATTTTCAAAGGGTGTAAACCATTTTCCACTATTCATATTTTATAGGTTTTTAAGAGTTTCTTGTAGTAAGCCATTTTAAATAAATGATTGACTAGTGTAGCCACTGATCCACAACATTATTCCTTTTGTTTTTGTAACAGTGAAAACTTTAAAATTGTATCAGTGGGACCTTAGGAAGCAGCTCCAAATTTGTTCAAATGTAGGAATCAATAGCAAATTCCATGAACTCATCTGCTAAAAGTCTCCAAAATTTGATGTTCAGGTATTCTTTCATGGACATGGGAATTTCAGTGCTTTGTGCCTGTGGAGATGCAGTTGCTTTGAGTGGCAGATGCCCTTGTGAATGTATCTCCCTCACTAAGCTTATATTTTCTGTCTTCAACTTAATAGCTAGATCAATTTTAAGGAAAATTGGGTTGAGAGAAATGCTCTGAGACTAAAGTTTTCTGTGTCAAATACTGCACCCTGGGGCCAATTTCTACAGCTGGGAAAGAATGGGCATGGAATATGATGACTGACAGACCCAGGGGAATGAGAGGACCTTCAAGTGTCACAATCATCTTTATATATTTTGTTTTGGTTTCAGAGACCCTTAAGTGGAAACTACCCCCACTCAAAATAACGTACTCATAGTAACTCCAGAAAAAATATTCTCCTTTGAAAATAAAAATAAAAACAGTGTTCTTCTTTCAACTCAGGGTCCTAGCTTTTTGGCATTTGCACTTGAAAGTTTTCCAACACCTTTGAAGTGAGAGACCTGCGATTTTTCTGGCTGCTTAGAGTATATGGTTCAGTAGACCTCAATGTTTCTAGGATAGCTGATTTTTTTCTGTACTTTCAGTCATAGGAAAAGCTCCTGTATTACAACTCAGTACCATGTCAGAGAAACATGGCTCCAATAACCCCTTTCCTCCTGCTCACTGATTGCTTGGAGATCTGGTCAGTCTTACAGTATGGCTTCTTTCATCTCATCCCCAAATGGCACTCAGAAAAGGCAATGGAAATGGCTACTTAGAAAAAAAAAAAAAAAAAAAACCAACTATTTGAACATTCATTAAACTTTTTTATAATGGAAAATAGAATCATTTGAAACAAAGTGGCAAGTAAATCAACTCTCTCCTTAAAATGCAGGTAAGTGTGTTAGTTGGTTTTGACTTATTAGTTCATTCCTAACTGGTTCATGAAAGGTACTTTGTAATCCAAGACAAGATATTGTTGTTTGATCTTCAACTAGGAAAAGAACCTTTTTGATGAATAAATCATTTCTACACATTACACAACTCTTTTCATACAAGATGCACAGTTTTATTCAAGTTGATATATTGCTCATCCTTGATAGTCCATATACTTCTGAGTGAAGTGGCCTAACATCCTTCATGTGAAACATCTGCTGGTATATTCAGTTGTCACTAAGAGTTTATAAAGTGCAAACTAGAGTAACTCCAGAGAAGAGGGCATTAAACTATCATGGGCTTAAGGTTCAACCATGGGTCTTGTTAAAGCACCTCAATCAGAATCTTAAAGCGGGGCCTATGAATCCAAATTTAGATCTTATATGCTGGCTGAAATCTGATGCAAGTGGTACATATATCAGATCCTGAGAAGCCCTGGCACAGAGTTAACTTCCCCATGAGAAACTGATAGAAGACCACACTAACTTCAAGAGTCTCTTCCAAGCCAGGCGTGGTGGCCCACACCTGTAATCCCAGCACTTGGGAGGCTGAGGCAGGAGGATCACGAGTTCAAAGCCAGCCTCAGCAAATGAGCGAGGCCCTAAGCAACTCAGTGAGATGCTGTCTCTAAATAAAATACAAATAGGGCTGGGGATGTGGCTCAGTGGTTGAGTGCCCCTGGGTTTAATCCCCAGTACCAAAAAAAAAAAAAAAAAGAGTCTCTTCCCCTTAGGTTTATCATGTTATCTGTTACAAATGATTTTTAAAAGACATATTGGGGGCTATCAGGCAACCTCTCTTAAAATGTGAATATATTAATATAAAAATAAATATATTTGGTATATTTGGTAGCATACTGAACATAAAAACATCTTTTTAAAAATATGTATTGATGAACTATAAATAAAACATTTTAAGAATATACATATATGTGTGTGTGTATACATATATATATATATATATATATATGTGCATGTGTGTGTATAAAAGGCAAGATATAATTATCTACATCAGTATAGACTGACCCTGGGCTCAATCCCCATTTTTAATTAATTTTTAAAGAAGGAAAAATTCAAGTACAGCTGAACAATGTATTTCACTTCTGATGAAAAGTAATATTTAGTAGAAACAGGGGATTGAATGGGAGGAAGGAGGGAAGGGCATGGGAAGTACTGGGGAATGAAATCCCAAAGTTAGAAAACATCTTGATAGGCTTCAACCAGGAACAAAATAATGAGGGATTAGAATAGAAAAAAAAAATCAATGGAAGAGAGATGGAAACATCTGGAATGGGAATCAGTGCAGTAGGAGCTCAGGCAAGTCAGGGAGCAGCAATCAGTCCACGAGGAGGTAGGAGGTAGGAGCAGCAAGACTTCCTGATTTGAAGGAAAGCAATATATTAACCATACTTCCATATTACCTTCCAGTGTACAAACCATTCTCACATACATTAGCACATATGTATCCATGCTATGATTAAAAGACAAAAAGTTGCAACATTGTCTGTTTATGCTAATTTAGAATGTATAGACTCTACAGCAATATAGGACTTAGAATAACAGAGAATGACACCCTCTCTCCCCCTCACCACCAGCCCCACAGTAATTGTGCAGAGCATGAAACTTTTTAATGTGTTAGCCAGTGACATCTACTGTTTTTCCCATTGGGAATAAACTATAATAGAAATAAACCACCTTCAGCCATTTCCTTGTAAGTAAAATGCACCAAAGGTGTGATCACAGTAAAGCTTTTAATCTAAGTGTTAAACAGCAGTGGTTAAAAAGTATAGCGTGAGATTTTTCTTCTTTCACTCTTCTAAGTATTGGCTCCAAATTACCCAGTTAGGACTTAGAGTGTGTACTCTGCATTATGTATGGAGGAGAAATATTGACAGTGAGTGCACTTAACTAAACCACCCCAGGCTCTGAGGTTAAAAGTGGTGAGTATCTGTGATCAATTCCCTTATGGAGCTGTTAAAAAGCCAATGTGTACAAGGTTCTGGTTTCCAGATGAGTCCCGCAACATGCCTATTAAGTTAAAAAAAAAAAAAAAAGCACTGGACTAATTTCTATCAAGTGGCTAGATGCAGAGGGAACCTGATCTGGAAAGGAGTTTAACTTCTGTCCATAGTACTCCTTTCCTTTTTGTCCTGTGGCTTTTTAGTTAGTAGCTTTGAGAGACAAGCACTGCTGGTCATCTTTTTTTCAACTAAATACATGGTTGTGTTTCTCCTTAGACTTTGTTTTGTAGTTACAAGTCAGGATCCCATTAATCACATGCTGTTTATACAAAAGTCTTTACACGCTGTACTGCATGTGGTTAAATAGTTGAAGGTAGAGAAACATGATATAAAATTAAATTCTTGGTCCCCAATTAAAGCAAAACTCTTTAAAGGATCCACTTCCTCAAACTGTATAGTACTCTGGATAAACACACGATCATCTTCTGCCTTGGACCAGGAAGAGGCTGCAAAATCTCAGCACCACACATTCTGAGAAGTAAGACAGGTTCATAGACATATTTTTCTGAAATAATAACTTCAACTCCCAGTGTTTCTAGCAAAAGTAATACCAGCTTCCAGCTACAGATACAGCCCTGCTCACTATTGCTGAGTGTTTCCCTGGTATTACCACTACACTGGGCTGTGAGTTCAAATCACCATGAAAAGTGTGCTCCTGTTGTCCTCTGACAGCATGGAGCTAATGAGATCAGAGACTGCTACAGGTATGACCTGCAGTAACAGTGATTAGATCATGAAAGAGCCAGGAGTGATAAGTTTTTAGGCCATAGCCAGGTTAGTGGTTTGGCTTGCTGTATGATGACATTTTTGTTATGCTCAGAAATTCTTGTAAAGGATAATCTGGTTTCTGGAATTTATTGTACTTGTAATTTTGTGTATTTGTCAGTGAGGCAGGAAGATAATATCTCCCATAGGCAACTAGGATAAGGGCCTTGGAGAAGAACAGGAAGGGAGAGGAACATCATGCCAACCTAAAAGGAGACATCAGATCCTAAAGACATCCTGTGACTCTGTACTACCTGCAAGCATTAACCACAAACCTGTTTCTGTTCCTCACAGCTTCAATAATAGCAGTCCTTCTTTAATTACTCTTGCCCTTACCCCTAGATATTATGCACTTCTGATTGGCTTATTAGCTTGGAGCTTGAAAAGCTTGATTAGTCCATGCTGGCACCCCTCGACCCATCAATTACTTGTGTTGGGCTATCAGATATGTCTTTAAAAACCCCTGGACAATAGACATCAGTTGGCATCCCTCTCTTGGGGCTCCCTCCCCTTCAGGAGCTCTGTTCACTTTCTAGTACTCTAATAAATTCTGTTACTTTTTTCTCACACTTGTATCTGTGGATTTCATTCCTAGAATTCATGAGACAAAGAATCTGCCTGCCTAGATCTGTGTTAAAATAGTATGCTCATAATTACAAATAAGACAATCTGAAATCAAAATAGCTTAAGAAAAAATTATTGGCCTTAAAAATCCAAAAACAGATGTAAAGCCAATTATAGCTGGGTGCAGGTTCTCCACTGGTTCTCTTTCTCTCCCTCACCCTCCATCTCCTAGACTTTCCACCCTCCCTCCATCTCTCACCTTTTTTTTTTGTTTCCACTGGCTTCATTCTCAAGCACAGTTTCTTTCCATATTAAGGAAAATATTGCTGCATGCAGCACCAGGAGGTATTTTCATTGACAGTTTTCACAAATGCCCTGGCAATGACTCACAATGACTTGGGTTTGGGTGAAATATTCTCATTGGCTAGTTTTGAGTCAAATACCTACTTCTATGCAAATATGGGTAAGCAGGGATTATAAAAGAATGGACATGATGATTTCTCAAGGAAAGGGATGACTGACCTGCACAAATCATACTTCACTTTACTGGCCACAGTCTGTTCATTTATCACTATCCAAGATTCAGGCTGATTTTTCATCTTTAATGGAAACTGCATTATGTAGAGTTTCTCTCGTGTAGTATAATGTATAAACTCCACGTTCTTCAGTTACACAGTGAAGTAGTCTCTTGTTTCAATGTTATCATGCATGGGCACATTAAAGATTTCTTTTGGCAACAGATACTCCTGGTAAAATGTCTCAAGAGTTTACAATGCCATTCATATTTTTCTTGAGCTCAAAAGGTTCTCAACCACACACAGACCGTGTCTTCTGAGCTCCTGGTGGCTTGCAGCACAGTGGTACAAGTACTGGCATACCAATGAGGTCGTTGTGTCAGTGCTCCACTTCACTAATTATGAGGACAGGCAGGGATGAACATCAACAGCACCAAAGGAAAACCCATTCAGTAACTTTGACAACTTTCTGGTTGTAACCCAGCATGTACAAGAGCCACAGTTTTCTAGATCTATTAAAAGTCTTCACTTTTAAAAGAAAATTAATAGAATGGATTAGTCTTCCATTTTCTTGCAGTTGGAGTTTATGAAAAATCATATTTTAAGCTGTAGCCAAACCATTCTTTTTTTCCCTGTGGTTTTCTGATTGATAATGTCCTACAGAATTCTAAAGGAAGTCTAAAAGGAAACTAACCTGATATTTAGTATCAGATATGATTTCCATAAAAATCAATCCACTAAACCAAAAAATCAGGCACTGCTTTGTTGTTGGTGGCTAAAATAAAAATGTAAATTTCTTTCATATTAAATGTTTTCAGCTCCTGGAAATTTTTCACATTTTTTCCTTTTTATGAAGCTAGCTGCTAAGAAAGAGTTCAATTTCCAAAGAGATAAACACCTAACTATTTTAAGACAGATAGGGCTAGGAATGTTTATGCTCTTTACCAAGAACTCTAAAAGTGCCTATATCATAGTCTAACTTCTTTGCAATCCCCAAGCTAAAGCCGCACTTATTGTTGTTCCTGCCACTCTATCTCGACGACCAAGGAGACTCATGAGGATGGGAACTAGAGAAATGCATTCTAGGCCTTTAACAACATATATAGATTGCTTTTCCTGTTCCAAATGTCTCTCTGCATACTCCTCTCCCTGCCTGCACCGCCCCCCCAAAGTCTTCTCCTTTGTATACTAGCTCTTCCTCAAAGTCATCATTAAATCATATAACTAGTACAGAACTCTTTATTCTGCAAACACTGTATATGGACCACATAGATGCTTTTGCATTTACTTCCATGAATACATAAATTTTCAAACTCGTGTAAATGCAGTGAGATATGACAGGCATGACTCTATAACTACCATCAAATGAGCAGAAAGTCTTTACCCACACAAGTTCATTTGTGTTGTCTCCAAACCTGTAAGAAGCAAAATGGTTCTTGTCATATTTGCAGAAGCAACTAAATTCAGCTACCTATACCAGAGTCACAGTTGGTAATTTGTAGAGTTTTCATCATTTATAATTCATCCAGAGAAGTACTCCAGTTGTATCCAGGTTTATGAACTTAGCTGTGTGTACATGCAAATGTCATGCTAAGGTTCTTTTTATTTGATTTCCATACTTACAGACATATCAGAAAAAAATGTATTCTCTTCTAAGAAGCTAAATGATCCTCAATTTGTGTAAATAATTAGAGAAGTCATTTTAACAAAAAATGCAGTCGTCCTGTTTAAGAACGAGCTTAGTTGGATAAATAGAAATGTTTCACATATCTGTATCTGTGCCACTCAATGTTAATGAATTGAAGTATCACAGTAATGAAATATTGGGATCTAATTGGGGAAAATAGCTCAATTTTAAATTAGTTCCCTGAAACTTTAGTTTAAGGCAGAGACCTGGAATCAACTCCCCAATTTTCTTTTCCTCCCACTTTCTTGCTAAAAAGCCTATATTACATTCAGAAGCATTTTTTTTTTAGGTAAAAACTTAATTTTTTTTTCAGTACTCTTTGTGCCTAAAGGTGGCCCCAGTGTTTCCTTCAGGCCAATGGGGTGGAAGTGAACATCTGCTGATGTTTTCCACTGAAGTTTTTTATTTGCCTATGAAAGAGGACATTTATTGCTAACCATTCTCCTGCTCTTCTTTCTGCCTTGAATGGAACCTGATACTGAGAGTTAAGGCCAATATCTTACAATCATATGGAAAGCCCCAAATATTACAGATATATAATACCCACAGCAAGGAGATATTGAAGCAAGAGTTGTAGCCACTTACACTTAACCTTCCTGATTTATGAGAAAAATGGACCCCTATTTCAAAAATCACTGCAAAATGGGTAGTTACATGCAACTGAGCATATTAAACTCTCACATGGGTTTGATGCTCCCATACTGTTCAAAACCACAACTGACGTCTCCAGTCACCAGGCAACAGGATCATTCATTATAAACACAAGAACTATGTCTAAATTCTGATCAACCTGAACCCGGTACAACGAACATCCAAGTTACATTTTTCAGTTGACATTTATCATACATATTGTATACTTAGAAATGTTTATGCAACATTTTCAAAATATACTTATTCTCTCTTTTGATGTAATGCAAAGTAAAAGTTTCAGAGGACAAGCAATGTTTTAAAGGACACAGCTAATGAATGGATAAGTCAAGACTCAAACTCAAACATTCTTCATGATGTACTGCACCTGAAGCAAAGAAGAATGACAAAATGTACTCCAGACTTCAATGCAAATAGAAAGCTTTTGCCTGTCCCAAATCTATATGTCATATAAGTTGCATGAAAGGTATGCTGAAATAAGAGCTGGATCTAACTGCATGTGTGTGAATGTGTGTGTGTGTGTTTGTGTGTGTGTGTGTAAGAGGTCAGTATAAGCTTCTTAAATTAGAGCTCCGGGATGTCACCATGAGTCTTAGTGTTTTATACTATAATTTTTTAACAGTGTGACCTCATCTGTGTGTGAACTCCCTGCTCATTGGAGCACTACCAAAAACACTTGACTCTCCATCTCATTTATAACTTGAGCTGAAACTGTGCTCCATATTTTCATATACTGTCTATGTCATATCTCACTTTCTTTTCCTTTGGCTATTTTTTTATTATTGGGGAAGTTAACTACATTATTGAATTTTGTGAAACAGTTTGGAAAACCAGTTTATATAAATGTGATAAATAAATCAAGTGGAGGGCAAGTTAGAATTTTCTAGCACTTGTGTCCAAAATCATCAATGAACATTAGAGAGTATTTATTGTGAGCAGCAGTCAGGTGCTATAAACTAGGTCCTCCTGTTAAGTCACAAGGTTGTTTTCAAATTACGATTCCTGATTTAAAATTCCTGTACTTTATTCCAGAGACAAGGGGGGTTTAAATGTCAATATGATATGTTAACCCAATGACTCTTCCAAAAACAAATCATTAGAGGCCATGTTACTTATGTCCGTTTCTTTATTTTTCATATACTCATCTCACTCAAAAGCAGGTTTGGTGCCCTCAGCTCTGCACAGATCCTAAACTAGCCCTCCTTCTCAGGTGCTATCAGGTCAGAAATGTCACCATCAACTATTTGGGTCATTAAATATCACCTTCATCCTCTGGATAAGTACTGTACCATCTTACAACTCTTTTGTATTTGGTGTAACTTTCCCCACAGTGTCTTGCACAGTGAAGGCCCAAAGTAATAGTAAAAGTCTAAGTAGGAAATGTGGAATACAGAAAGATAGAAATCAAAGATCCACAGCAGACTTGAACTATATTATAGTTTTGCCTAAGGTTAACTCAAGCTGGGAAAATAACACAGGCAGTACACTGAGCCATTCCAGTGGTGTATTCTGCCTGAGGCAGAGCAAGATATAGTTCTTCCCTTTGTCAGTCAGTGACCTTTATGTGTCTGGGATTGACCTGAAGGCATAACAAGTCTGTCAAGGGTGGTGCTTTCTCATGTGAAGTCCTATTCCTTGAATAAAAAGGGAGACTGCCTAAAGGTGGAGTGATGAGAATGAAGGTAACACAGTTGCAACACAGGAAAACATCCTGGTGGCAGGCATTGTCCTATCAATCTAATTAGAGCAATTTCTAGTCCACTTGACCAGAGAAAGCTCTGTGCTGGAAGAGAAGGAGTGCTCCAGAGCATTAGCCAAATCCCATAGTATTGATGTCAGCTCCCAACTTGAATGCTTAACTGCTTATGGGGTTTATTAAGAGTGCCACATGTACTGCAAAGAAGCACTTTACCTGTACTTTTCTGTTGGTGATGTCACCCCAAATCTCCCTGCCATTTGAAGTAGGCAGGAGAGCCTTCTTCCACACCTGGGTGACAAATTTATGTAATTACATATCTGTTGAAGAGGGGTCATGCTGCTTCCCAGAACTGGCCAAATGCCAAAGAAACCAGTCTAAAGTTGAATATACTAGATCATCTGCATTAAGAGTGGTGTCTGAATTTAATTGAGAATACAATTTGACTATGAATCATTCTAACATGACTGCTCCAATAAAATGAAACAGATCGCATTAATGATACCTTAATTAATACACAAAATAATTCACCATTTCATTATTCATATATGAAGCATTTGTTTGTAGATTATTTAATTAAAAAAATGTTAACCCTAGACTGAATTCTCTTACCATTCTGTTGGCCCCTAAGTCATTATTTCTGCCTTCCCTGTTCCTTCCTTCTAAAAAATGCTACTCTTTAAGTGTAGGAATTCATTCTAAAATCAATTTTGACTACTTACAATTACAGGAAGTTGTGCAAGGAATTTAGCCTCATGGAATTATTATAAGCATCAAATGGCATCGTGTATGTGAGGTGTTTTGTAAAATGGAAGCATTATGCAAATGTGAGTGGTTATTATTGTTGCTAAATTCTGTAACTGTATGGAGTGGTCATTAGGTAACAGGCATCATGCTAAGTGCTTTGCATACATTATCTTGTTTAATATAATTCACACAACCATCCTCTCAGGTGAGTATTCTTAATATCCTATCTATCAGGAAGAGGAAAAGGAGACTTAGGGAGGTTAAGTAACTTGGCCAATGTTACACAGCTACTAAATGTTGAAGAGCTAAAATCTGATGCCAAACCAATAAAATACAATTAAGAAGCAAATATAGATGACATTTTTCATTAGCTGCTGTTTGGGATTATAATTACCATTGTTTCCTTCCAAACCCATGGTGAGTGGAATTTTATTTAAAAAAATAACTCTTTACTATAAGGAATTTTCAGAAAAAGCAGTCCGTACAGATATAGCAATAAATGTGGATGTGTCTTCTGGTCTCTATGTAAAATAGCACACCCTGAGGGTGTGAGAGATGGGTGGGTTTTCACCCCCAGACTGTGAAAAGACTACCTAGAGCTGAAAATGGAGACACAACATCTTTAACCACAGAACTCCCCACCCCCAAAATGTCCAATGATTCTTCATTCAGCACCTTTAGAAATTTTAGCTAAAAGACCCAGCCAAATTTTAGATTTTCTGAAGATGTACAGCATAAATTTGACCAGCAATTTACTTTTCATCATCTGTTCTATAAAATTACTTCCTTTCTACCAATGTATGTACTTGTCATGAATGTAAAATATGCTTGAAATCACAAATGGAGAATTCCTCATGCCAGCCTACTGTATCCAATACCTACTTGTCCCCCTACTTTTCTGACTCATCTCCTACCATCTCCCTCAGTGCAGTCTGTCCTTAGTATGTGACCTTCTTTTTGTCTTTCAAATGCATCAGTCTCTTTCTGACTTTAGGACTTTCTGTCCATTTTCCTAGTAGTGATGTCAGTTCCCTTATTATCCAGGCCCTAATTCAGATGCTTCCTGAGAGGTCATCTTTGAACACCAAACATAACCATTGCCCTACCTGACTCCATGTAACTTTTTTTCACATCAATTTACTTTTGTTGCTTTTTTCATAGAATATGTTATTACCTGAAGCTAACTTATTGTTTGTTTGCCAGTGTATCATTTATCTTTTCCTATAGAATGTAAGATTCTTGAGAGCAGTATTTCATTGACCTCTATATCTTCCACAGTTAGTTTCCAGCTAAAATAATGTTTCATAATTTTAGTGCTCGATAAATATTTGTAAAATGAAGTAACAGGCTGGTTTTGCTTCCACACTAAAAGAGCAATAATTTCCCTGAATTATTGCAATATGAGATTGGCCATATGTAGTATTATATTACATAAAGAAAATTAAGTGGGAAATTGCAGTAAATTCTGTCTCTCCATTATTTTCACCCACAAAAGGCCCTGAGGCAGGCTTCAGTCTGTATTGGGTAGAAGTGTGTTGCATAAAGGGGAGGTTAGCTTTGGAGCACTACCAGCAAACATTCCATAATCATTCTTGTAATAAAACTCAATGTAAAAATGCTGGACAATAAAATAAATAAAAATTCACAGCATCACCTACGGGATAAGAATTTTTTAAGGACCACAGTGCATAAGCCCTGTAACAAAAAATTATGCTTATTAATTTTAGAAAGAAAAGCCTTGAAGTTACTCTAAGATCACAGCATTCTTATTATGTCTGTCACTTTTGTTGAGGAAGAGACTAGACTGTAGAGTCAGATTCAAGATTCAGTCTTAAATCTATAGGAGGAAAGATGCTGGTTAGCATGATATGGGGTTTCAAACAACACTCACAGGGGGTGAGGAAAAAAAAGTATGTGACAGCTGAATCAGGCTGAAGGCAATGCAAAAAAAAGAATGTGAAGTCAAAGAGAACAAAAAGAAAACACTATAAATCAGTTATGATCAAACTGAAGAATAAATAATAGAGTAACAATATGTGAGACCCCCAGTGACATGCAGAGAAAAATTAAATTTGTTGAGACTAAATTTGCTAATTGATATTGCTGATGACTTCTGTTTTTACATTGTGTTCCCCTTTTATCTTTACTCATGAAAACGAAAAATGTAATCTCCACAGATTATTTTTAAAAGGAATCTGTTAGATAGGAATGTCTTCAATGTGGCAGTGACTCAAGTTCTCTGCTTTATGATTGCACAGCTTTGGGAAAATCCTATCTCTGAAAAACCAAGAGCAAAATTTATGTATTTTACAATCTCATCATCTTTCTCAAGAAATAATCACATGAAAACCATTAACATGGCCATTAAAACATAAATGCATGTATGTATGCACACATTTTTGTTGCACACACACACACACAGACTCATACCCTGGAAGCCTTGTGTATAGATGAAGACCACAATAGATGCTATAGATGGTGAACTGAGATTGGTGCAAAATACTAAGAATTTCAATCAATTTCTTTTAATTACTATTTTATCTTGTATTTTCAAAAGAATTTTTCAAAGTAAAACTTTGCTGTCAAATATTGTAAAAGTTTCCTTGTCTGACTCAGGCTTTGCCAGACCCGTTAGTAGTGCACATAATGTATCTGGGTATCTGTTGTTTCTTTCTGTGAGGCTTATGATGCTTGTCCCTTTCCTTGCAACAACCATGAGATGGTAAATGAAATGAAGTCCCTAAAGTTCTTTTCAGCTGCTGTTGGCATCACAAATGTGAGGCAATATGTAATTTGGCCATTTAGGATTGTTAATCCTCATTGCCTATACAAGATGTAAAATGAGTTCCCATTACATTGAAGGCTGCTTCGAGACTCAGAGAGCTATCTGTTTGCTTACCTTGGGTGAAAAATTGGATGTGGAACTGAAAGGGAAAAGGGCCCCTAGAGGAAGGAATGTCCTGGGAATCTGATCAGACTGGGAAGCATCTGTACCCAGGTACTCTCTTGGGAACCTCCTCTGGATTACAACAATGCAAGGGAAGCAAATGAGGGTTCCCATGTATCAGTATGCTGGAAGGAAAGAAGGGTTGAGAGGTTCTACAAAAGGCAGCTGATCTAATGTGAAAAGGAAATATTCAAATTCAGAAAATTTATATTGATATAATATCTGATCCAATTTTATAAAGTGATCCAGTTATGCATTTCATAATATTTAACATATTATGCATTTGATAATATTTTCCCTCCAGATCATAATCATTTGTTGCATTTGTTTGGCACATCTGACGTTTCCTCTTAACTCCATCCAGGTAATACATACCCAGCTGGATTATGACATGAATGATAGGTCCTTCTTAGGGGGTGCACTTTCTGAAGTTCAGCAACTTGGTCAGTCAACACTCATTCATTGGTAATATTAATTTGGATATCCAGGTCAAAACGTGGTCCAATTTCTTCACTATATAATATTTTCCCCATTGGAACTTATAAGGAATATGTGAGCAGTTTGGGATTATGCAAATATTCTGTTTCTCACCAAGTTTTTCAGATTTAGTACTCACTCATAATTCTTCTCTAAAAATATTTGTTGTGTGATGATTGGAAAATAGTGATTTTTCCAAATACACTGCTTTTCCTGCATTTATTAACTGGTATTCCACTCTTAGGAGGACTTATTTTCTTCTTCATTTATGTGTTTGTTTGTTGTTTATCAGTATGTAGCCACTGACTGCTATTTTACTCACCAAGTAAAGTAAAATGAATGGGGAAGGGAAACTGAGGAATTTTATTAAATGTAAACTACATCATGATAATTTGTCTTTTCCTCTGTCCTTATGACATTCATTTAAAAGACAATTGGAATTTTTCTGTTGGTAGCTAGTTATCAGTTTTCTTCTTCTGATTCTTAATGATTCATTTTCTTTATTTTTGAATATGTAGAGCATAAGTTTCTAAAAGTCCAAATTATACAAAATGTTATGCTCATAGAAGTGTCACAGTTTCCCCTATCCTTTGCATTTGGCCACTTACTTGTAGGTATAAACAATTCCTTTTGTTATGCAGGTTGTATCTAATGTGTCTTTTGAGAAAATAAGCAGAAACATGTATGTACTCATATTTCCCGTTTTGTCTTTCACAGTATTTAGCCTAGAATATGTATGCTTTTATAGCAGACTTCCTGTGAATAGGATGAAAGATGCCCCAGTATGACACAAGGTTTTTAAGATAATCCATTCCCTACATTAGATGGATGAAGACACAAGATGTAGAAAGTTCTTATTGACCATTGTTTAATTGCAAAGTTTTCTATCCAGTTATTCAATTCCAGTATATTTGCAGATTCTTTCCTCAATAACTAGAAGAGTTCTAAGTTACTTGTAGTTTCATATTCAACTATACTTTCTCAAAATCTTCTTAGTTTCCTTAAAACAATAATGTTCTGTATTACCCTCCACCATCTGTTTCTTTACCTCCATCCAAATGAGGCAATTCTTGATTATTTTTCCTGAAATTCTAAGCAGAAAGCCCCTTTAATTTCTTTTTTATTCTCCATTCATCGCCCTTTTCTCTTTACTAAGAATTTTGTTCTGATTAAGTTTACTCTCTCACTTGAAGGAGGTCATCATATATAAATGAAGTCACCAGGTCTAAAATTAATAATTACCCCACCATTGCCTTGTACCTTTTATATAAGACAAAGTATTCTTCTATAACAGCTGCCATGAAGTAGATTTTTTATTCGAGTAATCATTTGGGGCAGTGGGAAAGAGAAGTTCTGAACAGTGAGTCAGGAGAGATATTTCACTGGATCTATTTCTTTCCTCTTACTTGTTTGAATTTCTTTAATGAAATCAATAATCTGAATTTTGCACATATGTATAGTAAGAGATTTGGCCTAACTGGAAGAGCAATCTAGCCACTGTCCTGTCTTCTGGAAGGCATCTCTAAATTGGAATTTCCCTAGGGATAAGTGTGTCTTTGTTATTGAGGAAGGACCTCTTAAAAGTATTTAACAGTTTATGCTAAAAAGGGCGCTCATGGTGGATACCTAGTAATAATGCAATAACTCAGAATGGGGGCTGGCCATGCCTGAAAGACATCATGTGATTAAAGGATCAGAGCTCAGAGAATAGGGATAGGAGCCTGGAGATTTAATTCAATCACATAGACAATAATCCAATGAATCATGCCCATATAATGAAACTTCAATAATAAACTCTAAAACCAAAGCTCAGATGGGTATCCCTAACTGGCACTACTACATGAATATCATCATATAACAGTGCCAAAAAGGTAGTATGTCCCTGAGTACAATACAAACTTGCATTTGAATCATCCCAAATTCCACCCTATATATCATTTTCTTTGGCTTCTAAGGTATATTATTTTGCTATATTATAATAAATATAGCACTTTCCTGAGTTCTGTGATTTGTTCTCATAAGTTACCAAACTAGAGGTTGGTTGTGGGAATTCCTAAACTAGTAGCTAGCTTATCTGAAGGGAGTGTGATCCTGAACACCCAAGGATTTGTAATTGGTCTCTAAGTGTGGGCAGTATAGTGCTTATTTTTGATACATAAAAGTGAAATAAAATATAATCATGAGAGTGCTTTATCACCCTAATATTTCATTTCCATGATGCCATGCTACCTTCCATTTAGAGTCCCATTTTCCCAATTTCTTGGTTCATTTGGGAACCAAAGAAAACAACTGCAGAACATATATAAACATACATTTGCATGTAAGAAAAGACAATAGAATGCCAGGAAGCATAATGTCACTTAAGAGGATAGAAATGTACACCCAACAATGGAGCAAGGAGTTAGATAAGAGGGTCTTGGCTTCCAAATTATGCTGCCAGTTTATGAATGAACCACAGGGGTAAAACACATGTCTTTCAAGGAGGCAATTCTCTGGAAGTGTGTGTAATAAATGACATCACTTTTGATCTTCCAAGATTATGGGCCTTTAAATATTCCTAGCCTAAAAGGAAAGTCCATTCTCTGTCTAGTTATGACCTGCCTGTGTTAAACACAGCCCAGGACCACACTCTGTTCTGCATAATTACCTCACAGTGAAAAGTTAGTAGATAAAAACAAAGAGATCTGCTTTTTCTCCAAGCAATTCAAAACCTGAAAATTAGATGTCAACATTCACTCAGATCCAGTTCCGTTTGGTGCAGTGAAGTAATTACTAAATAAAAAAAATTAGTCCAATATATGTTTTTTATTCACTGTCTCATATCTTTTCTATACTAGTCCATCACCCAGGCAGAGAGTTGAAGCACAAATGAGAATATAAATTAGATTGTGGGTAGTAGCTATACAAGAGACGTTCACCTTGCTAACCACAGCCTTCCCATACAAGGCTTCCCTGCCTCAAAGCAAGCCTCACTGAGGTGCCTCCAGGTGGGCTCCATCAAGTGGGGAACATATCAGAGCTTCTAGGGTAGTAGAAACCAAGGTGAGTGAAGAAAGCAGCAAAATGTGGGAGAAACATTATTGAATTTTGCAGAAAGTCCCTTCAAAATCATTTTTCCTTAACAGGCTATAATTACAAGCAAGATTCATGCAAATTAATTCTAATTACTGACCCTTTTCAGATGAGTGGCATTTTCTAAGAATGAGGAATGAAGAAGACAAATGACCAGCCAGCATGTAACCAGTTTTTTTTCCTTTTATTTATTTTACAGTATTTATTGACCATTTACCATCTTCCAATCACTGTTTTAGGAACAATGAATACATACTAGTTAAGCAGGTAGACAGGCTATTACCTTCACAGCATATTGATAGTTTATGGACTACAGAGAGCATAAGCATTCCACAGGTGAACTGGCCTGCCCAGGGGAGGCCCTCCCCTACAAAAGAAAAAAAGAAAATACCAGTTGGTCCTCAAAATTCACACTGGCAACTTTAAAAAGTGGAAAACTTTGGTTGAATTTGCAGTCTCAGAAAGAGACAAGGACTCATCATTTGTGAAATGTCCTATGTGAGGCACAGTAAAAAAGTTCAAGGAATATTTCTCTATCCTCACACTTATTTTTAAAATAAAGCATTCCTAGGCTGCCCAGAACAAATGATGGTAAAGACAATAGTCTTGCTAGATGGTCCTGAAGAAAGAGACTTGAGGGCAGAACAAGTCTGTTTTGCCCACCATTTGGGCCCAGATGTCTCATAATGTGTCTCATAATGTGGCAAGAATACACCAGGAGGTCAAGGACCACTTGTGGAAGGAATGCACAGACAGTAGGGAGGACACGACATGAACAAGAGGGAGGAAAAGATCTGTCTCACCTAACAGAGCTAGTATGTGTTTCTTCCCAAAGTAGTCAAAGCAGCAGATACTTTACATGAGCCACATTATATCAGGAAGGATTTATAGGCACTAATAAATTCAACGCATCTTACCTCAGACCTTAGGAGGAAGATATGAGGAGAGTCACTTCTAGAAGTACTTTTATGTAGATAGACAAGGCTGAGAGATAGGTTTGTTATTTTTCCAGAGCACTTATCCAAGAATAATGGTGTGCTTCCTAAGACTCATTAAACCCACCTTTCAGTACCCACTTCTGCTGATTTAAATGGGAAAAATTGGTAGAGGCAGAAGAAACCTGGTATGTATCTTTAATGATTTTAACCTTGGACAAGTCATTTCCTAATTCTGCTTCATTTTCCTTATTCTCAGTAAAGGCATTCATGTAGGAAAGGAGAAAAGTTATCTATATTCACAGATAACATGGCCTTGTAATAATAAATCTTAACACAGAGATTTTTAAAAAAAGAATATGTTCAGCATGGTTGCAGGATATGTGATCAATACACAATCAACTCTATTTTTCTACACTGACAATAAACAGTGGGAAAAATTAAAGTAATTCCATTCACAACAGCATAAACAAGAATAAAACAAGCATACATTTAACAAAAGAAGGGTAAGACTCATACACTGAAAGTTACAAAGCATTTTTGAAAGAAATTAAAGACCTAAATAAATGGAAAAATATCTCATGTGAAAAAAAAATATCTAAAGTAATTCAATTCATAGATACAAAAAGTTGAATGGTATTTGCTGAAGGCTGTGGGGAAAGAGAAATGGGAATTTGTTGATCAATAGACCTTTCAGGGTTTTTTTTTCTTGCTTTCTTTATTGTTGTTGTGGTGGTGGTGGTGCTGGGGATTGAACCCAGAGCCTTGTGCTTGTGAGGCAAACACTCTACCAACTGAGCTATATCCCCAGC
The DNA here is from genome assembly GCA_020662805.1 of Glaucomys volans. Classification (NCBI taxonomy): domain Eukaryota; kingdom Metazoa; phylum Chordata; class Mammalia; order Rodentia; family Sciuridae; genus Glaucomys; species Glaucomys volans. The sequence continues at coordinate 98,084 of JAJEJO010000220.1, forward strand.
CTGACCTTTCAGTTTTGTGAGATGCAAAAGTTGTGGAGATCTGTTGTATAGCAATATGAGTATACTTAATAATGCTAAACTATACATTTACAATAGGTAATATGGTAAATTCTATGTTATATGTTTTTGTCACAATTAAACATTTTTTGATTGTTTTTAAAAGCACAGAATCTTATCTATAATAAAATGACTTGACCAATGACATGTAAGTCTGGTAAGGATCCACATGGACTACCGGTTTTAGAAACCAAAAAGGAAGCTGATCTTTACACTTTCTACCACAACCACTTAAGGGGAAGTGTTTAAAGATTGGTTAGCATTTGGCTGGCTGGACTGTCAAATGCGTTCTGGAAACAGCTCCCATGTCTTCCTTTTCAAGGACTCCTGCCATCTGACCCCTTCTAAGGAGGCATGGACAATCTCCGTGAATAATTCCCTTCTCACCCTCTACTCCAGTGGCCTCCATAGCCATGAAGGGCAATGAGTCTATAATTCCCTTGTGACAAGGGACTCCCAAGTGTGAAACAAGCTGAAACTCAATTAAAGAGGATGTGGTGCCTGCAAACTTTCATTAAGTCCTTCTGCAGCAAACACAGCTGTAGACATTTCTTCTTTTCTGCTTCCTGAGAAGTACCTACTGCGTTTCAATTCTAAATGAGGAGAGAGTTAGGGCTTTGTCCAGGATACTGTCCTGAAAAATAACTTTTTGAATTGCAATTTAGAGACTGTCAATAAGTAAGCTCATGCTCTTGCAGGAAGAGGAAGAGGAATATATCTGATTGCCTTTCCTATCAATACTCTAAAGGAGGAGGGGAAGAAAGGAGGTGCTAAGTTTGATAGTAATAGTTTTCAGCAGATTTGACAAGCCAAGAAACTTCATCCATTCATCACACTTTTTCCTTACTGCTGATTTTAAATGCAAGCCCCTTACTTCAAGTCTGACTGACTTTTCTCTTGATTCAGAGTAATTGGGATCCTCAGAGGCTTCCCAAAAGGAAACATTTGCTGATTCTATCATCTGAGTGCTCACACTAGATACCAGTGTGACTTATATTCCATATCTTTGTGTATCATATTGGGACTGAGAGTGTTGGGCTGCTGAAACCCAAAAATTCCACAACAGGGAAAAGAGTTACATTACTAGGTCTCCTCTTGTACCTAGATCGTCACCCATTTCAATTATATTAAGTAATAGAAACAATGATACAGTTTGAAATCCTGGAGTTCAAAACAATCTTGAAATATTTCCAGTGTCTCCAAACCATTCTACATGCATGTGCGTGTTGACAAATGAAAGTAGTAAGTGCACATTGCAATCACATTGATTACTCCTTGTCATGATTACAGACGACCTGGAAAAGTCTAGGATTTTAATTACTCAGTATGGGTTTCATGTTCTACTTTTGGTTTGAGAAACAGTAGGAGCACCTTTCAGAGAAGATTGATTCTAAGAAAATTGAAATTTTAAGGTCGGTTCATTTCCCTTTGAATGGGATTCTTCTTATTAAATGGACAAAGCACAAGAATCCAGATCTTTAGGGTGGAGATAAATGAATAATTTTCTAGGGAGTCTGATTTATGAAAGAGTTAGCATGGATAATTCGGAGTTTTTTCATCAACAGCTTTCAATATCCAGTTGGTTCAGCTCTTCTCTTACATTGCTTGTGGAAAATATTGGAAGAACTATTACTTATAATAATCCCACGTTTTTCAGAACATACTTTCTTTAAGTTCAGGGGAATGTTTTTCTTTTTCTCTCCACCTGTCTGATCATGTATTGCAACAGTAACATGGATATCATTACATACCTCTGATGAAGAAAATTTTGTAGGTGTGAAAAATCATCATTTGTCTTTAGTTAGTAACACTGAAAGTCAAAACCCTGTGAAATGCTAGAGCGGTATGACTGCACTCTCTCACCATGCCTCCTTGTCTTTTAAAGTAATTTAGTAGAGTTGACTCCTATGTCCTCATTCCTGACAGGGACTCTATGTCTGAACCTTGAAAGCATTTCAGAGTCCAGGAGGGATTCTGTGATGTGTTAAGCTCTTAGGTTGTGGTCATGTAACCACAAAGACACAGGTTTGTGTATCTTCCCTCAAATAAATGAGTGTACAGATGGGTTGGTGTAAATTACCATTATTCAGGAGGCTGCTGGGGTTTACCTTTGACCAGATGCCAGCAATCCTCAAATCATTTGCATGGCCATGGCCCTACTGAGCCCAAATAGGGGAAAAAAGAACTTTGCATTTGTGGTGCAATTATCACAACGATCTGTCCATCCACCAAGAGGCTGTTCATTTTCTTTTAGGGGGATTTTTTTAAAAAAGGATATGGAAGTTTCTGAGTGAGCACAGGGGCAGCTGAGACATGAAAAAAAGAAAACCTGTATCAGTAGATTTGTCTTAGAGCTTTTGGTGAAATTTACATACCTTTGTACTTTATTTCCTCCTGGCTTTGCTTGTCACCATGTGTTCTGATTCTTACCTCTTCTGGTAAGGTGATTTTTGTCTATTATTCAACTAAAATGAACTCTTGTTAGCTTTTCCTTATTCTTCTTCCCATTTTCCAAGCACCATTTTCATTAAGGTAGAAATATGTAGAAATATCATATCTGTTATAGAAACCATGGAAATAGCAGGTGCAAAAGAAAAGCCCTCAAGACACAAGTGTTCTTGTCAATAAGCTCTTGAGAATGTCAGGAAAAAAAAAACAGATATATTTATTTTGTCCTTCACCTGTGATTCAAAATAGGAGAAAAAGGGTTCCATTTAATTTTCAAGAGAATTTTCCCTACCGATTGGTCAGTGAGCTTTTGGAATAGAGTATGCAATTAAAGCTCAGTGGAAGAGTTCAGGAGAAAAGTAGTGAGGACAGAAGAAGGGTAGCAATAATTTTACTGTATTGTTTGTATCCTTAAAGAGGATGTGTGTATATTTGAGTGTGTGTGTGTGTGTGTGTGTGTATGCATGTATATATGACTCATATATGTGCTCATATCAGACACACAGCAAGAAAGATGGGTAGAACTGACACTGTAAAATCATCCCTCCCTCAATAAATGTTACCTGCCTATCATCAGTGTATTCATGGTTTATCATACTAAAATTATTTCAGAATTCCAAAGTATGCATATTTCTCCTTACATTACACCTCTATAGGCACTTGCTTTTTCCCCTCATTACCCAGACAGCCCCCACGTAAGCTTCTGACTCAGACCCAATCTCTCCGAACAATATCATAAACTTTGGACTTCTGAACCTTGCATTAAAATTTGCCTTTCCACTGTTTTATACACGATGGCCCTGTTTTCTAAGGCAGGCTTGTCCAATAAACTAAGATAGATTTTAAGGTACAAAATGTTGCAAGGAAATAAGATAGCTCTGGATGGAATTGCTTAAACAGACAATGTAGTTTTCACCACCTGCCCAGATCATTGTCAGAATTTCAGAATCTGTTCTGAACACTAACAACCCTAATGGTAAGTTGTGCTGAATGCAGTGAATGTACAAATAGCCTAAGAATGTGTTGTGGCTTGCTAAGATGTGCAATATTACTAATTTGCATATTTTGCAGGTTATCACTGAGATCTGATGATTTGCCCAAGTAAAGTGCTTAAAAATATACAAGTTTAATGGGTTCATAGTCCATTGCACTTTCTGACATTGCCTGTTGACACATCCTGGTATATTTTAATACTTTTTCACACTTGATGTGGCACTACTGTATAGTAATTAAGTTCCCATGAATATGTTCAGTAATGATTGCTATTTAAACTGATTAGCCATTGATTTGTTCATATCAATTTAATGACAACTCAGCTTTCCAAATTAAACAAGCCAACATGATTTTGACAGGCTTAACTTACGTCATGTAATTTCAAATAAAAGAATAAGGATGTATAGGGCAATATGCTCAGACTGATCACTGCAAATTCATTTTTAACCACTGTTGACTTTTATATCATGTAGGTCCTTAAATTTTCTTACATTACTAAGATGAAAAAATCAGGATTCATGGGCAAAGTACCCTATTTACAAAATGTCCCTAGCAATACAGAAATATTTTGTAAAATAAATCTGAAGAGAATATCAGATATACTTCATTTCAGGATATTTACCTCAGCTAAGCAGATCAGATTAATTTATGCTCTTTAAGATGTATTGAACTCTCCCAATAAAAAATAAAAGTAAACTCTTGCAATAAAAATAAAGGTAAATATTCTGTCTGAAGGCATTCCCTAACAGCTGTCTTTTACTCTTCTACATTCTCCTGAGCATAAAACAAACTCTCAAGAGTCTATGTAGCCCATGGATATCCAAACTATTTTATCTGGCATTCTGAAATTCATATATTTGAATTTCCCACCTTCTCATCTACATGCCTCCAACTTGAGCTATCTTTGAGATAATCAGTTCTACTTATTTGCCTTCAAAAGAAAGGAAAAGAAAAAAAAGAAGAAGAAAAGAAAAATAGCTGAATATAGTGGTACACACCTGTAATCTCAGTTACTTTACTTTGGAAGCTGAGGCAGGAGGATCCTGAGTTCAAAGCCAGCCTCTCAATTTAGGGAGACCTATCTCAGGTAAAAAGGACTCAGGATCTACCTCAATGTTAAAGCATGCCTGGGTTCAAACCCCAGTTCAAAAAAAAAAAAAAAATGCTTCTCAAAACTTTTGCAGAACTTTCTCTAATCACAGATTTTTTGCCTTATGTTTCTGTAAAACAAATGTTTTGGGTTTTGCCAATGGCTAGGTTTTGCCTTCCCATCTATTCTTTGCCCACATTAGAGTGCAAATAATTCATGCATGATTCCTTTCCACCCTAAAGTAATGCAAGTGGTCATACACATTTTGGGGTGCACGCCTCTAGGGGACACTTTTCACAAGGACCACTTTTGTAAACAGTAATCCTTGGAGATCTAGTCCCACCAATTCTGCAACTTCTGATCAACAAATGGCTGAGCAAACACTGAACACAAAGCCAATGCTAGGAGATTAAATATTATGCATTATTTTAAAAAGCAGAAGATGAAAAAATTATATGTGTCTGCCAAAGTCAGAGAATTTCTGTCTTCAGTTTTCAAATGTCCGATTGGTTTGTTTCAAATTGAGCAATAGTGAGCCTGACTGAAAAACTGAAACAGAGTTTCATGGTGAGATCTTCCTCTTGATCCAGAGGAAGGATACAGCAACTGGGAGCTCCTGTTGAATCATTTCTGTTGTTTCCCTAATCTTTCTAGACTGCTCTTTAACATTGCTGACAACCTCATGCAAACCTCTTTTGTTTGCTCTTGTTGTTCCTCTGAAACATTACAATTTAATTTCTCTTTTCAAATGTTGATACATAAAAAAAAACCCTCAGGAAATTGTTTTGAAACCCTTTCATACTTTTGCCTCTCTGACATTACAACACTGAATCACTGCCATCCTGCAATTCCTGAATCACTTTCTTCTGTTCTTTATTAATCCTTTTCTGGTTTATTTTGTCTTTTTGTTCCTCCAATGATTATGCTTTAAGATTCATATCTCCACTCTATCTTTATCTCTCCATACTCTGTCTCAGATAATTCAACCAATTATTTGCCAATCATTTATATGTGAAAGATGGACAAAAATATCTGTTTATTCATGTGTCTCTGGCCCTTTCTCAAGCTTTGAACTCACATTTCCAATATCACACTGAACATGACTAATAGAATATGCTGCCAACCACTCAAATTTAATGTGTTCAAACAAAACCTTACCTCAGAATGAATTCCTCCTTCTTTTCTATGTGTTTAATGTATTTCTGCTCTCCTTCTCACCAAGGACTGAAACATTGAAGCTATCTTTTTTATTTCTTTCTACTTATCTTCTCTAATCCCCAAACCCATCATTAATCAAAGTATCCTGATAATTCATTCTATATTACTTCTCACATTTGGCACTTCTTTTTTCAAACATTCGTACCATTACTATAGCACACGTGCTTATTACCTTATATCTGGATTCAGATTAAGATACGGGAACTATTTGGTGAGTACCTACTAGATATCAGACACTGGTAGCTGCTTTCCTAAACATTGAATGTTCCTCTAGATTCTTGCTTCCAAGATATCCACAACCTACAATATATTACATATATATATATACACACATATATATACATATATGTATCTAAAATATTAATTTAGCCATCTCTTCTTTCCCCTAGCAAAATTCCTCCAGTGACTCCTGATTATATTTCTCTTTTTCAACATTAACTCTACTCCACTGAAACTGTATATTTGCTCACAGCTTTATGCACTGTGGTATATTGAAGAAAATGATCATAGATTTTCTTTTTCCATCCTCACATAAAAGCTTTGCAATGTGAATCTGTAGGTCACCCAATTCAAATGTGGCTTCTCATTTTCTACTCTCTTGTGATTAGTTTTTTTAATGAGGTAAGGGCAACATGATAGAAGCAGAGACTTGAAAAGAAGTTTGGTATATCATGCTAAGTGAAATAAACCAATCCCAAAAAACGAGAGGTAGAAAGCTCCCTCTGATAGGCACACACTTACTCACAGGGATGGTGAAGGGAGGAGGGGAGATTCACTGGATTGGACAGGGCAAATGTGGGGAAGGGAGGGAGGTTTGGAATGGGAAAGACAATAGAATTAATCATATGTAACTTTCCCATATTCATATATAAATACATGACCAGTGTAAGTCTACACATTGAACAACCACAAAAATGGGAAGTTATACTCCATGTATGTATGATATTTCAAAATATATTCTACTGTCATGTATAACTAAAAAGAACAAATAAAAATATAATACAATGAAAAAAAAAGAAGTAGTTTTTTACTAGGACTTGCACCCTCTTATTGTACCTAAACCCTAGCTACCATGATGGAGGAGGTTTCCTCTGATAGCAGACATTTGGTTGAGGCTGCCCTCAATTACTAGCCACCAGTCAACCACCAGCTGCCCACACATGCAGGAGAGTTCCTTATAGAGGTTAGCAGAGTCAGGCTGGACAAGAAAAACCACCCAACCATCCACAAAAATCATGAACTAAAGTAATTAGTTGCTTTAAACCACAAATTTTGGTGTGATTTGTAGCAAAAGGTAATAGATAGCTATAGTTCAATTACCTTGTTTTTAATGTTTTCTTAAATACTCCAGTTCTACTCTGTTCTTTCTCTTTCTCTCTTCTGAGCTCTTATGGTATTTCAAGGATACCAGTAGTTCCAAGAGATCCTGTTATTTTTCTCACAAGAATGTCATCAATGCCACTTTCATGGGAACATTTCATTGTATACTGTATTATTAATATATTCTGAGTCTATTTTCTGCACATAGATAATAAATCTGATCTGTCTTCTTGGAATTTTGGTATCTCTTCAGAATTTATCAGTTTTCTATGGCCAAAGCAAGCTTTCAAAAAATATATTTTATTAAATTTAAGTTCCCTCCCTAATTAAAAAATGAACTATTTTAGTACAAAAACAGTTTGATAGGTTATATTAGTGAAAAAACACATATATGCCCACGTTATATATTTGAGCCTAGTAATTTTCTCTGTCCTCCTCCTGTGCTCATCTAAGAAATCTGACTGAAGAACTCCCTGCCCAAAGAGATATGCAAGAGCAAAACAGAGAAAAGAGTGAGAACCCAACATGCCCTGGATATTTTTCTAATCCTTCATAGTAAGTAGTAGGATGAAAGTGGCTTATCTTATTTATCTTTCAGCTTGATGTCAAATGTACATTGTGATATGCATAGGATACACAATGAAGCTGAGCTTTTTCTTCTGTGGGACCACTAATTTAGAAATTTCTAGCATTTATTTTCTAAAGTGCCTACAGCATTTTTAATTCACTGCTGCATTAAAGTAATTTTTGCATTTAATATGGAATAAAGGCAAACCTGTCACACAATGCCCTAACCACAGGTATGTGGGCGAACAGTTGTCTATAGATTATAGGTTGGAAACAGATTCAAAGGAAAGCTAAGAAAGGCAAAACAACTCAATTTGGAATGTGAATCAGCTTGGAATTGGCATGCTTCAGTGAGGATGGTGTATTTTATTTCCTCATTCAGAGATGATACCCCAATATGAATTCTGCTTCTAAAATGTAAGGGGTGTTATTTTCCAATCTGACAGATTTGAGGATCTCTGAGCATTGAATTAAAAAAAAAAAAAAGTATCTGCATTTCCCACAAACCTGCTGTTGAAGTTAAATGTTTACATGTAAATATCACCATCAAATATTTTATCTTCTATTTACCTGTCAACTTTAATTCTTTGAAGTACTAATACGTTTGAGTCCAAAAATAAGGAACTTTGCAGAATCAGAATAAAAACACAATACATGTAGATTGTATGTGTGTGTGCGGCTTTTCATGACAACTCTATATTTGGCTCATTTTCCCTTTTTGTGTCTCAAAGGCTGTATCCATTCATTCTTCAGGCAAAGAGGCTGATGGTGCGGGTTTCCTTGTTCTTCAACTTCTGACTGAATTCACTCCCTGCATAACAGTTGAGTAAAATGTTCACTTTGCTTCATACACTACTTGTCTCACTGACGACCAATGAAAATGAATTCTTAGTTAATTAGGGCTAAGGCAGGCAAAGAGGAAGAAGCATCAGAGAAGTTGAAGTTGAACTAAGTTAAAGGACCTAGGTTTGTTCCCATTTCTAAATTTCCAGGCCAAAGGCAATGTATTGCTCATTCAATTCCATCCTTTATGTTTTTACTGAGCAAAAATTCCTCATGCTTCAAACTAAAAGCAATAGACTTGCTTCAGCAGGTGAATAGATAACAAAATTTGTGGCATAGCTGTATAAGGGAATATTATTTAGTTTTAAAAATAAATGAGTGATCAAGCCATGAAAAAATGGGGGAAGGAGGGTGATTCTTAAATATGGCTAAGTAAAAGAAGCCAATGGGAAAAGTTACATAGTGCATGATTCCAATTATATGACATTCTAGATAGTCAAAACTGTAGAAAGATTAAAAATGCCAGTGATCACCACTCTCTTCTATTGTTTAGACATGAAATAAAGCTGAAAAAGTAATTATTTCACAGAAAAGTTAAAAAAATCACTTTTATGCCTTAAAACAAAGTTTTGGGCTAATTTTTATTATAGATAAATTATTCTCATGCCTAAATTTTTTGACCTAGGAATACAGAAATTGGTTTTGAATATTTTGGAAGAGTAGAGGGATTGTGTGTATTAACCTTGTATTTCATCCTCTTGATAATTATATACACACACAGAGTGTAATTTTGCATTTACTGACAAAATATTATGGTTTTTCTTGTTTGCATGAGGCATGGCACTTCATGCTATTATCTCGTCAATGGAAAGAAACGTGGTCTGCCTTCAGGAAAAGAACAGTCCAGTGGAGAAAGAGACACATAAAGAAACAAATATAGTAACAATCTATTATTGAACCAACTTTGTAATTGAATATCTACTATGTTCCAAGTACTAGTTTAGGCAATAGTGATATATTGATTGACAAAATTGACTAAAATCTTTTCTTATAGAGGACGCAGTTTAGTAAAAGAAAAAAAAAATACACACACACACATCAGGCACTGTGGCACATGCCAGGCATGGTGGTGCACCCTGTAATCCCAGTGGTTGGGGAGGCTGAGGCTGGAGGATTGCAAGTTCAAAACTGGTCTCAGCAAAACCAAGATACTAAGCAACTCAGTGAGACCCTATATCCAAATCAATACAAAATAGGGCTGGGGATATGGCTCAGTGGTCACGTGTCCCCGAGATCAATCCCCAGTACCAAAACACACACACACACACACACACACAGGAACATACAATAAGTAATTATAATAGACTTTGTACCATAGTTCATGATTTCAACACTATTGAAATTCTGAGCTGAATCATTTCTTGTACATTATAGGATTTTTAGCACGTTCCTGAACTCTGCTCCTACTAGACGCCAAGAGCACCCATCTCCCCAATTCTCTTCAGAGTAAAAAATTAAAACTGGCTCCAACTTTATTAAGTTCCTCTAGGAAGAAAGAATATTGCCCTGGGTTGAGAACTGTATGAGATACAGAATCAGCTTTCTTAAGGAAGTTACATTTAAATTGAGAGCTGCTGTGAGAGATTCAATCAGGTGAGGGAGTACCAGGACAACTTATAATGGAAGGATACCTGCCATGTAACTGGGTGGTTAGCAAGAGCCCTCATGTCCTTGCTCTAAATATAGTGAACCTGAAACTTGCCCCAGCCTCCCCTTCGTCTTTGTTCCTCTTCCTGTGTGTGGTGTCTAATTCAAGTGGAATTGTCTTGCTGTGAAATTCAGGATTTCCTTAATTGTTCTTCAATTTCAGTGCACGCATACACACACACACACACACATACACACACACACACACCACGTACACAAAACTGTATGAGGCAAGTTTTCAAGATGTGAAGAGGCAGGGTCTCCCCTGCAAACATCTTTAAGCTAAGAATTGAGCAGTTCCCCTCTAGGAAGTCCTTTGTGCTCCCATGCACATTGGTTTATCACCCATAAATTCCCTAATCTCACACTGGCTAACTTTTCCTCCCTCTCATGAACCAATTTCAAACAAAACACTTGTTTCCCTCCATTTCTGACATATAAAAACTTTACTTGCACTTTGTTGCTTGGATTCTTATTGACATCTTCACACTCAATGTTCCTCCTACTTTGGGCAAAATACTAAATTAATTTTATTTTCAAATAAGCAACATGAGCCCACAAACTGTGGTGCCAACTCCTAAGATAATAAAGACTTCACTTTTCTGTGCTGTAGTACAGTCCCTTGAAAGCTCCTAAAAAGGAAAACAGGAATGATAGTACACTCAGATTGGTTTCCTATAGAACAAGGGCCTTTACAGAGCCTTGAAGAACACTATTCTCTTAGGACAAGGAAGAAGAAGAGGTCAACAGCCTCAGTGGGCATCTACTATGTGAAGGAAGCAACAGGAATTGAGACTAGGAGGAATGAGGAGTGAGGAATGAGAAATGAGGAATGAGGAGTGGGGAGAGAGAGGATCTTAAGATCATGTTATCTTAATGCTATGTATAAGCAATGTGGGAGTCATTACAGGACTTTTAATTAATAGAATAAATTGAAGAGATTCTCATTTTAGGAGGAAAAACATTCACTGAAAGAGTTGTCAACTGGTGTCAGGAGGCCAGGTAGGTTAGTACAGTGAATGATCCAAGTGGGAGATAATGAGGCTGACTCTCAAGGGGGAGTTCAGGGTGGGTAATGAAGCACTATGTGCTTTATTGTTATTAACTATTTTAATCTACCCACCAATTATATAAGGTCATTACCAAATTGTCATCTTACAGAGATGCTTCTCCACTTACCTGAGGCCATTCAGCTACTAAGAGGTAGAACTCTAATGGTAATCCAGGCCCAATTTCAACCCAACCCACCCAAAATAAATGGAGTTGATTTTGTTTTTTCTTGTGTGTGTGTGTGTGTGTGTGTGCTTTTTTTAAATTTTTTGAGGTGGGGGGAAATATAGAAATTGGAGGGAATTTTTATAAATCTGATCTCAAAATTTTTAAGCAACACCAATAAAGGGGATATAAATATCATTTTTTGCTCTATTTTTAATATATTTATGTTGTTAAGTCTTGGTAAAAAAAAACAGATACAGCAATCAGAGAAACATCTAGATATACTATACAGTTTTTGCTTGATTGAGAACACCATTCTGATATTGAAAGAATTGTGCAGAACAATAGTGGAGGAACAAAATATTTGGAAATAAGCTGTTATCTTTAATTTTGCAATAATAATCTTGAGGTACTTGAGAGCATTCCATGTGGAAAGTTAGATATATGAATCTAGATTTCCATAAAGATCCTTGAGGAAGTATAAATAAAATGAAGTAATAGCCAAATCACAAATGGATCAGAAAAATAAAAAAATGAATGCTGTTCACATCTATGAATATCTCCTCTTGGAAACCAAATAGGGATTAATTGAAAACCTATATATATATACACACACACACACACACACATATACATATACACATCTATACATCACATCATCTCCCGATTTTTCTCCTTGATTCTATTTGTATGCACTGTTCTTCCTCTCAGAAAATCACTGCTTCATCTTTCTAGTGGTTACTCAGGCCAAAAAACTTGGAGCTGTCTTGATCTACATCTTATTCTCTCAAAAAGTCCACATTCTATCTATTAGAAAATCTTCTTGATTTACCTTCAAAAGCCCAGAATGAGACCTTCTGCCACTGTGGTGCAAGACTATTCTCCAGCAAGTCTGCTGGATTATCTCAGCAGACTTTTCATAGTCACCTCTGTTGCTTTCCATGCCTACCATGGTACATATATTGTCCAAACCAGTGATCTTTTAAAATGTAAGTTATACATGGTAGATATGGGCTTAAACAAGTTCCTGAGCCAAAGCAATGGGGAAAAGAAAATTTACAGCATATTAATATCTACGAAAAATAAAATTTCTCAATCCCTTCTTCTTTTAATATACTAATTTTAATTTGAGATCATAAAACTAAATATAAAAGCTAATATAAATTTTCTAGAAAATAAAGTACAGTTTTTCAAACTTGTGAAAATTTATTAAAAAGAACACATAAAGTACTAACCTGAAAAAAACAAAACTGATAAAATAGATTTTTTTCAAAGCAAACATTTCTGCTCATCAAATGACTCCATTAAGAAAATGAAGTGGGCAAACCAAACACAGGGAAAATGTATATTTTATATGTGTATCTGAAAACATACATATATTCTTTATGCATGTAGGAAATATAAAGAACTTAAATAAATAATACAAAGACCAGCAATTTATTTGCAAAGTCAGACAAAACAATTGAAGAGGCATATCACAAAGAGGTTATTGGAATGACCAGTAAGCTAGGGAAAGATGCTCATCATTAGCTGTTGGAGAAATGCAAATTAACACAGCAAAAACTGGCCATTTTCCACCAAATTGTATGAAACTATTAAGCAAAAAGGCTAGAAATGTTGGTAGAGAGCAAGCACAATGCTTATTCAATATTGATGAATGTATAAAATAACACAAATAATTTGGAGAAGTGTTTGGCAGTTTACACTAAAGTTGAACATACATCTATCCTATGACCCAGCATGAAAGCTTGTAAAAAGTATTTAAAGAATTAGAATTAGAAAAGAATTAGAAGTATTTAAAGAAATTAGAATTATGTTCTGAAAAATAAATCATGGCAGCCTTATTCATAATGGCCCCAAAATGAAAACCAAATATTCACCAACAGGAAAACAGATAATGTAAAGAAACATTAGAATACTATAGAACAATAAACATATACTGTTTATTGTAACAAGGATGAATGTAACAAGGATGAATCTCATAAACATCTATTGAGAACAATATGTCCGACACAGAAGAATAGATACTACATGGTTCCATTTAGATAAAGTTCAAGAACAGAAAAATGGTAGAATAGAATAAGAAAAGGCACAGGGGAATTTTCTGGTGTGCTACAAATATTCTATATGTGGTTCTGGTTGGTGGTTACATGTGTATCTATAAATATATAATTGTCAAGGCACAGAGCTGAAAATTAAGTACAATAAATTTTATTTCTTATAAATCATAATCAACAAATCAAAAAAAAGGAAAAATTTTAAAATGCAAGCCAGATCATGTCAGTTCTGTAAGAAAGTCAGTGATTCTACAAAGGCTTTTAAAGTATGAATGTGCTCTTCCTTCCCTCACCTCCATCTTTTTACTTAAAGATATCATCTCCTACCACACTCCTTTACTTCATTCTTTTCTACTTAAATGGCTTTCTTTCTGTTCTGTAAACACATCAATCAGTGACTCCTTAGGATTTTCATATCTGCTGTACTCTAGCACTGGAAAGCCCTTCCCTGGAGTTTTACCATTTGTTCTATTACTTTCTTTAGCATCTACCCTTTTGCCATTTTACCATGAAACTTTCCCTTTCAACCTTATTAAAAAATAACCCAATAAACACATGCAACATATGCATGCTCACACATGTGCCTACTCACATGCATAGACACATACACATTGCCACCACCTGAACCTCCATTTCCCCCAACTGCTTTGTCTTTGAAAACACCATCTCACTTATTATAAAATGCACCCATTTATTTTATTTAAAAATTATTTCCCCTAAGTACAGTAATAGGGTGGAGACTTTGTATTTATACTTCTATTTCTCAGTAATAGATCATTTGCTTAAGTGCTATATTGAGTATTTGTGTACCTCTAAAATTCTATGTCAAAATCCTAAAGCCCAATGTGATGGTATTAGTATGTGGTTCCTTTGGGAGATAATTCAATTACAAGGACAGAGCCTTCATGAATGGAATTAATGCCCTTTAGAAAAGACAGGAAAAGCTTGCTGTCTCTCTTCTTTATGCCATGTGAGGATAAAATAAGAAGACAGCTCACTGAAACCAGGAAATGAGCTTTTCCTAGACACCAGATTTGCTGCCATCTTGATCTTAGACTTCCAGCCTCCAGAATTTCTACTGTTTATAAGCCACTCTTTCCACAGAACTTTTTTATAATGGTCTGAACAAGGACATGAATATGATAATCTCTTGATAAGTATTTGTTAAGTGATTATTATTTCAATATAGATAACTGTTTTTAAGTATTAAATGAGATATGAGGTCTGAAAACAGAATGTATTGCCAAGGAACAGATTGGATAAACAAAATATAACAATGCAAATGTGAAGTCCAACATAGAACAGCCAGAGTTTTACTATAGTTTGTAACTCAGAGTCTGAAAGTTTAAGCAAGCTGAGCTCATAGACATTTAGAACTATTCTAGTCAGAGAAACAAATTACTTCACTGTAACTGTGCATGTGATTGTGTTTGGTGTTATTGAAAGACTGTTCACCACGTCCTAATGAATGAAGAAGTAGTAAAGCGTGGGCTCCTGAGAAATGTTTTATTTTTTAATCCATCCAAGTTTTATTCATTCTCATAAAATGAAAATTCAATAATGCCAATTTTAGTGAAATAAAGTATTTTAGATCTGAATAGAAAGTACAGTTAAGTCTATTTAGAGCTTTACTTCATGTAATTATGTGTTATTTTAATAATCCAAATAAAATTGTGACTGTTAGAGTATAGTTAATCCTCTGTTGTTCTTTGATAATTTAGCACTCGTATCGCCTGATAGTACTTCATATTGACCAATGGGGCAAAGCAATGGTATAGATTTAGATAAAAGAAGGGCTCTTAGGAAGATGATATGTATCACAGATGATGAGAAGCTAGAATTTGAGAAAGAAAGCAAAATATATTTTTGGAAATACTGTGAAAGCACCTCCAACCTTGAAATATACAAAACCATAAGATGTGGCATTACATCCTCAGATTTTGAAGAGAAATAATTATGATGCCTCATATGCAAATATTCAGGTTAATTTGAAGTATATCGGGGGTGGGGAGAGAAATATAAAAGCAAGAAAGAAAGCTGACATTTACTGGATGCCTTTTATTTCCCAGGCCCTGTCCTGACCTGTACTCCCATGATCTCATTTGATAAATATAATAATAAACCCAGGGCCATCCCTGGGATCCTTGCCTTGGGACTTCCTAATAGGTTTAACCATCTTTGCTTGAAGTGCTGTAAATACATTTTTAATTAATCTACTTTTGCTAAAGTCATAGATTAATACTGAATTATTTTTATGTGTGTACTCTGGTAGTAAAAATTCTAGTACATGCATGTTAGGCACCTCAGAAAAGCACTTGAAGTGTCTTCTGATGTGGTACACGTCTTTTCAGTTTGCATTCTTCATGTGCTTTTATCGTGGGAGCAGTGCTGCTCTAAAAACAATCCCACTCAGGATTTATCTTCTTCACCGTGTGAGAGAGCAGCACAGATATGTACTTTTTGCTTTTCCTGTCTTTCCCACCAGAGTCACTGTACTGACAAGAAACACTTGGCTTATGAATAGATTTAAGGTGGATTTAGGGCTTGGGAAGCAGAGTAATTCTTGTCAAATCCATGCCTGAGGAGAAAATTCATTTAAAAATAAATGAAAGAAGTATGGACCAATCAGAAGAAAAAGGAAGGAAAAGATCTGAAACAGGAACTTCTGACCTCATGGACTTCTGAGTCTTGAGCTTAGATGTCATTTTTCAAAGGATAGAGACCCAGTAAAATTAACAAGGAAAGATACAAATGCTTACAAGGAGAAAACCTGTGCTCAGGCATGAGGGACATAGTGATAGGTAGTGGAAAGTGGAGGGCAGGTTAAGGAGAAAGAAGTCATGCAGTCAGGTGATGACTATCTATATGGAAAGCAGTGTGTTCATCAGGGTATGGAAGAGGGCAAAGAAATTCTTAGGGCACAAGTGGAGTGCAACTGCAGAACCAAACAGTATGAGTCATGTATATATAAGTGACCTAGAATTTAAAGAAATCTCTTTACTACTTTCTGAGTGGTCAAGCCAGAATCACAGTAGATCCTGATTCACCATTAGAAGGAGATGTCAGGGGAGAGGGTGAGGAGAGGAATTAGGAGGGAAATCAATCACATAATATTATATGCATCTATCAGTATACTACAATGAATCCCACTATGTTGTGTAATTAATATGTACCAAAAAGAAAAGAAAAAAGATAGACATGTAGTAATTATTTTTTTAAAGCATTATCATTCAAAGTACTGGCTGGGGATGTGGCTTAGTGGTTCAGCATCTTTATAGCAACAGCAAAGCCTTGAGTTCCATCATTGGTACCACCACAGAAAAATCAAAATAAACAAAATAAACAAAGAGAAATTGCTTAATAGAGGCCTTCTCTTCTTTACTTATTCCATAATTAAGTAACATAATATAAAATGACTATTTTTGGATCTTTGCATGGTGCCTACTTAAAACGAGTAAATTACCAAACCTTGTAGTTTTACCAATTCCTTAATATACATTAGATCTCAATCAATACTCAAATTTGATATCTAGCTTATCACAGAAGTTTTATAATAGAGTAAAATTATTCTTACTAACATAATTTAAAAGGCTTCCTTTTCTCAAGTTCATTGAACATAGTAAGAAAAATCACTTGAGTTGAAGAAGAGTGCAAAGTTTACGCCAATTAGGAAAGCATTATATATTAGCAAAAAACCTCAAAGATCTCAGGAGTCAATCCTGTTCTATTTGACTCTATCATTATAAAGTTCTATGTATATTCTTAGAGATAGAAAGGAAAGATTATCTGTCATGTAGGATACAAATCATGCTTACTCAGGAATGCTGTCTTAATGGTAAATCAGTAGAAATTACTGCCTAGAAGAAGATATTATTCATTTCAACAAGCTATCAATTGCAGGTGAGAACATATTTATCTTATTAATATGTACAGTACGAGTGTAATTCACCTTACTGAAGTGTTTATGTCCTGCTCTCAACGAAATGTGTACTCTCATCACTCCCTTTCTGTCAGCACCACCATTTTGGTACCTTCTTTACTCTTCTGGTCACCAAAACCATCCATCCCCTGTCAGCTCAAGTGTGCATTTCCACATTCAGGCCTGCCTCTACATCTAACACCCTGGTCCATTTGTGCCTAAATATATTCTTCTAATGAGTCTTGTCATATATCAACCTCTAAAGTTTACATCTCATTTCTCCTTTGGTAGAAAAGAAATCCCAAGTCATGACTGAATGACGAAATCATAACCATCTGTGTCACATTAACACATGAACTTTCTGTTGAAGAACTTTATCAAAGGACATGGTCTTTCTCAAAGAGATTACCTAGAGAAGCTGAAGGTCTATCTCAATGGGACTGGAAGTCTAATTATCAATATGGGTCATTGCATATTTTAAAGGAGTAATATGTACGGTAGGAGTTGTGTTAAAATGTGAGATTTTATTCTATATTCACTCTTAAAGGAAACTCAATGGTCATTAGTAGTTTAGCCTACTAATTTTGGTCTGAATTATGGTTTTTTTTTCTATTGTTTGTACTTGCTCACTTACTGATACATTAGTCAAAATATTTTTAGTTTCTTCACAGACACACAAATTATTGCCCTATACTGTGTATAAAGATATAATAAGAATAGAGAAAAATGCTATCATTTTACTTTATCTTACAGTCTGCATCACTGGCTACAAATTTTCCTTTATTTATTTACCTATTCATTCATAGACCTAGAAATATTATTATATGTCCAATACTGAGTTACATATGTATTACTTAAATATATATTATACAATATGTACATAATTTTTATCAACATTTATATGATATAATGTATATATGTAAATATATCTTAACAGACATAAATGGGACAGAACAAGGAAACATCACTGAAAAAGGAAAAGGACATGTGATGGTTAATTTTATAGCTGAAGGAATGTCAGATAGCTGATGAAACATTGTTTCTGGGTGTATCCTTGAGGGTGTTTCCAGAGCATTTGAATTGTAAGACTGAATAAAGCAGACCTCTCTCACCAAGTGAGTGGGTCTCATTTAATTTAATCAGGATCCAGACAGAACACAAAGGTGAAGAAAGTGTGTCCTGTCTCTTCTAGAGCCCCTCCCTGCTCCCTGAACCAGATGGTATATTATTGGTTTCCCTGTTTCCCCAGCACTTGGACTGGAACTACATCACCAGTTTTCTTGGGTCTACAGATTGCAGATTGTTATGGTTTGGATGTGAGGTGTCCCTCAAAAGCTCATGTGTGAGACAATGCAAGAAAGTTCAGAAGACAAATGATTGGGTTATAAGTCTTAACCCAATCAGTTAATTAGTCCCCTGAATGGGATTAACTGAGTGGTAACTGAAGTGGTAGGGTATGGCTAGAGGAGGTGGGAATTGGGGGCATGGCTTTGGGATATACATTTTGTATCTAGAGAGTAGAAGCTCTCTCTCTTTGCTTCTTTATCATCATGTAAGCTGCTTCCCTCTGCCACAATCTTCCACCATGATGTTCGGCCTCACCTCAAGCTATAAGGAATGGAGCCCACCTTCTATGGACTAAGACCTCTGAAACTGTAAGCCCTCAAATAAACTTTTCCTCCTCTACAATTGTTCTGTTAGGTCTTTTAGTCACAGCAGTGAAAAGCTGACTGAAACACCGATGGAAAGCCCTGGGTCTTCTCAGCCTCTACATTCATGTAAACAATCCCTCAGAATATGTCTCTTTCTATGTATTTATATGTACACATCCTATGGTTCTATTTCTTTGGAGGACACTAACTTACACAGGGCAATATTCCTTTCCTAAGAGAAGATATAAATTAGAGATTTATTCCAACTTCTGCTTGTAAACTTTAGGGCAGAAGGGTTTTCCATGACTGATTATGGAATTTCTAAATATTCTACAAACATAAATATGTTTAGGGGTGATTCAACTATATATAGTTCACTTGGGGCTGTCTCAAATATCTTGTTTTTGTGTTGCGTCATTTGAGGCATCCTGTTCAACACAGTGGCATATTGCTATTGATTCTTATACATAAATACAGAGATATTATTTCTTTTTGGTTTTAGGGAAGGGAATGAAACAACCTGAAGTTGAGTAACAGAATATTTGGGGTAAACTGGCAGTCAGTCAGTCAGTGCAGTAAATTCTAGAAGAAGAGAGATAAAGAACAATTTCTCAAGTATAAGTCCAAACTGAAACTGAAGCAGGAAGACCAACAGGACTTAGGTGTAATGACAAGTGACAAGTGATCACCATAACGATTTTCCTGGAATGGAGTCCTGCTAATCTCTCCTCTGAGTCTAACACCAACTGCTCTCACTCTTGTAATACTCTTTGAAGTGATATGTGTGTGAGCACAGGCAACCACATTGTCAGGAAGGATTTGCTTTTAAAGTCTTTAAAAAGCCAAAGCAAGTTTTGGTAAACCACGATTACTATTTGGAAAGAGAAATTTTATGCTTTCATTATTATCTTATATTAAACAAACATATTAACTATTGGTAATGTATATTTATGGGGAGAGGGTGAATTGTGGGGAGTCTATAAAAATAAAACCTCAAATGACCTTAGCTCTCACTCAGAAAAGTGCCTTTTGAAAGAAAATCCATTTCATTATGAATTTGACAAATGCCTTAAAACAACAACATAAATAAAAATTCAGTAGCCAGACCTCTTTTTGCTTACTTTGAAGTCTCTTCCAGAGTTAAAAGAAATAAAATAAATAAATATTTAAAATGTGTCTCTCATAGCCAGAGTCTCAAGGCTCTGAGCTGTATTTCCTATCTCACTACCATCACCTGACAAGTTAGGGCAGGTCAAATATATGTGAGTGCCATCAGACCTTCTGGCTTCCTCTTGTTCCTTTATTCTTTATCATTAAGCAATCACTTTTAGGCATTCCATAGTCATTTCAATGGTCAGGGGCTGCAACTTAGTGGTAGAGGCTGTCTAGCTTGGTACGCATTCAGCACCACCAAAAGCAAATTTAAAAAACAAACAAGAAACATCTTAGCTGAAGTAGTAACTGATGGCAAAGCTTTCCTTGACACCTCCTTCCCTACTCAGAATCCAGTTCTCTCTAAGAATTCCTATAATACTTGGTTAATAAGCCTTTCCAACCTTGACTTCTTCCCACTCTCAGCAGCAGGTAGACACTAATTATATTAGTCAGCATGTTATGGTTGGGTTCACAATATTCAATAAGAACAACTTAAAGGAGAAAACATTTATTCCACACTCATGGCTTTAGAGATTCAGTCCATACTTGTAAATTTCAGGTCCATGGTAAGACAAAATATCATGAGGGAAGGCTACCGTGGAGGAAGAGAGGAAGATTATTCACTTCATGGCAGTCAAGAAGCCAAGAGAAAGAGAGTGATGCTCCAGGGAAAAATACAACCCTAAAAGCAAGCCTCCAGTGAGCTACCTCTTCTAGCCACACCTACTTGCCTCTAGTTATCACCCAGTTCAGTAGTCCTTTCAAATTCATCATCAGATGGATTAATCCAATGATTAGATCATGACTCTCATAATCTGATCATTTCAACTGAATGTTCCTGCATTGTCTCACACATGAGGACACCTCATATCTAAACCATAACACTGATGATCCATTGTTCTATTATTTTATCCCAAAGGGCCTAGCCAAGGGAGGGAGAAGCTATAGAAGAAGAGGACAAGAAGAGGCAAATATTTTTAAAGCTGAGATCTTGGTTTATTCATGCTGAAACATTTTAATAAATATTTTGCATATTCTTCTCATTTACTCAGTTGCAAGCTGTGTGCCAAGCACCTGACATGTACCATTGTTTTTAGACTCAAAAGGAATTCCTTAAATTTATTTATTAATGTTATCATTTTATGGGCAATAAATGGACTACTCAGGATAAGATATCTGCCCAAGGTCACCCATCTGGTAAGTTAGAAAATGAACTGATTCCAAGGCCCATGATCAAAAGAGTCATGTAAAACTATTAATTTGAGATTTGAGGAATTTGGAAGATGTAATCTGCTAATACATTGGGATAGATAATGATGGTAGCTGGTAAGATAAACTGCCTAGCCTGGGGACTGCAGAGATGAACTCCAGAGAGGCAAAAAATTAGAAAAATGCTACATACATGGTGACAAGATGGAGAGGTTTTTCACATGTGTGATAACAGATAATAACCCTGGGCTTAGGAGCATGACTCATAGTTCATTTTGTTACATAGCTTAGTTCCAAATTTCACTTTCTCTAGACACCAATAAGAATAACAAGTAGCTCTAGATACAGGCCTTTTCTCATGTGGACCAGCAGCTATGAGGCAGTACCAGAAACCCCAGCCTGTAAGATTCTTTTGGATATCATGAAGCCAAAGGAAAAGCCCCTGTTGACAATCAGTGAGATGTCTTCTTTTGGTTTACCCTATGAATCCTGCCAATACCTGGCCAGAACAGAATTCCATCCTCCAGAAAGACTGTGTGCTCAGAGATCACTAGATGGTTGTACATGCTGGCCTGTATTCTAAATGGCTTTAGGTTCTTCTCAAGAGACAGCATCAGAAGTTGAGCTATCAAGTGAGCCCTATAGAGTAGAAAGTGACAGTGTCTGAAGTAATGTAAAGCAGCCCTACTGAAGGAAAGTCAGAGAGGATGCCTTTTGGTGTTGAATGCACCAATGCACTCATTGAGCAGACTCCTGTCTTCCTTGGAATCATTGTTCATACTTTCCCAGGAAGGTAATTATTTCATATTATAACTGCAACAGAAAAACTAAGATAACAACAGTAGTGACAACTAATATTTACCAAGTATTTACCATGGACCAAAACTCTTTAATAATAGTACCCTCTTATTCATGGAGAAATATTTCTTTTTTAAAAACTTAATTTTTTATTCGTGGTACTTCTTAGTTAAACATGATAGTAGAATCTATTTTGACATAATTATAAAAGCCTAGAATATATCTTGTTCTAATTCAGTCAAGTATTTCAAGATCCCCAGTGGATGCCTGAAGTTACAGAATCAATCCTTATATATACTACATTTTACCATATGTATGCTACTCTAGTAAAGTTAAATTTGTAAATCCAACACAGAAAAGACTAACAACAATAATAAAATAGAACATTTATAACAAAATACTATAATAAAATGTATGTGACTATGTCTCTCTTTTTCTCTTTCAAAATATCTCATTGTACTGCAGTCACTCTTTTTCCTGTGATAAGTGAGATGATACAATGCCCATGAGAGGAAGTGAGGTGAATGACATAGGTATTATGATGTAGTGTTAGATTTCTATTGACCTTCTGATGATACATCATAAGGAGGATCATCTGCTTCAGGTGATCCTGGATCATCAAGCCTTGACAATGTTAGTGGTTGGATGTT
>JAJEJO010000220.1:121321-228934 GCA_020662805.1 Glaucomys volans
AATCTGATTTTAAGTCCTTTGGGTATAAGCCAAGGAGTGGGATAGCAGGGTCAAATGGTGGATCCATTCCAAGTTTTCTAAGGAATCTCCACACTGCTTTCCAGAGTGGCTGCACCAACTTGCACTCCCACCAGCAATGTATACATCCCTTTCTTTTTAATTCGTCTGTATTGCTGCAGAGGTGTAATCCTTTAGTGATCGTGTGGGTGACTTTAATGTTACATTCTGTCCATGTATTTTATTCCATGATTTTTTTTTCCTTTAATGTCTGTGCAATTTGGAACACCAACAAATTCTGTAATCTCCACATTGCCAGTTCTGGTTCAATTTCTTCTTCATTTCCCTCTTACTCTGTGTAAAACAACAAATTTTCCCAGCTCCTCATTTATTAAAACATCTCAATGGTCTTCAGTGTGTTCTTCCATTTTTCCATCAAGCATATCAGTAAATCCTTCTCCACCAACTTGCCCTACTACATGACTGATTTTTTCCAAGTTCTCCATTGATTCTCAAAAAGTCTTTACAATTATTCATAATTTCACTCCATAAGTTCTTCCATCAGGTATTTAGATTCTGGTTTCAATTAATCCACTGCAGATGGGATGTATGCTATTGCAACAGCAATAGCAAATGACTCTCAAAACCACATTCTTTCCAGATTAGGACCTATATCAATTGTTGATTAAATGCCATCGAATAGGCAGTGGGTGTATACGGCCTTGACAAACTAATAATGTGGTCAAAGGGCTGAAGCAATGAGGTTGTATTTGAAGGTAAAATTACAACCTCAACAGTTTCATTTTCATAGCAAACATATTCAGGATGGCCAGTTGCCTTTTAACCTTTTCTATTATTAATGGAAGCATTGGAGGAACTATTAAATAAACAAGAAGGCTGCCACCACAATTTATCTTTATGTTACTGTAATACAAGCATATCTTTTTTTTTCTTAAGAGTACATAGGTTCTTCTCTATACACACCATGCCTGACTTTATCATATACCTGCAATATTGCCAGAGTACCAGAGCTAATCTGTCCTTCCATATTTTATGCTCTGGTGATGACTTTGTACTTTTATGAATGTAGTTTTTATTGGGCAACTTCTTCCAGGAAAACCCACCTTTACTGCAATTGAAGGCTTGCTTTGGACAATAACCTTTCTCCTTAGTCAATTTCTTAAACTCTGCCGGAAATGAGGCAGCAGGTTCTACATTGGCAAACAGCAGATACAGCCTTTCCAGTAATTTTTGTATTTTTCAATCCAAACTTATTCCTGAGTTTAAGTAACTATCCCTGACTTGCAATAAATGGCTTAGTGTCTCTCATTTCAAGTGATCTTTTGCTGAAGTCTTCAGATAGGCTCAATGCTTTCTAGCACAATATATCGCTGTCAAATGGAACACACTTTCTCTTCATGTCTCCCACCCGCAAATTTAATATGTTTTCCATCTTAACTAAGCACTGATCACACATTGTGGCCATAACCTTTACAGTTTGAAATGCAACAGCAAAAGCAGCATGAATTTCTTTTTCTTCATTCCCAATTTCACGGATTGAAGATTTTTTCTTACTGTAGATCTTAGCAACCTCAGCATACATTTTTTTCTTTCCTTATTAAGTCAAGAATTTTCATTTTTCCACATAAAAGAAGTGCCTTAGCCTTTCTCTGTCACATCTGAGTTGTCAGCATCACTCCTCTTGCACCGTGAGGCTCTTCTTATTTGTTTTTATTAGTGCACTGTAGTTATACCTAATGTTGGGATTAATTTTGACATAATCATACATGAATGGTACATAATATGCCTTAGTCCCCAGTGCTTCCCCTTTCCCTACCTTCCTCCCTCTCCCAGCTCTTCTTCCTCTACTCTGCTGGTCTTCCTTCAATTTTTTTAAATCAGTGCTTTATAGATATACATCTATTCACTATACATAGCATACTTCAGTCAATTTCATTCCACTGTTCCTTAGTAAAGAAAGGGTTATGTGAACACAAGTACAAGCACTGAGACACCATGATAGCTGATAACCAAGACATCTACTAAGTGACTAACAGGTAGGGGGCACATGCAGTATAAATATGCAGGACAAAGAGGTGACTCAAAGGGGTGACAAGATTTCTTCATGCCATTTCAGAATGGCATACAATTTAAAACTCATGACTTGTTCATGTCTGGAAATTTCCATTTATATTTTCAGATCATAATTGACCATGGGAACTAAAACAAGGGCAAGTAAAACTGTGGATAACAGGAATCTACTGTATGTACTTTATATCAATTAATTTCTTGTAATACAAATACCTATATGGAGGTGTAGATATATAAACATAAACCATTTACATTCCAAACTCACCTTAATACTCATATAATCAATTCCAAACTGTCTGATTATCAGGCAAAATAGAGGAAATCAGAAACCATGAGCAAGCATATTGATTACAGGCTTGGGATATTTATTCCTATAATCTTCTAACCAAACCTAATGCAGAATTCAGCATCTTTTAGTATTTTCAAAATGTGGACTAGATATGAATCAGTTCAGTTTAGAGAATGGCATTCCACTTATAGAATTTGAGATCACAAAACCCAAGACCTTTTAACCAAAATTACATTTTCAGGGAAATTAAGGATTTAATTTAAGGAAGATATTAGGCTGAAATTCATCACTGTATGCTGGGAGGATACTTAGGATGACTTTAAAAATAAGAAATTCTAATAAATGGATTTGCAAATAGGAACTGAACAGCTATAATTATTTAAGAAGGATGAAGAGCTTTTCTGGCAGTTAAATGAAGTATTTTATTGGTCTCCCATATGTTCATCAACCATATCTCTTTTATCTAACATCCCCCACTTCAAAAGAAGTCATTTAAAAACATTTTTAATTTATATTCAGGAAGGAAAACCTATCCCTTGTATTCAGAGAGAATGGATCCAATGCTCTCACATGTAGCTCAGGATTTCCAGGCAACACCTTCATGCTGCATCGGCAAGGCCTCTTTGCAACTTCAATAAAACTCATTTATGCTCACGGCAGTCTTTCAGTTTCACCATACGCAATAGAATAGTACACATTTTTACTCTCCTCCTCCAGAACTACTCCGATATCTCCTGGTGTCATATCTATCTCATGTCTACAGAAGTCCTAATAAAATCCTTACCACCATCTAAGGGCAGCCTCATCTAGACACAGTATCTAGTCTGTGTGTACCTACTTGTAGTTTGGCCTCTGAAATACCTCTAGCTCAATATTTTTGAGAGGAAAATATTATAAGGTAGTAGATAAGTTAGACCATGAGCCCATGGGTGCAGATGTCATGTTTTATTGCTTTACCCAAACTACAAATACAGACAAGCCTTTAGAGACAAGAAGGCAGTGTGGGAAATGTATTGACACAGGCTTTTAAAGCACACAGGAGATTCCCCCACCTGCTTAGTTCTCACATCAAGATTTTAAATGGCCATGAGTTTCATTTGCCTTATTGTACACATATATATACATAATATATCTGATATCAATGTATGCATATATGTGCACATTTATATAAACATCCACCAATAAGATAGATACATGTATTTCTATTTTTTAAATGACAAAACTGAATCTGTGGATAATCTAGAAATTACTGAAGAGGAGAGAAATAAATAACTGATTGAAATCCCTTGTCTTCAAGCTTGACTTTCATGAGAAAAAAAATATTTTGAAGTTTGACCTGAAAAGATATCACCACTCTACAGTAATTTGGTTTTTAGGTGTTATATATTATATGGAGGAAAAGAGATCTTCAGTGTCTGAATTGCACAATGGCAACCTATCTTTTTACATGCAATAATTCAAGGAACTCAGGATATCACATGAGTTTGAGGACTAGGGGACTGGGTTGACAGCTGTCATTTCCAGTTGTTTCAACCAAAACCCTATTTAAATCCCCAAATGCAGCTTAGCTTTTCCACAGCCTACTTTTTAATTTGTAAATCGGGATTTAAAGTGTTTAACCTCTTTGGGGCATATTTAACAATATCCAGTGACATTAGACCACAGTAATTAGTATTTGTAAAGAGATTTGGGATTCTGAACGAAAGCAGTTATAGAAGTGCAGAATACTAGTATTTCTGTTTATCAAGAGTCAACCTTAATCAAAACAGAGATAGAGTAACCTAAAAGGAATCAAAGAGTCATAGATACATAAAACTTTCACTTAATAGCAATAATATTTTTTTCTGGTTTAAAAACAATTTTCTTTAGCAGACATATTAAAAAATCAAATATATTAAGTCAACATTTTTGTAGATAGATACATGTCAGCTTTTTCTTTTCTTCCCTGAAAGATGGATTAGGCTGAGCAGCGGTAGCTGTCGGAAGCTCAAACTCCCTGCCTCCCAGAATGGGTACTTGTAATTAAAAGCTTAGCTCACCTTATCCTTCCAGTTTCCCAGGCGAAAAGTCAAAGCCTGCATTTAATTGCATATATATGTGTGCATGTTTCTAAATCCAAAGCTCCAAAGAGAGTCAGTGCTTGGGAGGCACAAGGGCAATGCACAGACAGATATTTGACACAGAATCAAAAATAAAGGAAAACAGAAAAGGGGTTGATAAAACAACAGAATGTGCTACTTAGTTCCCTTTTGGTTTGTTACCAAACTAGAACAGGAGTACTTGCTGTTTGGCATTTCTACTAAGATAAGCAGCAAAAATAAACCAACCCAAGAATGCTGTATTTGCCTGAAGATTTGCTATAAGCATATTCTATTTTTTGGTTGGTGTATTTAATCAGAGTGCTGTCAGAACTGGGGTGAAAATGTGGCAGAATCATTCTGTTGAGGGAAAGCCAGCTCCAAGTATGCCCAGTGGAGCTGATCTGTGGCCTGGAGGTAAGACTGGGTGGATTATTGCTAGGATGGTTGTTCAGGGATCAAGACCCTGACAAACCAACCTACAGAGAAGTCAGACCACAAGAACCTGGGCCAGAGGCCAGGCCAAAGTATTTTTTGAAGCAGAGAAAGAACAAGAAGAAAGACAGTCTCCAACAGCACATAATCAGCAGGGCTAGAAAGTAGAGGCACAGTAGTATTGATCCTGATGAGACTGGCAATCACATAGAGAAAACTCCAGTTTCTGAGAGGATTGGAGATAGGAAAATAATCTTTGGCTGAACACAGAGACCATATCATGATAATCAGCAGCAAATTGGACTTGGTGATGAACCCTGCCCTGGGCTAGGACTGGAAAACAAAGCCAGAGGATTACAGATCAAAAAGGGAGTTAAGAATTATCTAGACTCACAGTACCCCATGCACAGTAGGCTTCTGAGTAAACTACTGTTTGATAAGAATGAATGATCTTTTTTCTTGCACAGATGAAGGAATTAAGTACAAAATAGAAGTGACCTGCTGAAGTTAAAATGTTAGAGCACTCATAACTGGAACCCAGCTTTCTCCCAAAGCTAAGACATCAAATACAACTCCATTACCTTGCCCTGGAGAGCAACCTGGAGATATTGAGGGTGAAGGAAGGCCTGGCACTGAGGTCACTGGGAGTCAGCAAGCCCAGGCAGGCTTTTCTGAACCGACACTGCATGTGCATGCAAGACAAAACTGTCACCTTCTGTATGCAGGTGATCATGAAAAACACTTGGTTCATCACTATTTGCACAGTGATGAGATTTCTAGGCAGGAGATTAGAAGATACTATTTAAGAATCCCAAACACTGAACAAGAATAGAGTTTTTTAAATGCTGATAACTAAGTGTCATGAAATGGAGTGTGCCTTTGGCACCTTTGGCTACAGAGCACTAACTCTGTACTAGAACAAGGGAACAGCCCAAACTGATCTCCCAAATTGGATATTTTGATTTCCTTATTTGCTTCTCAGAGTTATGTGATCCTGAGATCTGGCTTGACTAAGTTCTGACAAAATGACTGAAGAAATCAATACCTCCCTCAGGCTCAAAACCCTTTCCCATCTATTCATCTTGCTCAAACCCCTGCTCAGACCACAGCACCTAAGTCCTCCTAGGTATCTGCTGATGAGCCTAAAGTGTTACCTTTCACCATGATTCATTCATTTTTCCTTCCTTCCTTTCTGGGATGGGCATGTGGCTCATTTGGTAGAGTGCTTGCCTAGCATGCTTGAGGCCCTGGGGCTTAGTCTCCAATGGTGTGGGGTGGGGGTGGGGAGACCTTCTTTTCTTCCTTTCCAAATTCTGTATGCTCCACATGTCACAGTGATAATAAGTAAGGAAATGAGTCTATAATTAAGGAAATTCAGGCCATGGAACAAAGAGTAAATGAGGAGTATACTCCTTTTATCTACCCTCAAATCACTGAATGAAGGTAAGCCCTAATTTGATTTAACCCTAGAATTATGAAGCACTAAAAGGGGAACAGGCTTGGGTACCATGGTGTACCTCTGTAATCCCAGTGACTCAGGAGCAAGAAGATTGCAAATTAAAGTCCACCTCAGTGCATTAGGGAGACCCTATTTCGAAATAATTAGAGCTGAGGATGAAGCTTAGTGGTAGAGTATCCCTGGGTTTAATCCCTAGTACTACAAAAACACGGGGGCAACATTCAAGCCCTGCTGAACAACTGGCTTATTCTGGGGACCAAGAAAGATGAATAAGCTTTCATTTTGGTTTTAAAATGAAGGAATTGGGGGGAACCTATCAACTAAATTACCAGAGGCATTTCTTCCTTTATAACACTAGAGCTTGGATGGCAAAGCATCTCGGTACAATGCCCTTAAACCAAAAACTTTACTCATCCCCTTGAGAAATTTTTACCTGGTTTTATAGAAATCTATTTCATTCTTTTAATATCAACTCTCATCTTAAGTTCTACATCAAATCCCAGTTTTCAATATCATCTCAGAAATTCCTTTTTCAGAAAAATCATCTTTGTTATTCTGTTCTCTCTCATTCCCTCTCATCCTCTGCTAAGAACTGGGAGATCTTGTCTCTGAGTAGTTTGCTCAGTTCTCTCTAGCATATTCTGTGTTGCAAAAGGACACACCATCCCTCCACTTTTGGGGAACATAAGATCACAGGTTTATTGATTTATGGTTGTTTAGCCAGTGTCTCCTAGCAACTGCTTTCAGATAGAAAGAGAGAGTTTTTTCAAGTTATAGACTCTCTTAGAACACAAAATAATATAGAACTTTAAATTCTTTCTTTCAGCAAACAAAAAGGAAACCACATCAAACATTAGAAAAGAACTGAGGAAAGCAGAAACCAAGAGTAGGAACTGAAGGTCTTCCTCACCTAAGCTCTCTACTGGTTTTTCTCTTTCAATTGTTATGTGTGTTCAGATGATTGTTATATAGAAACACAGCTTTTTGGTTTTTTGTTTGTTTGTTTTTAACTCCTACGTCTGTGTAGAACAAAGATATTGGTTGATATTAGAGTTTCTGAAACTGGAAACTCTTGAGGTGGAAACCTAAAATTAGGTAATAGTAAGTGCTGATTGCTTTTTCTTTTCTATACTTCACAAAATCTAGGAATGGAGGGTTATAGTGTTGGGTGCTAGTTATTAAAATGAAGAAAGGTTTGAGAAAGAACAAATATTTTAAGGAAGTTGATAACCCAAGAAAGTCAGATACGGTTTTTCAAATCATAGTTATCTCTAGCAGAGATTCTAAGATTAGTATCTGTTGTCCATGTATGGACTTTAGGCAGCCCATGGATTTTACTAATATGCAAATCTTTTTACATGAGTCTTTTTGTAGAGTTTAATCATAAGAAATTCTATGGTTTACATCCAAGTTCTCAAGTATTGATTTCCCTATAGTGTGTTGCTTAAATACTCCAGACTTTCTTGGCTATGATATAGGTAGTTTGTAAAGGGCTATGTATTCAGGCTATGGGCAAGGTATTAAACAAGAAATCAACTCTCTTGGGCATTATTAAAAAGGTAGCACTATAAGTAGGACAATCTAATAAGTGAGGGGGGCCCTCACAGGCAGAGGGGCATTGTATAGTTCCGATTCTCCTTCCTAGTCCATCTTACCAGTGCCAGCCTTAAAAGTTTGAGTGTTCATACTTTGTTGGTGGGACTGCCAATTGCTGCAGCCACTCTGGAAAGCAGTTTGGAGATTCCTCAGAAAACTTGGAATGGAACCACCATTTGACACAGTTACCCCACTTCTTGGTTTACACCCAAAGGACTTAAAATCAGCATATTACAATGACACAACCACATCAGTGTTTAAAGCAGTGCAATTCACAATATTTAAACTATGGAACAACCTAGATGCCCTTCAACAGATGAAGGGATAAAGAAAATGTGATATACATACACAATGGAATATTACTCAGTCTTAAAGAAGAATGAAATTATGGCATTTGCCGGTAAATGGATGGAGCTGGAGAAAATCATGCTAAGTGAAATAAGCCAATCCTGAAGAACCAAAGATCAAATCTTTTCTCTGATATAAGGATGCCGATTTATAAGAAGGGAGTAGGTAGGGAAGAATAGAGACACTTTGTATTAGACAGGGGGAATGAAGGGAGGAGAGAGGGTA
The DNA here is from genome assembly GCA_020662805.1 of Glaucomys volans. Classification (NCBI taxonomy): domain Eukaryota; kingdom Metazoa; phylum Chordata; class Mammalia; order Rodentia; family Sciuridae; genus Glaucomys; species Glaucomys volans. Next base: position 129,840 of record JAJEJO010000220.1, read on the forward strand.
TGGGGGTAGGAAGGATAGTAGAATGAATCAGACATTATTACCCTGTGCATAAATGATTACATGACCCGTGTAACTCTACACCATGTAAAACCAGAAGAATATGAATTTATACTTCATTTATCTATGATGTATTAAAATGCATTCTACAATCAGGTATAACTAATTATAAAAATTTTTTTAAATTTTGTTACTTTTACACACCTACACATGCACACTAAGTGACTTTTCAAAACAAGGGTCTAAGATAAATTTTTAAATAATGATATCTGAAAAACTAAATGCAAATGATATGCATACAAATAAAAGCCAAGTGGCACTTGCTATTTTCTATTAGCAGAGACCATGTATTTTAAAAACAGACCCAAAGTATAATAAATGACAAAACATCATCCTACCTTCATACATGGTTTGAATGTGTCCCCCCAAAAGCATGGGTTAGAAACTTACTCCTCAATGCCTGTGTTGGGATGTGGTGCCTAATGAGAGATGCTTTGGCCATGAAGGTGGAGTAAATGAATTAATGCCATTATCTCAAGAGCAGTTTCATTATTGCAAGAGTGGGTTTGTTAAAAAAAGGGGGGGAGTGGTCCCCTTTTTCTCTTCCTTTTTCTCTCTCTTGCTCTCTTTGCAGATTTCTCATACCCTTTTCGTTGTCTTTCTGCCTTGCATCATGGGATGATGCAATAAGAAGTTCTCACCAAGAAACAGCCCCTCAATCTTGAACTTCTCAGCCTCCAGAGCAATAAACTTTTACTCTTTATTACTTACCCAGTATCAGGTATTCTGTTACAAAACAGAATAAGTCACTCCATGAAGACCTGATAAACAGCACTTGTTGGACCATCAAGGAAATAGATATAATACTTTCTTTAGTTTACTTGGCTGTGCACGCTGCGCATTACACATGCCCTTATCTACCTCTCAGGATGGTTATTGCCAAATTGTTCAATAAATATGACAGCATTTTATAAACCCCAAATAGTGTTTGGTTATTACCTAGTGACTTGATTCTTTAAAAATTCTCTTACTGGAAAGGAAGACATTTGAAGGGGCAATCTGGCCAAATGAATCAAAACTCCAGATCTGTACTAACTTAGATATTAGCCAAAATTATAGAAAGTATAATCAGATTAAATATCAAAGTATGTTAATGATATCCATGGGTTGCTTACAACAATGAAAAACTGAAAATAATCACAGTGCACTTTATGAAGTAAATGAGGAAATAGTTAAACAAATTATTTTAATATATCTGATGGTCTGAATATTTTTATCAACTCAAAATCCTATATTGAAATCCTAATTCCCAAGATAATGGCATCAGGAGACAGTTTAACAATGGGGATGGAGCCTTCATAAGTGGAATTATAGTCCTTATATGAGAGGCTAGAAAGAGACTCCTTCTGCCATGTGAGGACCCAGCAAGAAAGAACTCCTGTGAATCAGGAAGTAACCCTCACCAGATGTGAATCTGCCAGTACACTGATCACGGACTACCTAGCTTCTGGAACTGTGAGAAATAAATTTTTATTGTCTATAAGCTACCTAGTTTCTGGAACTTTGTTATTGCAGTCAAACACAGTAAGACAACATGCAGTGGAATTCTGTGCAGCCATTAAAAATGATTGTGTAGTTCCATCTTTATTGACATGGAAATCTCTACATAATATACTGTTTGTTCAAGAAAGAGAGTAAGCTATCATATGATCACATTTTCTTTTATGTTAAAAAAGAAAAACCCCAAGAAAACATATGCTCCTTATTGCTGAGAGTGGCGATAGGGTTTTACAAGGGATTCTTGACAAGGGATTCCTAATACTTAATCCATACTGGTATAATATGTGCAGATTGCTCTAATGACCAGAAAAAGTGAATAAAGCTATTTTCAATTTGAGTAAGACAGAATGTCCTCTCTGGAGTTTTTCAGTTTCTCTAAGGCCCAAATAGTTCCCAAGTAAGCACAGGTAAGCACAAATATCTGAGGTTTTAGAGGTTTTGAGGACCTAAGAGGCACCAGCCAAAAACTTTTCATCAAAAAGTATGCCATGTTTTCTAGAAATATTAATATTGAAACAAAAACTTAATTTGGTTAAATCCTTATGTAAAAACTTTCTTAGAAGAAATGTTTATCTGATAGCAAAGGAGGAGTAGAAGCTTGAAGTACTGGGTAACTTACAAAAAGAATTTTTCAGAAAGAATTTTCAAAGGAAATAGGGAAAAGGAAAGGCTGAGCAGAGTGCCCCAGGAGGGTACACTGCAAATAGCCTGTGGTTCCCTTAGGTAGTCGGGGAACAGACTAAGTCAGAGGACTGGTAGTGCCAGAAAAAACAGGAGTACAGAGACAAATGTCACCTGCCTCCAGCTTTGCCCAACTACCATGAGTCTGATCACCAGTATTAAAGCAAGCATTTCCCACATTCCAAGAAATCTCTAAAGGCCAGTGAACATTTTTTCTTCTTTTTCCTTCTCCTGTATCTGAATACTCACTTTTCCTGTTGCCAGGCAAATTCTACTAATATTTTTATATGAGAGAGAGAGAGAGAGAGAGAGAGAGAGAGAGAGAGAAATCATTTGGTGGAAAGATTAGAGAAAAATCTATTAAGTTTTTCGTCCTTAGAACTTGAATTCCAAATTGCAGTGTATCAATATAGAGTGTGGCAAGTAGGGAAAGAAGTTACATATTTTGAGGTCTGAAAATGTGCTGGCCCTTTTAATGCAGATTACTTTTATTTAAAGTTCACAATTACCCTAAGATATAGCTTTCCTTCTTTTCTTCTTCTCTTTAAGTCAAGCTCAAAAGGTTGACTTCTCAAGATCGCTAAATGATATAAGGTCTAACTAGTTTCTGATATTAGATCTGCATGACAACAAAGCCAAAGAGCTTCCATTCATTAAAGCAAGGACTCTTATGGAGCATCTATCATGTGTCAATCACTATGCTAGTTGCAGTGATCGAATTGCCATGTTCTTTGTCTTTAAGAACCTCTTAGAGTAGAAGAGACAGTGAGGAAAGTGAAACAAGGTATATGGAGCAGTAATTTAGGCAGTTTCACTACACAATTTTCTACAATTAAGGGGGTATAGTACTCGTGTTATTATCAGATATTTAATTTACAAACAAAAAGTCAAAGAACCTCTATGAGATCACAGTTTTGGCTTTGGGTTGGAAGACCATAAATTATAACCCTTTATTTTCAGCTCTATTCTTAGATAATATTCCATTTCTGTGGCATTTGTGAGTAATGGACAAATTAGCAAATGCCTGCAAATCCAGGTTATTTGAACAGTTTTATATTACATATGCATATTTGGTTATGTCAATTTATTATTGGGTGAATGTTGATAAATTTTACATTAATATACACTTACATGTATGTACAACCTTATCTAAGGTTTGAAATACATGACACTAAAAAAAAAACAATTTTTAATTAGGAAAATATTGAAAATCCAAGGAATGCATTGTAATTGAGGAAGTAAGCATATTAAATGGCAATTAAAAATATAAACGCAAATGATATACAGGATCAGTGCAATATGAATCATGCTCACTACACTGAATTGTAGGTTATCAGTGTGTCCTTATTGCAAATCTTAAATTTCATGATATTCATAACATTACAGAATAAAGATGTAGAGTCAGGTGTGGCTTCCTTAAATAATAGAGTAAAATAAAAGAAATGAATATTTGGGTGACATTTAGCTACCTTTCATATTGTGTGCTAATTTATTTCTTTTTGTGGTGGCTTTTTCATGTTTTGTTTAATTTGTGTCTGCCATGCTAGCAACACTGAGGAGAAGATGTGAGATTTTCAAACAAGAGAAGGACATCCATTCCCATTTCTGCAGAAAGGAACAATAAACATGGAAGACAACTAAGAAAATAAAAGCCTAAAGGTACTTATCATTTTCTCTTATTCAAGAGGTAATGGACAGAAATGAAATATAAATGAAGGTGGGGACTAGGGTACATCCTCCCCTCCTGAGTTCTTAGCTGCCCCACACATCTGTCTGTCTTGTTGGCCAGGGGTCCCCACTGTGAAAGCTCTGGACAGAATATTAATGGCACTCAAAGTCTAAGTCCAACTCCTTTTCTTTTCCTTCTTCTAAATTATGAATTCATTAACACCTCAGGCTGACTTGGTTCCCAGCAGAAACAGCACAGTGTATCCAAGGTAAAAATTAAATCACACAAAAAAGGTGCCCTTTAGGGATAAGTCAACAGTGCAGCCCAAATGAATGGGTTATTAGAAATTGCACCTAGAAATATTATTCACTATGTCATATCCCCTTTAAATGTGATATCTGCCAGAATGAAAGTCACTGTTTTGCTTTGACTTCTTACCACTCACCAAATGCTACATGGAACCTGCCTTAGGAATCACTGCAAACAGAAAGCACCAGAAAGGACAGGAGAGTTTCCCATCAGGGACTACTCCATGAATTGACAGCACTTCTCAAACCCAAATTATTAGTGTGATGTCTCTAACTGGTCAGTATCAATACATGGTCAAAAATGACTGCTACTACTTGATGTCTTTTTAATTTGCAGTTTTCTAGTATTATTTGGGAATTGGAATACCTTTAAAATTGTGCACCATTTTCTCGTAACAGACATTTTAATCACATGCAAGGAGTGTGCAAAATATGCACAAGGGGAGTGTGAATTTTGCAGCTCACAAGCTGGAGAGTAACATCCTGCAGGATGGCAGTCTAACCACCACCCTCCAGCTTAGGATTTTATCAGACTGTGACTTTCTAAGTTCTAACCATCTATTAGGCTGCACAACTTTTACAAAGGCAGAAAGAAAAAAGGGGTACATGCTACAAAATGATTTATTAGAATTGTAATGCTATGATAGCTCAAAAAAACCCATAAATATTCTTCTTAATGTTTTACTTCATATGACAGCCTTCAAGTGATATATTGTCTGACAATTTTCAAGATGGCTATATATAAACACTTTTTTTTCTGTAGCTTAATATATGGTGAAGTCTCTGCAGGCTAATATATGGAGCCAGAGTTTATTCTAGTGTACATAGTCCTGATAATAGAGATTTTTTGTATCTAAAAAAATCTATTTTGACTTCATACAGTGGATTTCTTCTTAGGCAAGAGGAAAATAGTCAATGAAACTACATGTCATGTGTTTCTATTTTTACTTGACTAGCTCCAGTACATGTGATTTTCTGTATAAACAGAACTCAACACCATTAAAATCTTTTCTCATTTTTATGAGATCTTATACTATAGCCAAAGTTTTGAAAGTGCCTTTTAAACTGGATGTTTAAAATTAGAGAGATGTTTAATTTTTCTTTGTAAAGCAGCCATCAAAGATAGTAAAAGTCTAATAACTTTGCATAAAAACTAGGGACCGTTGAAATGAGATGCTATATTATAATACAAACAAGTATTTCTTATTCTGCTTCTGAAAAACAGCATCCTACACACTGCTTAACTTCAGCCTGAGTCATGCTGTGCCATGCAGGACCATGGGGAAGAAGAACCTATCTGGAAATAAAGAGATCCAGGTTGGCAGGAATAGATGTGGTACCGTCAGGCAACAAAACTCTAATGTCCAGGTCACTACCATAATGCAGGGAATCCTCTGGGCTTGGATCAAGTTTCCAAAAGGTCTTATTTGAAGGAAGAGAAACAGGAGGGGGCCAAGAGGGATTGGTTTTGTACCTGACATTAAGTGAGGAAATCGAGGCATGCTACCAGGCGGTTCACTGGTGTTTGATCAGAGACCCCAAAGGGAAAGGAACTGCAGGAGTTAGGAGGAAGGTCAAAGTCCTAGACAAGTAGGACTGGTGTTAAGGTTTGTTGCAAGGGGCTGGGAGGGCAGGCAACTCAGTAGAATGGAATAAAAATGCAGAGGGAAGAGGGGGGATGGTGGTTAGAGAGAGAAAGCTCAGCTTGATGCTGATGCAGTCCTTGAGAGAAAAGGGACACCTGGCATAGGGCTACAGACTAATTTTCTTATTCCTGCTGGTGGAGAATTAGTTTCTAATATACCACCAGGCCTGAATCTTAATGATTCAGGAATTAGGCAAAGCAGAGCAATCTGTTGGGAGCTCTTCAGTAGCCACAGCTGGGAGTACAGTGGCAGGAACTGACAAAGAAGACCATACATAGCGGGGATCTTTTTTATTTTAGGAAATTTAAAATAAATGGGAGAATCCATTTAAAGGGACACATTCGATGCTCCAAGAATACATAAACCTTAACTATTTAGAAGAAGAGAATCTGTGCAGAGTGCTTTTTCATCAGTTGCAAATTCATAAAGCCATTTGTGCCAGAATTATTCTGCAGGGAACAGCATGTATTAAATCTAGTTTGACCCACGTTTAATGAAAATATTTTCTAGTATTCTCGGGAAAGCCTTATGCCAGGTCTCAGTTCTGTTTTTAAGTATCAGAAGAATGTGATATTATGACCACTCCCTCACTTGTGAAATAAGAATTTGAGGAGAGCGTGCACGTGCTAACGAAATGAACTTCAAGGTCCGTTCCATCTCTAACATTCTACAATTCCATGACTCATTCAACCGTATAGCACAATGAAACAACCAAGGTATATATCTCTAAGAAAAAAAAATGATCTGTACAAGGCCTGAGGGAAGCCTGATGTTTTTTACATCCAATGGTGAGTTTCCTGCAGCCCCCCAGATCTTCCACTTATCTAGACGATCACCTGTCAGGGAGATGGTAGAGTTTACTGAAAGGAAGACAAATATCTCCAATACAAAATCAGATGAATTTTGTATTAACTTATGCTCATTGAATCAAAATCTCTCATAGAAAGACATTGAAAAGGTAACCTGGAGTCACTAACCATAGCATGATCAGGATGCTTCCTAATCCCATCTAGTTTACTAAAATTAACATAACATCATGTTTGTTAATGGTGAAAATGAGCTGATTTTCTTAGAAGTCTTAGAAGTAAAAGATAACATTTCTAGCACAGATGCTTTGTTGGTATTGCTTAATTTTTATTTGTTGGCTCAATCATGTATGCTCTAAGAAAACATTAAATGTTTTACCACTACTTTGGTAGATGTTCTCATTTTATGTGATTTCAATTCAATAACTACTGAGAAAAAGGGATTAAAAGCAAAGGGAAGTATAATATCCACTCTTGCGGTACTTACCAAGTTTGTGCTCTCCAGTAAGGTAGTCACTAGCCAAAGGTAAAATAAGTCTGGTCGGTATTGATTAATGTACTACAAGTGATAAATACAAATCAGGTTTGAAAAATTCAGAAGATACCAAAAAGGAAAAAAAAGTATGTAATATTATCAATTTTATTTTGATTATAGGTTAATATGATAACGTTCTGGAAATGTTGATTAAATAAAATATATTGTTAACTATCATTTCCTCTTTTGATTGTCTTTCTTAATGTGACTATTAGAAAACTTAAAACTACATATGGGACTCATATTTGCAGCTTACATTATATTTTTATTGATAGCACAGATCTATATAGTCTGGTTAAGATAGAAAATGTAAACTAAAAACAGATGAGATAATGTAGTAAATGCTAAAAGAAATTACATGTAAAATATAAATGAAATTTGGAGAGAGTTTAAGTCATGGGGCAAGGAAATTCAAGGTTTAAGGAATTTCAGACCTTAAGGAGGGTTAAGGAAATTCAAGGGTTAAGGGAATTCAAACTTGTACATCATTGAGAATCTACACCTAACTTTGTGACTCTTTTGTTGCTGCAAATATATAATTAGCTTTTGGTCTAAGGCTAATCCTTCATGGTGCTTGCCTTTCTCCTTATGGACTTAATAAGAGCTTTCTCTCTCTTCTGTGTTTCTGAATAAACTTTCTACTGGATTTTTCCTCTGTATTACATATATATTATCCCTTTTATAACTTAAAAGATCCTTCCATCAACCCATATTTACCTTTAGCTACTAATGTCCTTCATTCACCCCTTTATGGCCAATCTTTGAATAGTCCTCTCCTGCATGGCACAATGTCACAATCCTACCTGGCACTGACATCTCAATCCAAGGCAGTTCACTGAAGATGCTTTTTCTAGAGCTCCCAATGATTTCATGCATACTTAATATATTCAGCACATCACATTCTTTATCCTACATAGCTTCTTCAGAGCTTTTGACATCGATCAGCCTCGGCTTGTTTTTAGTTGCTGTATTATCAGACTTCCTTGGGTTTATCTCCCATCTCTCAGGTCATTCCTTCTTAGACCACTTGACCATTCCTTAAATACCAGTGTATCATTCAGGGTTGTTCTCATTTCTCATTTCTGCATATTCATCTTGAGCGATATCACACTGTTATTAAGTTAGTAACCAGCAATACACTGAAGATTCTCAAACCTAAATCTTTATACTAATTCTCTCCTTTCTTGATCCATAAATCCAATTTTCTATTGGACAAACTTCCTTATTATAGTTTAATAACAACTGAAATAAGCTCTTACTTTCCTTCCAGTGTTAGATTTCATTATTTCTGTGATTTATTTCTAGGCTTAGATTATGTGGAAATTCTGTGCATTCCTCAAATATTCTGTTACTTTTCTCCCCTTTGCACTTTAACACACGTTTTCCATCTGCATGGAACCCTCTTCCCTCCTCCTAATTCTTCATAGTGAAGTGTGGTGAATTCTTTTTAAAAATTTTTTAGTTTGTTCTAATTTGTTGTACATTACAGTAGAATGCATTTATACATTTTGATAGAACATATATAAATGGAGGATTATCTCTCATTTTTCTGATTACACATATTGTAGGATTAGCTTGGTCATGCAGTCATATCTTACTCCAAGTTTGACATAGACTTCACTTTTCTTAGAATAATTTTTTGTTGTTGTTCAAAATTGGGCCACCTTCCCTTTGTATGTGTCCCTATAGAACTTCATACTTTCTCCATTATTGCATCTTTATACTTTGTTGTACTTCTCTATCTCCTCTCCCTGGGCCTTAAAATTCTTGAAGGCAGGAGGCTTTTATGCCTACTCTATTCACCATTGAATTTCTAGCAACTGATGCTGTGCCCAACATATGGAGATTCATCAATAGCAGTCTGTTGTCCACGTAAAGAAGAAAGAAAGGTCAGATGGATAGAATGAATAGTTTTCTGGCAGAAGTGGCATTTAAGCTAGATCTTAAGGATGACAAAATATTATCAGCTGAGGAGACATTATTTTAGACAGTGGATATAACCAAATCAATGGAAGACACATTGACAGGGGTGGAGGAAATGCATTATGGGTACATTTGAAAGTAGATCTAATATGAAAGGAATAATATGATATTAGAAAGAAATGTTTATAAAGGACCTTGAATGCCAAGCTAATTTTGCATTTCATTTTAAGTTAATGGAGAACAATGGAAGATCATAAGAGATTAAGAAGAAGACATGATTTGTCATGTTTATAAAAAATTAAGTTAGCAATACTATGTAAGATGAGAAACAGTGAAGACATGGATGACTAAATAATGTCACAGCTGAGTGCAGTGGGGCATGCCTATAATCCCAGTGACTCAGAAGACTGAGTAGGAGTATCACAAGTTTGAGACTAGCTTCAGCCATATAGTGAGATCCTGTCTCAAAATAGAAAAATTTAAAAAGGACTGAGGACATAGCTCAGTGGTAAAGTGCCCCTGGGTTTAATCCCTAGTACCAAGAAAATAAATACTAATATAAACTAAAATCTCCCACTGTGCTTTAAATAACTGGGATGACAGAAGACAGAAGAAAAAGGGAAAATGAATGGCAATGAATAGAAACAAGAAAGCTTACTGTCTGAATAAGGGCAGGCAAGAAGAAACAATTGAAATCAATTCAAAATAAGTCTTAAATATAAGCCACAATTATCTGTAAGCATGAAGATCTCTAGGAACTTCATAATCCTACTCATTCAAATAGGGCCACATGTGTTATGTGAAAACAAACAGCCTCCTAAGAGTCTCCTGCAGGTGATTCAGCAGAGAAAGAACTTTTTTCTTATTTAGGACAAGAGAAAAAAGTCTAGGAAGAACAAACTAAGTTCCATTTTCATCTAGGCATTTGACTGTAGATTGATGAATTCTCAGAAGGTGGAAAGTGTTGGTCTTTCTCCCTTAAAGAAAGGAGGATAAAAGAAATTATTCTGAATAGTACATTATCAAGGACAAATCATTTTCTATATGTCCTCTTGAATATCGAACCATTACATAGGAATCACTGGTTTGAATAAGAACAGCTTACAAAGGGAAATAGCAAAAACTGTCAAGAATCATTAAAAATTTTAACTTTTCTCAATGAAAACTTGGAATATCCTTACCTCTCCCAAAAAACCCCTAGATTATATATTTCTTCAAAAGCCCTACTCCCCTTAAAATGCTTATCCTTAAGAAAGCATCTTTCCATTTTGATGAGATGTAAGTGCTTCCTCCTGCTACAAAGGAGGAAAAGAAGAGAGAAAGTTGAATTATTTTGTGTTTTATCTCGAGTGAGTCATTTCAAAATACATGAGATAGGGCTGGCTCCAAGAGGGCACTACACCACAGGTAAGAGTGGTGAGCGTTACAGGGAGCAAGGACACAGCAGGAAACCATGCAGCCTGTGCCCTGGTGCTGGTTTTGTGAACAAGGATGAGATAAACAGGACACTGGAGCCTCCATTTTCTTATTTAAAATAACAGTATTGTTATAATTGCATAATATTTAAGACTCATTGAGAGCTAACATTGCAGTATGATAAAAATTCTGCTTTTGGGCTCAGACTTGTTTACACTAATGAAATTCACAGTAGGTCCCTACAAAGTTTCAACGTGGGGCCTGGTCACCACAAAGACAAAACACTCCATTAGTGGGGTTGGGATTTTAGACTACCCTGCATCTGAGGAACTGAAGGGGCTGGAGATTAAATTCAATTAATCATGCCTATGCAATGGAACCCCAAAAGAGATACTGGACACTGAGACTTATTGGAGCTTCTCCATTGGTGAACACACTGATGTACTAGGAATATTGTGTTTCCTGATTCTACAAAAAAGCACAAAAGCTCTGCATTTTAGATTCACCCAAACATAGTCCTACATGCCTCTGCCTTTGGCTGGTTCTGACTTGTATGTTTCATAATAAAACTCAAATGATAACTACAACCCTTTCCTGAGTCCTGTATGTCATTATAGTAAATTGTCAAACTTGAAGTGGTCCTGGTGATCAGTAACAGACAGATGTGAGTTATGGGGATAATTCTATAAATTGGACCTACTGCTCTGACCCCTACAAGCTTTCTGTTGAAGGGTAATCTGCCTGAGGCAGCTCTGGCCATGCCTGGCATAAGTCAATAGAATATGCTATATTCCTCAGAAAGCAACCTGCTATGGTCAGGAGAAATGCTGGCCCAAAGCTCTTCCATGCCCCTAAGAAGAACACAAGTTACCCTGTAGGGGTGGGGGGCAGGCTTTTATGACCTTTATGCAGAATAGATTCCAGAACTCAGGGAGACAGGATAATTAGAAGCAAAGCTCCCCAGCCATAATATCTCTAAGAGAAAGTTGCAATTATAACCAATCAGCATGGGCCAAAGTGATCAGAGTTGCCTTGAATCTTCAGCATGTCACTATAATAGTACAATCTCCCCTCTACAGAGTAAAACCATGTGCAGGAGGGACTTGGCATTCTAATGCAATCCTGCTGTCTGTCAAAAGGTAAGAGATGAACCTGTTCAGGACTCTGAAAACTTTCCTGGGACCCCCAATAAAATAGAAAGGCAGAGTGCCATCCCTCTCCTCTCAGTAGGGACTCACTCTCTCCCTTGAGAGCATTCCCTTTTCTCTTTTCCTATCTGAAACCTTTCCAATATGATCACAAGAACAGGTGAACAAGGACATCCACAGACACTTCAGTTCCACAGATGACCTTGCTCTATAACACTGAGAACCACAATATTTGTAGTCGGTCAGTCAGAAGTGGAAGTGGCCTAGGAATCTAGATGGGCATCTCATATCTTGCTTGTATCTCGCAGAGAAGCTGAGGCCTGAAACATGAACTACACTTCTTACATGGTGCTCACCTCCCTCTTCTCACTCAAATAAAAGCTGCCGAATTATATAACAAATTCACAAGGCCTGATTCTCATTCTTCTCATAGGGTTTGGTTGGAGGAAGGGAAAGAGGAAGGGGGAGGCAGGGGTGGACATTGTATCAGGTTCCTCATGCTACCCACCTCTCAAAAGGTTCATAGATCAAAGAGGAGTGAGTGATGAGAGACAAAAAAAAAAAAAAAAGAAAGAAAGAAAAAAGGGGAAAAAACCACCATCAGGTCTCTCTCGTACTAAAGGAGTTTAGACTTTCAACATGATGAATTCTCTTTGATAAAAGAATAAAGAGATGTGTTGTCTCTAGAGGAAGCTGCTGGGGTTCTCATGGTCTTCACAATAGGCAAAGTGCCAGCTATCCACGTCTCCTGTCCCCTTCTTGTTTCGCCTCTTCCACATGGATAAAATGAAAGACACAGATGTCCAATTCTACTCAAATATTTTCTTTAAACTACAGAGGTAGACTGTAACGTCTCCCCATTTGAAGGAGGGAACATTTGTGAGAAAAGAGATCACAAAGACTGTTTCATCAGAATTTGCAGCATAATGAAACCATGACATATAAATGGGAATGAAGCCACTTGAACATCAGCAGTAGTAGCAGTGCTGTAGTAATTCAGTCATTTGTCCCAAAGAACAAGCATATAGAACATTGGCTACCCCATGTTCTTTCTTCCTACCTCTTTTCTCTAAAGTTTTAATGAAACATTTCCTCTTTAGGTAATATTAGGAGAGTGAGAAAATTTAATCCTAAATCAGTTAGCACAGATCAAATGTCCCTTCTCTGAAATTCTTGGGACTAACAACATTTCAATTTCATTTTTTTGTTAATTTAGGAATATTTGCATATGCATAATAGGGTATCTTGGGGATGAAATTCAGGTATAAACATGAAATTCCTGTATGTTTCACATTCACATTATACAGATAGAATTGAAGGCAATTGTATTCAGTATTTTAAGTTGAACCTGTGGTTTGACTGTGACTCATTACATGAGGTCAACTGTGGAATTTATTTTCTACTTGTTTCATGTCACACTCAGATTTTGGATTTTGGAGCATTTCAGGTTTTGAATTTGGGAATCAGAAATGATCTATTTGGAGTAACTTTCCTGATGAGAAAATGCATTCCCATGCCTCTCTACTTATGAATCCAATAGGGACTGCATTTGGCTTCACAGGGATATTGCTTGTACCCTGGGCTAAACTGTTCCTGGAATCCCAGTCACTTCCCTTTAAATGCAACCTAAAACTGGGAAGTTAGAATTTGAGGAGTCTGCCTGGCTTTCACTCACCAAACATGGCTATTGTTTGGAAAATTTTATCCATCCCAATTTTACAGTCCTTCCTTCAGCCTTTCCAACAAAGAAAAGAAAAACATTCCTAGATATATGCAGACAAATTCACACATCATATCCAGTCAAGGTCTGCATCACCTTACCTTCACATTCTACTTCTTTACCTATTCAGATTCAAAACATTCACAGTATTTGTGTAGTCAGTTCTCAGATCTTATTTACACCAGAAAACCCCAATTCCTGGTCTATATGCATACTAACTTATGATTGCATCAGTTTATTGGATGACAAATTGTGATTCTCAATGGTAGACTTAATGATAGAAATTGAAATTTCAGATTCAAATTCTAGAGAGAGGCTATGGCATCTCTATGCATGCCAGTTAGAAGAGAACTGAATGTTCTCTTCAGTCTCTGCTTCACATTCTTGCATTCTGTGGATAGCATCCATGTGGACTACTTGGAAGTCATTAAAACACTCCTAACAATTCAGCTATGCTCAGAGACAAGCTCAGGCGCAAAAACATTGGCCACTCTTTACTTTCCATCCTGGGTGTATCTGTCTCTTTTCTTGTTGGTAACAATCACACATATTTATAATCAAACAGATCCAGTCCTGCTACCCTCACTTTCTGGCCAGTGATGTTGGATGTTGCATTCAAAGCCTCCTATCACCACATTCAGTTTCTTTATGTATAAAAATAAGGAGGATTATTCCATGGAATAAATGAAAACACATTTTAAAACCCAGCACAAAGGTTGCCACATGCCAAGTGCTCAAAACATGTGAGATTCTTTTCTATGCAGGAAAGTCACAAAACCTAATGCATCACCCGAACACAGAAGGGACAACTTAGAATATTTGAACCAAGGTCAGGAATGTTTTCTCTCTCAGGTGAGAAACTGTGTGCAGGTGTGTGAGCTTTTCCTCAATCTTCAACTCCTTATCCAAGGAGTTATAAACTGCTCCCTAGAGAGTCAAACAAAAGAAAAGGTAAGGAAGAAAGGGAATTAATGTGTACCTCCCTCTTCAACTACACTGTCATTTTGATTTAAATATCATCATTTGCATATTTTTTATCTGAACTGAGAAAGGCCACCTCACACCTAATCACCAGGAAGCAGCAGGCAGAATCCTTGGAAGCTTTTATCAACATGCCAATTTTTAGTTTAGTTTATAATTTAAAAGTGAGAGTGAAGTGACAGAGATGGTATCATTTCAAAGGTTTTTGTTTTAAAAACATATTAAAAAGCTGTCTTTTTTTTTTTGGCAATGAGTAGGAGTTGGAAAAACATGGAAATGAAGTGGAAAAATAAAATGAGAAGCAATCAGGACCCAAAGGAAAAAAAAAAGTAGTAATATTGGCTGGCTCCACCTCCTTCTGCATATACAGAAATTATCAGAATGACTAAGGAACACAAGGTTAGATGAAGCAAAAATGAAAAAACGGGGGAATTGGGGGGTGTGGTCCAAATCTGGAAAGACAGAATAATTGCAATAGTGCCATTGCTGTGGTTAAAGTCATCATTGTACAAAAGATTTCTGAACTTGAGTGCTTATAATGTTAAACTAGAAGATGGATAATGTGCCTTTGGGAGCAAAATTTCCAATGTAAATATAATAATATATTTAATTTAAAATGTAACAGATTTAATATTTATTTGAAAGCAGAAATTGAACTAAGGGTCTCAAAATTAAATGAGATTAGATAGGAGCATGATAACATTTGTGAGCTCTGCTACACATTTGTGTATAAAATGAGCACATCTCATCACAATGTCCATTTCCTCCATAGTTTCTTCATATGTATTCAGAATTACAAGATGGAATTTTCTTTTCAATTAATTTCCTTTTATTCTTCCTTCTGAACTCCTGGTGGGGCAAGTATCTTTGGTAAGGCAGAGGAAAGAGCCAGACAATTTTTGGCGTAATAGCTTATCCAAAAAAGGCATGACAGTCAGGTAAGATTAGTTTCAGGGTTGAAAATGGGTAGATAGAAGGTGGATAAATGTTAAATTGCCACACCCTGGCTGCACAGTTTGCCAAATGTATTTGAGAGCTACATATACTTCTCAGAAGAACCCAAATGAACATTTGGTAATTTGATCAGGAAGATCTTCCGAGACAACATACAGGAATTGAAAAATGTTTTCTCAAGTCATTCTTTCCAGCCCACTATTTTAAAAAAAAATTGTACCTTAAAAATAGTAATTACTAGCCGCCGGGCATGGTGGCGCACCCCTATAATCCCAGCAGCTCGGGAGGCTGAGGCAGGAGGATAGCAGTTCAAAGCCAGCCTCAGCATGGGCAAGGCGCTAAGTAACTCAGTGAGACTCTGTCTCTAAATAAAATATGAAATAGGACCATGGATGTGGCTCAGTGGTTGAGTGCCCCTGAGTTCAATCCCCAGTTCGAAAAAAAGAATAAAAATAGTAATTATGATAATAAGGTGCATCAAATTTAATGGGTATGAAGAAAGCTGCACTTGAAATAATAGTTGTATAATTAAATGTCTTCTTCTTAAAAGAAACAATAAGTATACATGGATTAATTATTCAACAAAAGAAATTAGAGCAAAAAGTACAATTAAGTAAAATAATGTGTTAATAAAGATAAAAGCCAAAATTAATATATTAAAAACCACAGAACATATAATGATGACTTTTTGGCAAGAAAAAAAGATCACTGATAGAGTGTTACTTAACCTAGCATGCATGTATAATAAGAGAAAAAAATAAAAACCTCAAAATTAGAAAAAGGGGGACCTAATTATATATAATAGACACCGAAATGTATAGGAAGCATATGAGACACTTTTGTTTAAATCTCTCCTGATCCTTCTAAACTTTAGATGAAATACAAAACTGAACCAAAATAAAAGCAATAGCAGAAAGGAAAAAAGAAGCCAATATATGGTACAACCAAAATAAGATAAAATGGCAATCCACAGTCTGGAAGACTATGTTTATAATAAATTTATAACAAATATTAATAAATCATAATAAAAACATAAATATGGAAAAGGCAGACAACTGCATAGAAAATTTGACAACCTATTTTAACTTCACAGAAAAAGCTATCCAAATAACCAGCACATACATCGAAAAATATTCAATTTTATTAATCATGTCAAAAATGCATATTAAAACTACAACACATAGCAATATAGACTCAATAGGATACTGAAGAATTTAAAAAATAGAAATCATCAATGGTTGATAAAGAATGGGTGCAGTTGAAGCTCTCACGTAGTGCTAGCAAGAATATAAATTCGTATAGACATTTGGACAACTGTTTTACCATAACCTTTAAACTTGAATATCACACTCTATGATTCAGGAAATCATTTCAGGATAAGGACCCAACAGAAATGCATTCATAGTTTAAAGAAAGACAAGTACTACAATGTGAAGAACAGAGTTCTTTTTTTTTTTTTCCAGAGTTAGTCTTAATAACTTCTATTTAACTGAAAACTACCCAAAATGTTCATCAAAAGATTGGACAAATGTGATATTTTTGCAATTCCATAATGATAATTTCACAATGGAATACTATAGAGCAATATGTATAAACACATCAATCAACCAATATGAATGAATCTCTCAACTATAATGTCAAGAGCAAGAACTTAAATGCAAAGAATATTTGGTGTAATATTCCATTTTATATGAAGTATAAAACCGAGCAAAACTAATGCATGGTGATAGAAGCAAGAGTAGAGATCTCCCTCAGCAGTGGGGTGGCCGCTGGTATGGGCAAAAGAGGGCTTCTCGTGTGGGGATGAAGTTCTATTTCATTGAGTGGTATCTTCAATTAAAAAAAAAAAAAAGAAGGCCCAGAAAGAACTGGATAATTCAGCAAGCTATTTGCCATAGGAAAAACCAACCAAACAAACAAAAAACGTTGTAAAGATAAAAAAAATTTATGCATTCCCTTTCTTTGTTAACCCCTCCCTTCCAAACAACAATAGTTCCAGTGTTTGCCACTTAGGAAAACATCCTCTGATGCTATTTAGCTTTTGAGAACAAATAAGAAAAAAGCTTCATTTTCTTTATAAAGCCAGCAAAACATTGATATTAAGATTTTTAAAGCCAGGTGCAGTGGTACATGCCTGTAATCCCAATTTGTGAGGCTGAGGCAAGAGGATTGCCAGCTCAAGGGCAATCTCAGCAATTTAGCAAGACCTTCAGCAACTTAATATCCTATCTCAGAATGAAAAAATAAATAAAAAGAAATGGTGTTATAGCTCAGTGGTAAAACACCCCTGGGTTAAATCCCCAGTATCTAAATAAATAAATACTTGTCAAAACAGTACAAAAAAGAGAGTAACTGTGGGTGAATTATATGGATATCAATGCAAAAATACAAAATAAAATATTATCTAATAGAGTAAAGCAGAAAAGAAACTAGGTTTCAGAGCAGGGTTGCAAGGTTGGTTCAATTCACACAAAGATGGTAAATATGAAAATACAGTAGAAAATGTTAAACAGAGATTCAAAAATTACTCTTACCTTTCTCATTAGGAAAAAATATCTGAATAAAATGCATGGATAATTTATTTTGGTAGTTGTGCTTCTTGTCAATCCTTTTTTGCTGAGATAAAATTCCCATAATAAAAAGTCATTTTATCCATTTTCCCCAGTTTAATTGAGGCATAATTGACAAACATGATTGTATAAATTTAAGGCATATGACATGATTAGTTTTTAAAGTGTACAATTTATTCATTTAGTGCATCGATAATGTTGTACAACAATTACCTCTACCTACTTTCTAAGTATTTTCTTCAATCTGAAACAGCATACTCATTATTGGTCATTCCCATTTCCCCTTCTGTTTTCTGGCAACCACTAATTTATAGTTTGGAATGAATTTACCTATTTAGAATTTTATATATAAATTGATTGAAATAATATGGAACCTTTTCTTTGTGACTTATTTCACCTACCATCTTATTTTTGAGGGTCATCCCTTTTGTGATAGACATAGGAATCTGTACTTCATTCCTTTTTTCCTTTTTTAAATTTTTTTGTTTTTCTGGTACTGATGACTAAACCCAGGGTTGCTTAACCACTGAGCCACATTTCCAGCCTATTTTAATTATTTTATTTTATTTTATTTTATTATTTTATTTTTGAGACAGGATCACTCTAAATTGCTTAGGAACTAAGTTGCTGAGGCTGACTTTGAACTTACAGTCCTCCAACCTCAGGATCCTGAGTCTCTGGGATTATAGGCTTGCACCACTGCACCCAGCTTCATTCCTTTTCATGGATGAATAATCATCTACCGTACGGAGATGCCACATTGTGTTTAGCTAGTTAGCAGTGGATAGAGAGCAGTATTGTTTCTACCTTTTAGCTGTTGTGAGTAGTGTTGCTACGAGAATCATGTGCAAGTTTTGGTACCAACATCTCTATTATTCTATGTATTCTGCTGTAACTAAAATAATTACAGACTGGTGGTTTAAACAACAGAAATTTATTTTCTCACAGTTTTGGTGGCTGTAAGTTCAAGACCAAGATGTCTGTGGGGTTGGTTTTCTCTGAGATTTCCTTCCTTAGTTTACAGACTGCATTTTCCTTGCTGTGTGCTCACATGGACTCTGCTTTATACACAAACACCCCGTTAATTCCTCCTTTTACAAGAACACTAGTCATATTGGATTAGGACACACCCTGATGACCTGACAGAACTCATTTAACCTTAAATGCTTCTTTAAATGACTTATCTCTAAATACAGTAGAACCATAAGAATTTTGAGGGAATGAAATTCAATATTTAACAACATTTCCAGTTATTGAAGTATACACCTAGAGGTGAAATACTGAGGCACTTGTTAATTCTACATTTACCTTTCGGAAGAAGGGTTTTTTTTTACTATGGATACACCATTTTACATTGCAACCAGCAATGTGTGAGGATTACAAATTCTCCACAAGCTCATTCACACTTCAGATCATTCATTTTTGTTTTACTTGGTTCTGAATTTATAGCTATCCTAGTGGATAAGAAGAGATTTGTCATTGTGCTCTTGATTCCAATTTCCATGATGACTAATATTGTTAGCATTTTTGGTATGCTCATTGGACAGTATATCTTCTTTGGAGAAAATGTCTCTTCAAGTATTTTCCCATTTCTTAATTAGGTGCATTGCCTTTTGGTGTGGAGTTGTAGGAGTTGGATACTTGTCAATACTGCATTTTGTATGTGTATATATCTTACAAAGAGATGTATGATAAACACACACATACAAAGAAATTTCTTTCTCAAACTAAAAGCCAGGTGACATGTTCAGTGGTAATGTTTAGATGCATGCCCACTAAAGTTCGCACCAAGTAAAAGATATATAGTATTACAAGTATTGTTTAACATTGGTCTGAAATGAATAATTACTGTTAATAGTCAAGATAAAGAAATAAGCTGTGTACTAGTAGTAAAGTGGAAGCAACATTATCATTTAAATATGTTTTGTCTGTGTGTCTGCAAACCTTAAAAACACAAATAAAAAACATTTACAGAAGTAAGAGAAGTACAAAAGTAGCCTGAGCACAAAGCCAGCACACATAACCAATCGTTTTCCTACATATAGGCAAATGCCAGCACGAATACAGACATCCCAGCCCCAGCAGCATCCTGCTACAGAAGGGGTTCAGAAAATTGTACTTGAAAACAAACAATTAACTTGAGATTCAGTTTCCTCATCTAGGAGATGGATATAGCAATTCCCATCCCTTCCAACCTACAGTTATGATGAGGATCCAAGAAGGAGGCGCTTACTTGGTGTTTTAGTCAGTTTTTTTGCTGCTGTGACTAAAAGATCTAACCAAAACAATTGTAGAGAAGGAAAAGTTTGTTTGAGGGCTCACAGTTTCAGAGGTCTTAGTTCATAGAAGCCTGACTCCATTTCTCAGGGTTTGAGGTGAGGCTGAACATCACTGTGGAAGAGTGTGGCAGAGGGAAGCAGCTCACATTGTTATCAGGAGGCAGAGAGAGTCTACACTCTCCAGATACAAAACACATACCCCAAAGCCACACCTGAATTCCAATCTCCTCCAGCCACACCCTACAGATTCGATTATCACTCAGTTAATCCCTATTAGGGGATTAAATCACTGATTGGGTTAAGACTCTTAAAACCCAATCATTTCCCCTCTGATCCTTCTTGCATTGTCTCTCACGTGAGTTTTTGGGGGACACCTCACATCCAAACCATAACACTTGGTAAAGTACGGAGGACCGCACAAACGATGCTGGCACTAGCATGTAGAAGAACCCCCTGTAAACAGTACTAATTTCACTGAATGTGATCTTCAGAAGCCCCTGACAAGAGGCATTTTGGACTTCAATTTCATTTATCAATTATCTGGTTTTCTTCCAAGTCATCTCAAAGAACTAAAGGTAAGATAACTGCTAAGGCAAGATTGAAAATAACTTGAAATTATAGCATTTGTTAGAAAAGAAAGGAAATGCAGCATAGAAATAACCTGGGGGGGGTATATAGTGATATTTATCACTGAGTCACTTGAAACAAGACTTCTATAAGTATACTTGATACTGACTATGATCTAGAATTTTCTAAGAATCTATTTTAAAATGTCAATGCTCAAGTTTTTATCCCCAAGGACACCATCTAAATGGAGGAATCTGGGAACAGGACATTAGGTTTTTTTTTTAAATATACCACAGGTGATTCAAATGTACAGTCAAAAATTTGAGCCATATATCAATGGACCTGTATGACTCTTCACTGATTCTCTACTTGACTTCCTTTCTACATCAAATCTAATTTGTTTTTCCACTTGAAGCAAGCTTATGAGATGTTGAACTTTTACACCATCTTTCAACTAATGGACTCAAACATCTTCCATTTTATATTTTTTCTAAACACACCTTACCTAAGTTTCCCAGAACTCTGATAAGGTAAGGGAGAAAGTGAAGACATGTTTGCTCACCCTTCAATGATTTTAGCAACATGTTTAATAGCAGTGAGAAAAGCACCAGCTAGGGGCAGGGGAGAGACCTGTATTCCAGTGAAAGGGCTGGAGGGAATTCAGAGAAGCAGACAATAATTAGATCACATTTGGATTTGGCCAAGGGACCATGAGTTAAGACCTGAAAATTATATGCCTAAAATAGATCTTTAATATTGGCAAGCCATCTGGATTTTGACTTCATGTATTATCCTAAAACCATCACACTCTTGGTAGACAAAATATCCCTGTAAACGAATCTCAAGTGGACTCCTTATGCTTGATAAACAATAAAATATAGATCCATGCAGAGAACAGTTCAGTAATGGCACTGGTTGCTGGGAAATCAGATACTCTTTGGTCATCTCCCAGACAACCTTAGAAGAATTTCGATTTAATGTAATCACAAACTGAGACAACATTATCACATGCACACAAAAGCACCACCCCCCACATACACACACCTTTGTTTTGTTCCCAAACTAAACCAAATCCAAATCTGAAGTTCATCTTAAGAAAATACTACCAATTCTGAGTTTGTTTGTTAGTTTTTTTCCCTTGGTGCTGAAGATAAAATCCAGGGTCTTGCACATACCAAGTCTGTGCTCTACCACTGAGTTATACACCAATTCTTTATGGGATTGAATTGTGACAGAAAAAAAAAGTGAATTCTTTGGGGAATCTGATGGGTGCCCAGCACTCCAACAGAGCAGGTTCCTGCTAGGAGGGGTGAGCAGCCTGGGGAAATAAGTCTGAAATAATCAGTAAGAAATAGAGACAAAGCCAAAGATTGGATTTAGGAAGGGGGTCACCTGATGGGTCTTCCAACCCTGATAAGAATTGGAACTAAACAATGAAAAAGGCCCTAATTTTTTTTTTATTTAAGGGGGAGTACATCAAAGCAGGGATAAGGTTTCAGTGTGAGAGGAGCCTTGTTTTGGTGCTTGTCAGGTTATGCCAATCTCCTGCAGGATGGTTGATCCTAAAGCGCGAGCTAAGGCAGGGCATCAGCATGAACTGGGCTTGCTCAGAATGGGGTACGGGGTGGTGGGGTTTCACCCAGGAATTCCCAGAAAAGCAGTTTCCCTGTCTTAATGGCTTGAACAAACCCATAGGCTTCCAACAGGAATTTTTACTTCTTTCTTTCCTGTTTTAAGCAGCATCTGGAATTTGATGATTTCAAGGGTAGAAACTAAGAGCCTTTAATCACAAATCCACAATAACTGGTGTGTTAAAATGACGCTGGCACAGTCTTACCTGCCACCTAACACTATTAGAACAGGAACTTCTATTCCTCATCATTAAAGGGCCTCTCCTAGGACATTGAGGGAATTTCAGGTAGCAATCCATCTCAAAACTTCCTGTCACTCCAGGGTGACTAAAACATACATATCTAACAGATCCCAGAAAACTCAGGGATTCCTTGTGTCATTTAAAACTGTCCCTTAAATCTGCAGAACCATGGAGTTAGGGGTACTTGAAGTGAGCTTACCAGGCTTCTGAGGAGGACTGAAATACAGGATGCTTCTAGGCAACCCCCAACACACACCCCATGGGAGTGTCCATGGTTTCACAGTGAGTGCACTTAACCCATCTTGCCATGTTGGCCCCAGAGAGTAACTACCTGAATCTTGCCTCACTGAAGCCCACGGGAATCAGAATCCCAGGGAACTTGTAAGTAGTGTTATATTAGTCTGGTTCTCTAGGTCATAAAACACAAAATTTTACTTTGGTATACTTTAGTGAGAACAAAGGCTTTAGAGTAAGTATTCTGAGTAGTTTGAAACATGGCGGCTCAGGAAAAACAGAAACACAGGCATCCCTTGGAACCTGATTTGAAGAAACTTTCAGGTAGTTTCATTAAGGCTTTACCATCTGAACCATTGACCTTCAGCTATTTGTTGCCTTTGGGTCGTTCATATTGCCCAGGGACATCAGCAGACGGTAGCTCTGTGAGGTCTCAATTTAATCTCTTCACATCCCCAAGGTACCACATGCACTACATGACTTTACACTGGAATGAAATTTTCCCAGCTCACCTGAGTAGTTAGTGTCAGAACTACATTCAAAACCAAATCTCTGTAGTCCAAATTTTGTATTTTATTTTTCTCTATTGCTTTCATGACTTACACTTAGAGGAAAATTGCTGGAAATGTACTAGAGTGAATATTATAGTGCCATTCTCTTCTCCCAGGAGAGTGTGTGGGGAAATATGGAGAGTAGTAGAGTAAGGTTTGGAAGAATGAGTGAAATTCATCTCTTTCCCAAGAGACACTATTGGATATAACAAAGTATGGTCTTTAGAATCCTATAATCTCAAGTCAAATTCTGCTTTTTTTTTTTTTTTTGTCCTGTTCCCTGCCTGACCCTGGATACCTTCTTACATTTATAATATAAGAAGAAGAGAAATAGAGTCTTGAGAGAATTGGCATAAGTAAATTTCCTAGTGGAGTTTACCTAAGGAACTTGAATAGAACAAGGGAAGAAAGGAAAGTAGAAAATAATAGAAACTAGTAAAAAAAAGAAAAAAAAAAGAATAGAAATAAGAAAAAAATCAATTGGAAATTTAAAAAAAAAAAACCATCTAGAGAATATATGAAACAAAACCAGAATCTGCTGTTGTGGGAGGAGGATGCTACACAATAATCAACAAGTTCGTAAGGGTTTGTCCATAATGCCACCTTTTGACTGGCCTTCAAAGTAAAGGATAACTTGGAGATCATTTCAAGAAAAAGGTAGCTCTTTGATTAGGCACTGTGATCATTCACCAAGGAAGAGATGAGATTCCATGCTACGCCAGAGATGGAAATATCACCTTAACAAGCATGGACAGCCCCCAATGGACTATAAAATTCATTTGGTGTCTGCAATAATTCAAAAGAGCCAGGTGGTACATCAGTAACAAGGGAAGACATAAATTTTAATTTATGAGGCTCATCAGTGTCCTGGTCAGAAAGGGACAAACCCTCCACTCTCTGGCTCAGTAATCCAATCTAATGGGAAGAGAAAGCATTTTGAAGTGACACTCATCAGCACTACAGAATATTTTCTAAAAATTACTTCATATGGGTATGTGCATGTGTATGCACGTGGATATTCAATTGGTGGCTAAATTCTTGAAGGGGTTGCACAGGTGGGAAAAAAAATCAGTAAATTTTTGAATTATATATAAGCTCACACTTCTCATCCCCAAGGCAATTGTTTCCTTACTGAAAGTCTGATGGCTTTATTACTGCCTTCCGTAAAAGTAGGGCTGACCAGACTTTGTGGCCTGTGGGGAAAAGAAAACTAGCTTATGTAATACAAACATGACTCTAAAATGAAAACACATTTTCCTTTGCTAACACACTCTAAAAAGTAATTATCTTTTTTGAGAAGATACATAAAATGTGGCAGGCACAATTCATGAATTTGCTAAGTATTCTCTGCAGCAGACCCAATCCTTGCTGTTTCATATATAACAGACCTTCCTATGTAAAATATTGTGCACCTGCATACATGTACTGTGTGTCTGAGTGTCCAGCACATTGCCTCATTAGAGAATCTGCTCACCAAAGATTTAAAGAATGTTTGAGTCCTGTCTATTCTGTTTCTTTGAAACGTGGTTTATGCCTATTCTATACTTTGTTTCCTCCTCCTTCTCCTCCTCCTCCTCTATTCCTTTCATGTATCATATATGTGTATATATACGGCAGAGGTATATAATATATTTCTCAATATATATTCTCCATATAGAACACACACACATATATAGATATACCTATGTATATATACACATATACTTTTCTCTAACCCACTGCTTTCCCCTTAGCCTAACTGTTGTCATCAATGTCCTACACACCTGCAAAGGCACCTAATTATCAGGCCTCACTCTTATGAACTGGCCCTGTAGAGCTATGGTTTTTCAAGTTTAAAATCACTAAATACAGTGTTGCAATCTGTTTCATCTCAGATTCATCTCTATGCTCTCACCCCTTACTTCATTCTCAATTACGTGGCTCTAGTTTCCAGCATGTGACATGCTAGTACCTGGTAATATGGTATATTTGTTTTGGTTTTGGTTTCACTGTTTTTTCGTCATTCTTCCCTTTGTCTAATGTGAGCTCAGTGGAAGCAGAGACTTTGATGTTTTCACTTCTCTATCATTAGTCCTTGGAATAGGGCCTGGCACTAGTAGGGGTACAAAGAATATCTTTTTTTTTTTTTTTTTTTCAAATTACAAACACATCCCTGTTATTACCTAGATAGAGCACAGAGTCCCTGGCATGGAACAATCTAAAAAAGGTTTGTTGAATAGATTAATGGATGTATGGACATATTAAAATTGAAAACGTGTTTGAAAGTTTACAGATTAGTTAGTGAAGAAGTCAAAGCTAATCTTTGGGTCTCTAAATCTCCACTCTATTCTTGCTCCTCCCCTTATTCTGTTGCATGGTTTTGCAGTTAATGATAATTCAAAATCTCCATGAATTTCCAGGTTAAGAAAGATGCAGTTGGGATGAATGGAGGGGGTAGGGCATAGGACTTTTTCAGCCTACTTAACAAGCCCATCTGGTAAAGAATGCTTTCACTACCCACTCTCTTGAAAAATCTGGCATGTACCAGAAATTAGTGATATGACATTATTCTACTTATATGAGCCATCAATTAACATTCTGCCTATTAATTCATTTCTTTCTGGTCTTCCTCCAAAACCTCTGAATCTATCAGATAATGGCGAACAACTGTGAGATGATTATCCAAACAAAATGAGGATGAAAGCTTTCAAAAACAAAAGTAAAATATTCATCAGACTTCCCTTCCCATTTTCTGCTTATATATATGTGTGTGTGTGTATATGTGTATACATATATATGTATATGTATGTAGCCACAGAATAATTCACAAGAAATCTAAGACATTTTATGAAAACCTTTCTAAAAAATTTTAAAGTCAAGAATCACAAGAATAACCTTAAATCTCTGCTGTTGAAAATAGATCTCTCTTAACTCTTCCTTTTTTAAGTGTCAGTGGAGATCCTCTGGGATCAACCATTTATTTCTCATCTTTGTTTCAACAATAGTCATTCTGTTCATGGTTTCTAGGTTATACAACATTTTTAATTGCATAAAAATTTATGAAAATAATTTTCTTAGGAAAAATTGTTAAAATAAGCAAATAGCTCCATAACAATTGACCATTAATTCCATTAGCTTATTCAGCAAGTACTTACTGAATATGTAGCATGTGTCCAGTACTGTTTTAGGGGCTGCAGATACAGCAGTAAGCAAAGGAGACATATCTACCTTCTATCTATCCATGTATTTATAAGGATATACATAGATATATACAGGTAAATGGTATAGGTATGTATATTCTAGCTGTGCAAGGGGAGATGGGCATGGACACAGAACAATTTTGGTTTTAGAAAGTTCAATATATGGTGCTTTAAATGAATTTAAAATTCTGGAATCAAAGAAGGGAAAGGATAGGGAGTGTTGAATGGAATATAGAAAATTTTTAAATAAACTGTTTTTTAATGTAAATAAAGACTGCAAAGAGGTAAGTGGGGAAGGCAAGTGGCTATCTGGAAAGGACATGGAGTATTAGATACCATACCCACTTGGTGCACTTCAAAAGCATATCCACACATGCTGTTACTCAGAGTTAGGACAGGGGTGTGTGTTGATGTTGACGGTGTTTTCTTGTTTATTTGTTTTGGTTTTCTTAAGAGATGGGATCTACGTTGTCCAGGCTGACCTTAAAATCTAAAATTAGATTCTCATGGCAGGACTTTATGATATAGTGGAAAACTGACCTCTCCCAATATCTTTGCTTGTAGTTTGAAAGTTCACCTTCTCTTCTCAAATTACCATCTCTCCTCTTTTGTTTCTGGATAATTCAGTTTCTTTCTTGTATCTGTATTACTGCTTGTTTCAATATAATGAAGGCATTCAGAAATAGGTGGTAAATTTGAAAATTAGCTGTTCTTTCTGTCCTAGAGCTCACTCAATTCAGGAGTCTGTAGACAAGCATATAGGAAATTTATGATGTACAAAGAAACAGAAAGGTAACATTTGTGGCCAACTCATTATTAGTTACGGCCAACTCATTCAGGCTTAAATGGTCCCATGTGAGACCTTTCCAAAAATCAACTTGACACTGAACAAGGCATACCACAGCATTTGCAGTGAGAAGGTCTCATGTGGGTATATGCATAAGCTACAAACACACACACAAATACACACACACATACACACACCCCAAACCTCACAGAATGAAAAATTAACTTGAAAGGAACTGTAGGTGATTTCTAATTCTAAATTCAGCTATGTAACATAGATAGGTATAGTAAGACACAGAGGTAAATGACATGCCAAAATTATACCAGAGAGAAAAGCAGAATGGACATTACAAAGAAGGGAAAAATGCAGTAAAAGCTTGAATGTGATGGGCTATACCAGAAAAGGCATGGTATTTAATGACATTAGGGGAGTGTAGACAAAGGAGATTTCATTTATAAAGGATGGAAAGGAGTGGCCTGCTGAAAGAGAAAGGCAACACAATGTTGGTCTGAATATTTCTTTGCTGCAGCATTACTATGCACCATAACCTCAGGGACATTCCTCTGCTCTCAAATCTCTTCCTTCTCCAAGCACTATTCCTTTACTATCACCTCTTTTGGCAAACACCTTTGGATCTACTCAGCTTCCCAAGCAAGAAACAAAACTTAGCCTTGACTCGTCCTTTTCCTTTGCAGCCCACATTTCCACTAACCCTACCCTAGGCTAGACATACCCAGCTCCTGGATTTTGAAACGCCTTTGATTGATCTCCTTCCTTCCAGTTTCATACTATTCTCCAGAGTCAATCTATTTTCTAGAATTCTGTCAGTCATTTTTCCAAACCCAAATCAGATCATGTTCTTCTAATTCTTAAAGCTCTCTAACAACTACCTGTGATCTTTGGATTAAAACTCAAACATCCAGTGTGATATTTCAGGCTTTTCTTGCCTGCCATCTTTCTCTGCTTTAAAAATCAACTTTCACCTCTCTCATTCCATGTACTGAACAATCCATTCTTGTTAAGCTTTCTCATTTCTCAGAATGGCTACCCCTTAGCCTAGGGAACTACCCTTCAAAATTAAATTCAAGAATCATCTCTTCAAGGAAGTCTTTTGTCATTCTCTAGGCTAGATAAAGTGACAGTCCTACATTGTCCCACAGAGCTTTCTATATATCTCTCCTTCAAAGACATATATTCATTTTTGTATTTCCAGTCCCTAGAATAGCTCTGGAACAGAGCAGATGTAAATTAATATTCGTTGAATGAATAAATGTATTTATTTATTGACTGGGCAATGAAAAATAAAATGAGACGACTACCTACTGTCTTTAGAGAACTAACAGTTCCTCAAGCTTGCTTGTGTGTTTCTCTAATAGTTTATAAAATGACTTAAGCAACTTGAATTAAGATGCTTTAGAGTTACAATTTGAATATCCTAATGCTTGGTTTGTACTCACATTTTTAAAAAGCTTGTTTATTTCTGAGTTGAATTTGAACTCCATTTCATACTATATTATCAAATTCAAGCCATCCAACCCTCTTTTCAATTAAGTGAAAGGAGAAATGACTTACAGGAACCATAAACGTATTAAAAGTGTCACAATCCCTTTATTTATAGAGCAACATAAAAATGTAATTCAGGTACTTTAAAAAAAAATTGACACATGCTAAGCAGAGAAGATGAGCCAGAGGGGATTACTTAGTGATCTAAAACTTAGCTCTGCAATATCTTGAATTTCAACTTCAAATCCAGCTTGGGTCAAGACAACCTGTCATTCTCCAGAGACTGAGTACTGCCTATCTCATCGTTCACTCTGTGTGTGTGTGTATGTGTGTGTGTGTGTGTTTCATATTGCTTGAGGACTCCATGTACTTAAAAAAACCCATGGAATTTTCTTATAAATGATAATTCCGTCCCTAATAAGCTTAGCCAAATTCAGAGAACTCCTTGATATATAACTGTCAGTTCTGGATAATGCCCTTGGGTTGTTAGCCATTCTATGAAAATCAGATTCAGTCAACAGAACTTGAGTTTGCCAGAAAGTTACCTCACACCATTCTCTTTCCTTCGTCCAATGTCCCATAATAAAATGAGTGTCTAATCACTATTGACAGATTGTGCATGAATAACAATGTATTGCTTAAAACCACTGAGAAAAATGTCTTTGACTTTTCAAGTATATGGGGGAAGTGACCTGATAATATTCTCACTTTATGCTTCCAAATTCTTTTCCTCACCATCCACAAATGGCAATACAAATGGAAAAGGAGACATCTGCATAACTTGGAAAATATATGATTGATAAGGCATTATCTTGTCACTTGCAGACACTTGCATGACAAGTATTTATGATATAAGGAGGTTTCTAGTTACAGAGAAATAGAGTTTAGTCGGCTAAAGAACTTTCAAGATTCTAGCATTATTTTCTTCAGGGCAAGAGCATTAGTGCTGATATTTCAGAACACTATCTTATTAAATTCAGAATCCAGTTATTAGTAGGAAAAAAGACATTTAGTGCTTATATAGCAACACATGCACACACACATGCACACTTATAAAGAAGTTACAGTGAGAATGTAGGGAAGAGCTGATGAATAGATACAGGAAGGGTCATTAGGTCGCAAGAAAATAGAAGCAGAAAAATTAAGTGGCATTGGATGACTCACATATATCTATCATTCAAGGTGACGAACATATTGCTACCATCTTGAAGAAGCTTTCAGCTCCACACAGACAAAACTGTATTTAGCTATGCCAAACAACATGTGACCTTAGAGGAGACAGGAGGAATCTTAAAAGGAGGCAATATCAATGGAAAAATTGAATTTCAGGCCATAAGGGTGCCTAGAATCAATCTGACTGAGTTTTCCTGAGGCTTTTCAAAGGAATAACAAAGCAAGCAACTCTTTGGAAAATCACAGCCACCTAAAGCCAAAGATATTCACATTCCTCCCTCAAGTACTCCAACCAATTTCTGAAGGTGCTTTTCAACAATAGAGATCTGAGTGTCACTTGTCATGCCTTGAAGACTGATGTAAATGTGTAGAAATAGAGTCCTTTAACACCTGGGCCTTTTTAGACAGAAGGTTGCTGAATCAAATCACTCTGCCTTCCTTGGGCACCATAACACATGAAATCAAACTAAGCTTCATTTTCAGAAGATATCTTTTAGAAAAGAGAAGAAGGGCAATGTGGAGTCCAGAGACTGTAGAAGAAAGCTTTGACCTAGAGATGAATTAGAACAGCTGTGTGAGTACAGGTGCACACACACACTTGCTGGGTATGTGCCTCAGCCTTGTGAACTTGCTGCAATGCTCAGATGGTGTTTTTGTTTTTAATTTTTAAGAAATGTATGTGGTACTGGCCATCTCCTCCCTGCTATCTTATTCTTCATCTTGATTTCAATGTAATAGGTCTGGCCAGTATTTGTAATATGTAAGAAATGACTTCATCCCAATGTAGTAGACAGAATAATGGCCCCAGAGATATCCCCACTCTAATCCTTGGAACCTGTGAATATGCTACTTTACATGACAACAGGGATCTTACATTTGTGATTAATTAAGAGGGGGGATAAACTAGGATTATTCTAGTTTATCCTGAATTTCATTGGTGGGTATAATATAATCACAAGGGTCCTTAATCAGTAGAAGAGTGATGTGGAAAAGTCAGGGTAGGACATGTGACAACAAGCAGATGTCAGAGGGATGTGAGTCCATGGGCCAATAAGAGTGAGTAGACACAAGAGCAGGAAAAACAGGGAAACAGATTCTTCTCTAGTGCCTTCAGAAGGAATGTACTTCTGATGACCAAGTTTGTAGTTCTCACCTACAATGTAGTATTATAAATTTGCATTGTTTGAAGCTACAAAGTTAGTGGCAATTTGTTCAGCAACAACAGGAAGCTAACATCCTGGGCAAGCCTCCTCTTGGGTAGCCTTCCATAGGAATATCACAATTTGGCCAATATTTTTATGCTTCTTGTTCACTTGCTTTTTCATTTGCCTTGTGATGAGTATCTGCTATATTCTACTCACTCTCTGAAGAGCTGGAGAGCATGAATGCCTGCATCCTGTTTTTGAGGAGCTGACAACTGAGTGAAAGTAGATTCAATATTGTAATAATGAGAATCAAGGATTGCTCAGTGTACAGGATGGGACCAAAGGAAGAGAAAGGTCCACCACACTTAGAAAGATGATTTTAAGAAACTTCTTTACATAGAAATTTGAAAGATGCTTGCTGCTTTTTAAGTGGAGAAAAGAGGATACTCTAGGCAGGGAAGTAGTGTCCAGGTGCTGGAATAGCTGGATGTGCTCTGCTGTGAGCACAGGATATAAATGTCTCTACAGACAGAGACAAATCTGAAGGCACAGGTCTAGAAGATAGGATCTGGGTCTTGGGGCTGTAGCTAGTGGTAGAACACTTTCCTCTCAAGTGTGAGGCCCTGGGTTCAATCCTCCACACCACCAAAAAATAAAAATAAAAAAAAGTAATAGATGTGGTCTGGACTTTGGCTTGTGAGTGATGAAGAAAATTAATAACTATGTTTCAGAAAGCTGGCTAGTAGAAAGTCTGGATCAGAGAGATGAGTCAAAAGCTAAAAGGATATTGCAATGGACCAAACTAAAGATAATGCAGGCCAATCTCAAGCAGCAGCATAACAGATGAGAGAAATATATCAAGAAATAGGAAGTAGAATCAACTGATGATCTCTTGGCTATATTGAGAAGATAAAGGAAGGACTTGGGATGAATCTTAACTTGAGACTTGGGTAACTACTACGCTACTCAGAAGACAAGCCGCAGGAGGAGATTCAGTTGGGAAAAACATGACTAAATCCATATGTGCCATTCTCCATTTTAAGTGTCAAGTTTCTATTTCATAAAATAATATATATGTTGTATAGAGAGGAGGGGGTATATTTTCTATATCTTCAGCACTTTCCTTGCCCACAATAATGCTAGGCAAATGATAAATTCTTACTGAATTAAAAAGAATATTGCTCTCAGCAAGAAAGATATGTATTTTTATTGCAACTCAGATGTGGTGCTTGGGGTTTAAAATTACCCTGAAGGTCAATCAACATAGCTCTAGGCAAAGGCATATCTCTTAGAAATGGATTAAAGAACCATTGATGTTAGAATTTTTCTTCTAGCATGATGTATTATCTTCAATAATAGGGAAAAGAAACAAGTCCCCTTGTGTTCTGTTTCTTTGATTTTAGGCATAACAGCAAAACAGAGTGGAATTTCAATATCTTTATTGATAATCTACGAAACAGAACAAGAATTTTTGATCGCCTACTGTGTTCACAGTGTTTCCCTGCCACAGAGATAAAAGGGCTTTTTTGTTTATTTGTTTTTGTTTGTTTGTTTGTTTGTTTCATATTTTATTAATAAAAGTTTCAGGACTGGGGCTGTAGCTCAGTGGTAGAGTGCTTGCCTGGCATGCAAGAGGCCCTGGGTTAAATCCCCAGCACTAAAAAAGGAAAATGAAACAAAAACTAAACAAATTCAAATTTCTACAAAGTTGATCAAGCCCTCTGCTCTAGAATTAATGACTAAAAGTTAAAAAGTACTGAATTAGGGATTCCATAGCTAATTTAGTCACAGTGGTAGACATGACAGAATGGAAGAAAATTTAATACCCCAGAGTTGAATCTACTTAGCCAAAATGAATTTTGATTGTGATTTGAATCATATACTATCCTAATTCACCAGTTAATATTGTGGCTCTACAGTCAAGCATAGAGGAAAAAAGCATACGTCCTTTCCTATTCTAATATCAAATGGAGATAAAACCTTTGAAAGGTAAGCACCTATAACTGAATTCTGAAACTAATTATTATATGAAAAAGACCATTGCAGCACAGGGACACCCTTAGGAGTCAATGCAGGTTTGAATCTTAATTACCTAGTAACATATAGAACAAACCCATGCCATGGCACTTGAGTAGAACAGCTGGTGAGCATTTTCTGGCAGTTTTCATGGTGTTTTCTTGGCATAAAGCAATGACAAACAATAGGTCAAATTGTAGGAGTTCATTATTAACCCATGGTAACTGGCAGAGAAAATGGTGATATTTCCTGGTGAAGAATGTATCAGCAAATACTTTCAAGGCTTAATCTTTTGGTCAAGGTCAATAATTGCTTCACTATTCCTTGGGCATGAAGAACTCAGAGAGTAAATGATTTCTTGTTCTGACAACATAGAACAAATTCTAGCATTTTCAAAAAATTGAGACCTATTAATCCTGGCATGTGTTACTCTTAAACCCGAGGAAATGAAGAAACATTGATCTAATTTCTGCCTTACAAAAAATAAAATTATATATTAACCACAGAGTACCCAGCAGCATGCACGGCCAATACCCCTAGAGGTAGCCTGACATCAGAATTGTGTTTTGCTAGCTAAATACAGATCCCCTCTGGGGCATTATGCAATTTATTACAAACAGGCAGGCTTGATCCAGCAGCCAAGAAGTCAGATCAAAATCCTTTGTAAAGACATGTTGAAATAAGGAGCAGGTAGAAGCAAAGGGGCCAGACAGAAAAGGCAGAAACAGTTGGAAAGAAAGACCAAATTCTAACTGCCATGGGTGATGCCAGTGAGTCACCTGGGATCTGGTCAAATGCAGATTATGATACATGAGATCCAGGTGGTGCTGCAAATTCTACAATTCTAACCAGCTCCCAGGGGATGCTGTATATCGAAGAACACCAGGGTACCAAAGAGCACTAACAGTACCAGGAGTAACACTTTCCTGCCTGGCCTGTGTGCTGTGATTGCCTTCCTTTTCTCTTACGGGGTATAGCCTGGTTTCTCTATAATGCAATTCCATTTGTTCTATTTTCAGGCCCTGTGTTATATATGCTACATTCTCACTGATCTGGTTTTTGAACAAAGAATAAACTCTGTGCCCTGAAAGCATTCCTTCCTTTAACACAGCTTCCTAATCAGACTGTGGAGCTGGCGTTTCATTTTTTTTTTTGCCACTGTTTGTTTAAAAAGACACTTTGCACAATAACCTAGAGCAGGATTCCTACTTATCCTCAAAAAGGAAGACAAGAGAAAAATAACAGAACTCTGGAAAATGTAAGCTAGTGAAGAGAGAAAAAAATTCTCCAGACTGCTGCCAGTCTCTGAGGAAGAGTACTATGATTATTAAAAATAATTTTAAAATTTTTGAAATACACTCTTCATGCTTCATTTCTCTCATGTGAAAAACTGGATGGGACCAGAAGGTCTGGTGTGGGTGGGGGATTCAAGTCTGTCTCTGCTGCTGTCTAAATATTTCTTCAGCCGAGGAAGAAACATTTCCTGTAAATCTTGTGCATAAGAGCCAGATTCTCTCGCCAACTGGGAAGATGGGAAAAAATGAGTAGAGTAAGGATCAGGAAGAGAAGAGGCACTTCAACACCTGTTTCCTCCTTTAAGAGGTACTTTTCCTACTGGAAAGAAAACATCCAGGCAAGCTCTTTCCTTTCACACAATTTCTTCCAGAGAAATACAGAAGTTTGGACTTTTTAAATAAAGAAATTAAAATATATCATATTGCACGGAAGGCTAGACTAGTGTAACATAATGGCATTCAGTCTGCCCAGATTTGTAAGGTGACCCTATATATACATTTGATTTTAGTTTCAAAAATCTTATTTTCTCTTGCATAAATACTTCCATGGCTGACATAGTTCAATTGCATTCCAAAGGGGACAGCGGGCATGTCATTAACTGTGACAGGGCAACATAGACAGCAGTGGATTTGCTACTCTCTATCTCATGGTCCATATCTGTAAAATGGGAGTCCTAATGATAAACATACTCCTAGTCATCACATAGGAACTAAGATGATGGAGGTGATGAACAAGTCCTGTCCAGCATCATCAGTACAACTATAATCTGTCCATCTCCTGAGGTAAAGAGGAGATAAGAAATTTGGTGAAGAGGAAAAATGATTTTGCAATTCAATCAAAAATACTAAGTATATATGACTTCAATACATAGAAACTCAAAGAGAAACTAAGTATAAGACAGAATCCCCATCTCTATCAACAATCATGCTGGAATGAATAAACTAACATGTAGGAAGTGATTTATGAAGTAATTTCAGAATACCTTTAAACAGCATATAATTAAATATTAAATTATACAGAGTCAGTTATAAGGCCTAAGATAAATCAGTGAAGAGAAAGATCAATATAGGCAGAAATGGAAAGATAGGGCAACTATGCACAAAGAACATGTTATCAGGAATCAGAATGCCTATTAGTTCCATGGAATGGGGGTCCTGGGCTTAGTGGGTTTTTACCTGTGAAGTGGTAACAACAGTAATATGTACCTCATGGGCTTGTTTTAAGAATTTAATAAATGTGACAATAAAAACAATCTCACCCTGTAAAACAAGTAGACAATGTACTTTACTATTATTGATAAGTAGTAACGTTCTATGAAATGAGGAGGATTTACTTTCTTCTTGGAAGAAATACTAAGAAGAGGGAGAATAGTTTTCTAGGAAAAAGAAATGGTATGAAAAAAAGTAGAGGATGAAATTGAGCATTGGGTGCCAGAAAGAAAAAGACCCAGGGAGGACAGCCCTGATACCACAGGAGGTAAATTACACTTTTGAAGAAAAATGAAGTGACACATCTGTGGAAATGCAAGAATACCAGCAGCACTCAGGAAAGAAGCAGTGGTCTCCTTCATGCTCACTCCTCCCTTCCCTGCTCCCTGTTTTCATATTATCAGGTCTTACCATGATCCACTGGTACACAGTCTCCATAAGAGGACAGAAAGCAACACAAACTAAACAATGGCAGGAGAGGGAAAAAAAAGGTGGGAATTACCTGACTCTTGGTCCTTTGAAATGAGGGAAAAGAGAGGTGGGGGAGAAGTGGGGAGAAAGAGATTAGAGAATGTATTAAATCCTCACCTCGACACAGGTAGGGTGTTTCTGCACATTGGGAAACTTTCTTCTGAGCTAGAGAATATATTTTACCCCATGACCACAAGCAAGGTGGGCTGGATAATAAGGTTATTAAGGGATGGCAATTCTGTAGATATAAAAGGCACAAGCCAAAAGAAAGAATGAGAGAAAATATAGGAACGGATAAAAAAACAAGAAAGAGCAAGACCCGGAGAATGATAAAGGAAAGGACAAGAGCAAATGGTTCATTTGTAGAACTGATACATTAGGTTAAACTTTAAAACATGGTCCCAAGTTTCAAAGACTTTAAGGGCATTTTAAAAGAGGACAAGTTTTCTAGGGATCCGAAGTAAGAATGATAAGATCTACAATTTGTTTCACTCCTACTATGTGCTAGACATTCTGTGAAACTATATTCATTGAATCTGTAAATTCTGTCATCTATAGGATGTGACTTTGCAGAAAGCTTAATGTTCTTGAAATTATCTCTTCCTCCTCTCACCAAGACTTACTTATATTTCTCCTATTACAATCTAAGAATGTAAAGTGTAATGCCAGATTATTCAGAAGTCATTTATCCTGGGGTAGTAATTGGCTAGCTGAGGAGGTAAGATGGACTGGGAGGGAAGGACAATGAGAGGAGATGCCAGGGAATAGGCAGTGTTCCAGCTGTTCGGGATCCAGAGTTCTGAAGGAAGAGGTGCAGAACTGCGGGCACTGTTCTGTATTTCCTGTTCCCTATTCTATCACCATGGCTGGGTCAGATGCCAATGAAAAGGCATGTATGGGAGATTTAAAAATTATTAGCAAACATGCATCTCTGAGGAATGGACAGAACATTACTTGTGTGATAAATTAGAATATTTCCAGCATTATGAAGAAGTGGGGCAACCAGATATCTTACAGTAAAAATAATTTAAGCACACATACAGACACATACACAAATACAATCCCCGAGGACCTCGCTTTATAGGTCATTTAGTTCAGCCTCCTCCTGTTTTTCAGGTGAGGAAATCAAGACCCTGAGGAACCAAGTGACATGTCCAATGCATGTCATGCAACCAGTTAGGGCTGGCCTGGCAGAGATGATGACACCCCAATCTCCTCTTCACTTACTGCACCATCTATCTTAGGGAAGGATCACCATATCACATAACACTACCCAATACTGAAGAAAGTGTACTCTGGTATGAAATGGATGAGAGCTTGGGGACACTTTCAGAGACATGTGACAGTGGCTAATAGGAAAGGATGAATCTTATGATGTAGTGGAAGAACATATGCAAAATATGCAAAATCCATAATGGTCCTTAGTTCATGCAACTTTTTTGTAATTTTTTCTATTTATATTTTGTATCATTGAATTATATACCATAAAAGTTAAATGAATTAAATGAAATGACATATACAAGAAACATAGCAGAGTGTTTAGATCTTGTGTATTTGTGATCTTTCTCCTCTTCTTCACAATTTATGTACCCTACCCTTAACTTGGGAGCAATGATTCTCCTGATTTTACATCTTTTCTTGGGAAAATAATAGGATAGGAAATGAAAAATGAAACATTTGAAAATTATTGTGCAAATGTTCTGTGGCAGGAGCCATTGGAGATTTTCACTGCATCCTTAGAACTATCTGGCCCTTTTTAAAGTAGAATTTTTTTTTTTTTTCTTTTTCCCCCGGCTCTCCATTAGCACCAAGAACAATGTATGGCACACAATAGGGGTTTCATAGGTACTTGTCCAATGAACAGTTCTCAAGCTGGGTACCATTATCTTCTTTGTACTGATAAGAAAGCTGAGGTTCAGAAAGATTAAATTTCTTGGTCAAAGTATTAAAGTTAGGCAGAGTCCGAATGTAAATCAGAGCTATCTACGTTCACTACCAGGCTCTGTTCTCTCTACTATGTTGCCTTGGCGAAATGAGCAATGAATTAAACACAGTTCATAAAGTCTCATGGCCTAGAGGTGTATAAGTGAAGCATCCTAGGGAAATGAAAACTATGTCAATTTGATTCTTTCTAGTCTGTGATGTGATTATCCTCCCTGCCCACTGACCAAGACTTAATGAAAAATAATAAAGGTATATCTTTCAGCTTGAGAAAATAAAATACCAATGCCAATTCCACATCCCAAGATAATTTCTAGGCATCAAGGACAGCATCACGGCTTGAAGATCCTGGGTTCCAGTCCTGGCAGTTGTGTGCCTGGGGGTCTTTCATTCAGCAGTGTCGCTCCTCAATTTCCTCACAGATAAATGATGCATTGGGGAACTGAAGTGTCAGTGAGGGTCACTCAATCTCTCATAATCAAAGATTCCTTCTCCTTAGTAGCTAACATTTTGGAATTGAGAAAAATGTGAAATCTGCTTTGTTTCCTCTCTCTTCAATGAATTTCATGATTTTTTTTTTTATAATTTACAGTTTATCTCTGGTTACAGATCTGGTATAGAGTTTGTTCAAGGATATTACAAATTGGGAAACAAATCAAATATGCTTTGTTCTTTTCTTGGCACATGGAACAGTTAAAATGGCTTCCCGTGGTTGTCATCTATCCAATAAATGTCTTCCTACATCTTTACCCCTTGTTTATTATTATAGTTATTATTTTGATCAGGTAGACCTTTACAGTTTTGCGTATTATTCTACTTTATGATCCCAAAATGAAAGTTTGCTATGCATATATACATGACAAATTTGAACTGTGGTTAGTGCAATATATAGATTTAGCAAGGAATTAGAACATTTAATTAATTTTCCAAACTAGGATGAGGCAGATAATGTTAATAAGTTAAGAGGTCAAGAAAAAGAAAATGCTGTCATAATGACTAAGAACTGCCTGACCTCCATTTTGGGAGAACAGGGTCTGGTACAGACTGCTGGAATGAAGACCATAAGCCTTACCTAAAGGAGGCAGGCCCTACTCAGTTTAGTTGAATTCTGCCATGTGGAATTATAGGTTTAGTGTATTAAAACCTTATTATGTTTTCAAGAGAAGCTAGAAATCTAAATTTTATAGAAATATGCAGTTTTTAATGTTGGCTCAATTTCTAAAAATAAACCAATGCTGTATGGGCCACATAACATGTATCTGTGGGCTGGATTTGGCTAGGGGATTACTAATTCAAGAGCTCTTTTAGAAAGATCTGTCTCTGAGAATCAGTGTTTCCTTCTTAAGCAAGCAGAATGTATATCTCTGTGCATATGTTTCTGTGTATGTATATAGTAATTAACTACAAGATGCTAAAAAAAATAAAAACCACCAGAAGCATATTAACAAATTAACTACGACTTCATGAAAGTAAAAACTGAAGTTCTCATGACACTCTAGGTTGTTCTCTTACACAAAGTCCACGCTGAGCTGTCCATCTGGAGACAAATTCCAGATTACTCCAGATTAAAAACTTATAGAATTATCCGACTAGAGATAGGAAGGTGGATAGGCCAGCTCCTGAAGGTAAAGGATGAGGTGTCCTCAAATGTGGCTGGAGATATGTTTGGCAATAGTTTGAACAAGAAAGGTGGAGAGATCAGGAGCACAGGAGCAATGCTATGAACAAGGCTGAAGCCCCAGATCTTGCCCAAGAAGACTGTAACTTCCTGAGCAAGTTTCTCTTGCATAAATTCAAATTTTCTACACATTTCTAATTTTAAAATAGTTTTATAGGTGATCTGGCATAGATGGTCATGTAACTATTTGCAGTTTTATTCCCTCAAGAGCAAATTGAAAGAAAACCTACACTGTATTCCCCACTCTCTGTGGAGGTCATTTGGAAGTTCTCAGCTTTGGAAAATGGACCTGCCACCTATAACCTCCCCGACACACCAGCAACAGGTGGATGGTGGATGACAGCAAAGTAAATAAGGGTGGATGAGAGAAAATTTCAGGCAAAAGAGATAGTTGAGATGTAGATGTGGGAGAGAAAGTGGGCAAGCCTCTCCAGATCCCAAATATTTTAAGAGAAAGTGACTAGAAACATGATGGCAGCCATATACGTGGGTTACAACTGTACCATGGGATAACAGGGTCCCTACTGGGGCTAGGATAACTTTCCATTCCTTACTTCTCTACAAACTATTTACATTCCATCTATGATATCTAATATGAAAGAAAATTCTAAATGTAAGTACAAGATTTCATGAAAGTTATTTTTCTCATTCTCTATTCTGAAACATATTAGAAAAACTGACATATTTGCATTTTTTTCTAACCTAACATTATTTTAGGAATGAATCAAGTAGTGAAGAGGCAGGAAAACTAAAGAAACACAATTAACTGTACTACACAATGAAAACCAAAAACAAGCTATGGTGCTTTTGCCTTCCTTTGCTATGATCTAATAGTGTTATCCCCTTAGATATTCCTTCTACCCAAGGAGGTAGAAATGTATGGATATTTCCCAAGTTCACATGGCTTGGTGAGTTGAACCCCCAAACTTTATTCCTCTGAATTCAGTTATGGAGTTTTCATATTGTACGTGTAAGTATGGACCTTAATTTCCCATCTTCAAAATGTGCAGGTTAGAACAAAGGTATCAAAGGGAAGATATGAATTCATAATTAAACAGCACTGTGGCTAGGCCTATTTCTAAGCATTACCATCAGTGTGTGGGTAGTATGTACACCAAAACAACCTCACAAATGTTCTTGGGGTTCTAAGAAGTGAGGGTGTGTGTACTTATTTTTTCTGGCAGCTTTAACGCTAAAAAATCCACATATATTATAGTAACTCTTTCTTCTTCCTCCTTACAACACAAAATAACAGATGGGCTATCTCAACTAAAAATGTCAGCACTTTATTGACTGAGCTTCTGCTGGATTCCATAATAGAAATATGTGAATTATGATTTCTCCTTTCAGGGACCAAGGGGATATGATTATTATTCAGAAAAACCTGGTTTGTTTGTTTTTTCATTCTACCATTTCAAATATTATTCCATTTTTAAGATACTCATAGTTTTCTCATTCTACAATGAAGTCCTGTATAAGAAATATTTTCTTTCTGACTCATAATTCAATGCTATAATTAGACCATACCACCTGCTAGAGGGTGACACGCATCTCATTAGATAGCTGCCATTATTAATGATCAAGCACAGTTCAATGAGTACTGTAAAACTTTAAACATAAGCATAAAGCAAAACGCTAAAGATAAATTAGGGCTGCAATGAAACTCAGCTTCAATAAAGCATCTGGATGAAATATCTATATTCAGCTTCACTCTAATACACTAGAAAATACTGGATTCTGAATATTAACTATGGGCAGCCTACATAACAAGTATTCACACTTTGATGCATGTAAATCTAAACCTAAATCTTGAAACATACTCTAAATGTCTTTAACAGAAAACACTACATAAATATAAATTTACAGAATATATCTCTTTTGTGGGACACACTTTATGAATTGTTTATTATGAGCATTAGCATGGTACAAGGAATATGTTAAATGTTTTAAATTACTTGATTCAAATTGCCTTTTCACTTTCCTATTGAGTAAAGTAACTAAAAGCATTTTTCACAATAATTTTGTTCATAATTTACCATTGTTTCCCCAAATGTGAGAAAGGGTCTGATTTATGCTATTATGCTTTTGCCATTTCTTATCTTATTAAATAATGCCATTTTATGCCTTTCTCACCCAAATAGCATCTGTTTGCCAGTAACAAAGCTAGAAATACATCTTTTAATTAAATGCTTATTTTATTTTCCCTAGGGACAATGCATCATAGAATTCCTTTCACAAGATTTACTGCATTCTTTCCCTTTATCTCAGCCCCCAATATACATTCTGCATGTCCTCTGAAGTAACAAGCATCCCATCTGGCTGAGAAGTGATGGACACGGCTCCTTAATCACACTGTACACTCCGTTCTTGGCACCTTCGCACCAGAAAGATATCAACAAATTGGATGGAATTCAGAGAACAGCAAGTAAAATGATTAAAGAGATGGAGGCAGTGACTTATGAAGAAAGATGAAAAGGCCTAAATCTGTATAGCTTGGCAAAGCATCGACTGAGGTGGTGGATGATAACTGTCTACAAATGCTTGAAGAGTGCAAACACCAAGAAAAGAGAGGGAACTTTTTAGAATGGTCGGGAATAAACAGAGAAAAAGGATGGGATTGAAGAAAGAGGAGAGAAAGGGAATGTTTGCTCATTCATTGTAGATTCTGGTTAATAACAGAATGAAATAAAAAGTGAAGAAGTTGCAGCTCATGGTTTTAAGTTACTGTCAGGGTTGACCTGCATCAAGAAAATGGCAAATGAAAAATAAAATGTTTGTATGTGCACATATAATATGCAAATATTATATGTCTTTTACGTCTTTTGCTGTTTACTAAGTTTTCCATGTGTATTATATACTCAAATTGTCAAAAATAATCTTATGCCATTATTAGTTCATTTTAAATACTAAAAAAGAAATTATTTGAAGCAAAGTAATTGAGGCAAACAGGAAAAACACAAGAATAACATTCCTCACCCTTTGTTCTTATAACCATCAATACTCTAGAACTTTAGCACAACTGAGACTGTGCTTATCATATAGATAAAAATTCAAGGTTACATTTGAAACCCATTTTCATTTCACTTGTCCTCCTGTTCTTCTTCTCCTGGAGTTAATAAGATATGAAGTGCTCCTAGGGCAAATTATACCAACGATCCAGATTGGAAATGATTCCTTCTCCAGTTCTTTGGTTACCACTGTCTCTGGATGACAGATTCTAGTGTGTTTTCTCTGCCTAACTATTAATCCAGTCCTCAGATTATCCACGAATGCAAGGGGTCACAATATGATAACCTACCTTCTGCAAGGATATTTACTGTATATAAATCAAATTTTCAAGAGATGGAGCTCAAATATGCTAGGACATGTCATTTGTGTTATGTTGCCAGGTTTCTGGCTTCTAAATTCTTTCAAACTCTTATCAGACACTGTGCATCAGGATAACTACATGGAGTTAAAAACCAGGAGTTAACACTATTGTTTCGAACTAAAGCTTTGAACCCAAATTCATAGAAGCTTTCTAGCCTTAATATAATATGATGAAGGATATAGTATGTAGCTTTTTTAAAGCTTGGTGTTTTCACTTAGTAAGACATATTTAAGATTCCTTCACCCATTTGCATGACTTAATAGCTCAATTCTTTTCAGCATTAACATTCTATTTGGATGTATTACAACTTATTTATCCATTCACCAAATAAAGGACATTTTGTGGCTACCAAGTTTTGGCAATGATAAATGCCACAGACATCTGTGTTTAGGTGTTTCTGTGAACTTAAGTTTTCCATTCCTTTGGATACCATGGAGCATAATAGAAAGTATATTTGGTTTTGAACAAAACAGCCAAACTGTCTTTCAAAGTGGCTGTACCATTTTGCAATACTATAACTTTGCAGTACCATGAATGAGAATTCCTGTTGCTTCATGTTCTCACCAGCATTTGGTATTTTCAGTGTTCTGGATTTTGGCCACTCTAATAGACATCTAGTGCATCTTATTATTATTTCAGTGTTTATATTCCCAATGATATATTAAGTGAAGTACTTTTTCATAAGTTTATTTGCCATGTTTTATCTTCTTGGGTATGGTATCTGCTAAGGTCTTCAGCCCATTTTTAGTAAGACTGCTTCTTATTATTGAATTTTAAGTGTTCTTTGTATATTTTGAATAAATCATTTATCAGATATGTCTTTCTCAAATATTTTCTTCTAGTCCATGGCTTGTGTTTCTGTTCCAATAGCCAGATGGTTTTCAGGAAAAATTTACATGTAGAATTCTTCATTTTATATGGCATTAATAAATGAATTTAGGTAATAAAGCAACCTGCATGTATTTGTCATTTATTCATATCAATATTTTTATAAACT
This sequence comes from Glaucomys volans, assembly GCA_020662805.1. NCBI lineage: Eukaryota > Metazoa > Chordata > Mammalia > Rodentia > Sciuridae > Glaucomys > Glaucomys volans. The sequence goes on from JAJEJO010000220.1 coordinate 174,022, forward strand.
TTCCTTTATTTAAATCAAGATGTTTTAATAAATGTTTTTAAGTTCATGCCCTTAGAATAATCCTATCTTGAAAAAGGGTCTTACAGAAGAATGACAAGATGGGTTAATTTGCCATGACCCTAAAATGCCAAAGGTTTTTAATACAGTCATTAATGATTTTACCAAGTGAAGTTAATATAGAGTTGTTGTGTTTATTTCTGATCAAATTGATTGTTAAATATTAGTAAACTTAAATTAGCATTTTTAATATACAAAGCACCTTTAAAAAAAGAAAAAGAAATGAAAATGGCTCTGGACTGTCCTGACCTCTGAGAGGTATTTTTTACAAATAATATCTTTAAGTTTTGTGCCAAAAAGTGGTCTTTCATCCTGCTTTGTGGAGGCCAAAATGCAAACCAGGATGAAGAAACCATCAGTGGCTGTTTGTGGAGGTGGAGGAAGGACCATGAATCACCAAGGAAACATGAGGCCTATTTCTCTGTGAAGTTAAACTTCAAAAAACAAGCTAAGAGATACAAAGGGAAAAGTGTGACTGCTCTGACAGGAAAAACAAGCAAATATCTCCAGAGGGGATTAATCCCTCTGCTTCAAAGTCACCAAAACAAAGAAAGCTTTGCTGGGTACCACACCTGTCCTGCAGACAAAGATGAGCTAATCAAAGAGAAAACAGTGCCTATGTGCACCACTGAGCCGAACACATTTTCACCCTGAAGATTTAACTTACAGCTCCAGCCCTGTCTCAGGGAGCTGTGGGGTGAGGGTGAAGCTTAGAGATCACCACATCCAGGGCCATTCCACCCACACCACCCGTTGCCATTGGTGCCCTTCACTTCCATCCTGCTAACCTCTTTTGCAGGCTGGGTTCTAGCAGGGTCTTCCCTGTTGCATGAAGCAGTTTTAACTCTTAAACAGCTTTAATTGTTGGAAAACACTTTTTAAAATTTGAGCCCAATTTTATATTTCATTTATGAAGAAAGATTTGACCTCTGAAGAACAAGTTGAATTTTACCTCCACTGGGATAACTTCAAATAAAAGGATCCATATCCCTGTGAAAAATCCTCTCTTCTTTCAGTTTAATCATCTCTTCTAGGAGGTACAAATGTTTTTACCATCCTATTACCATCTAGTTTTTAATGGTTCTTTTAAAATATACTGCCTAATGCTAGGCATAAGACTCCATATATAATCTAGTCAGTGCAGAGTACATTTGGATTTTTACCTCCCATGATCTAGAGGTTAATTTCTGTTAACTCAGTGTAAGATGACTGTGTTTTTTGTTATAAATTGTACCAATAATCAATGTTTGTTTTTATATAAACTACAATTTAATTACATTTCCCCCAAACTGTCTCATGCAATAGATGTTTTAATCTAAGCATTGGACTTCACATTCATTCCCATCAAATTTTAGCTTGTTAACTTTAGCTTACCATTTAAGTTGGCAGTCATGAGTTTTTACTTTGTTATTTAGAATATTAGATATCCCTCATGAAAGAGACTTCTGAAAATTTGATAAGCAGGCCCTCAATTTTGTTATCCAAGTCACTGCTAAAAATACCAAGCAGAACAGAGCCCACAGCAAATATAAATGCTACTCAAAAGAGACTTTCAGTGTATTGCATCAGCTAAATACAAATTTGCGTAAATGCTCAATCTTCTTCTTTTTCTGTTTCATTTATGGTCTCAAGCTAGGCTTTTGTATCTGTGAGAACATACCAGACTTAAAAGAACACTTAATGTGACTGTCTGTTTCTCACTCTTCCTCCCAGTTTCCTTCATCCTTCGGATAAGATCACATTCAAGACTCAAGTTAATACTCAGGTTAAGACTCCAGCCTAAGTGAGACTTGCTGTACATCCTGTGGTCTTAAGGGATACTATTCTACTTCCTTGGATATGGAGAATTCCACCACGTAGTCAAAGGTCAGATGAGAGAGTTAAATGACTCATACTTTGGGAATTTAAACAACAATTGGAGAACATCTACACAGGAGAAAATACTCTTCATAGATGGAGTTGTAGGTGTGTTCCATAGCTAAACAAATAATCAAATCAAATTTAGAGAATTGGTAACTTTCAGAGAAAACGTGGTAATATAGTTTAGATCTAGAATGTCCCTCCAAGGCTCATGTACTTGAGACTTGGTCATCAGCTGTACTACTGGAAGGTAGTGAACGCTTTGTGAAATGGGTCTCGGCTGGAGGGAGTAAATCACTGGGGGTGTGCACCTGAAGGATTTATTTTGTCCCCAGGCCCTTCATCTCTTGCTTCCTCACCACCATGAGGTGAGCAGCTTTGCTCAGTCACACACTGCCTGCTGCGAAGTTTTGTCTTGCCTCGAGAATAAAGAGATGAGGCCAGGAGGCCATGGACTGAAACCTCTAAAACTGTGAGCCAAAAATAAACCATTCCTCCCTTAAGTCCATTTTTTTAAGGTATTTTTCACAGCAACAGAAATCTGACTAACACCAATAAGTCAGAAGTTTACTCTTTGAATCTGACTACAGAGATAGACTTTGTTGAAGGCAAAACACCCAGCATGGTAACTAATCAGCACACTCTCCAAACATCCCCTGCCTTTATTTTCAGTTGCTTGTTACTTCAATTTACACCGATTTCTCCTCCCTCACAATTCAACCCACAACTTTCTCATTGCCTGACCTGAGGCATGGATAGCAATTTTCAGTGTAATCAGCCAGAGGATGTAATCAGTGCAATTACCAGATGGATTGGGAATACTGCATGAGGCCTAAATTAAAATCCCACTAAAATTACTGTACTATATCTGTAAATACTCACATTAAACTAATATTTCAGGATAAGTTTCTAGTGTTAGGGTAATAATTTTAACGTAAGACTTCTAAAATAGTTCAGCTCCCATAAACTTCTCCAATTCATGGATTCAGTGTACTTTATTGAGCACCTATATGTACAATGAAACTAAAGTAAAACAGGATGTGGCATGTTTCCTCAAGGAAGAATACTACATTGAAGAAGTAAGTCTTAAAGTCATAAAAATATCCCCAAACAGTGAGTGAAAGACAGTGCTGGGCTAAAACTGAAAATAAAAGATTATTAGACTGGGAAAATGGTGAGCTGAGTTTTATGTTTGGTTGTGTTAGGAATCTGTCTTGAATTCCATGGGTCATCATTATCATCTCCCACAAATCCTGCGCCTCTCATTTTCTCCATCGTACTAGCTTTATCCCCAGTGTGTATTGCCTGTGCCTGAGCAACTAAGTGGTGCTGGCATGCAGGGAGGTGTCACCAGCCTCATGGACTGAACTTCAGGTCATGACCTTAAACTCAGGTGGACCCTGATCACTGCCACGATTCTGCTCTTTCCCTTCAGTAAATTTGCTTTCTCCCTCCCTGAATATATTTTTTTCATACTTTTTAATTTTCCTCCAATCTCCTATTCATACTCCTCTCCTTACTGTAAATTGATAACTGCATTATACTTCATAAATAAAATGAGATATTAAAGGGAATTATTTTATACTCTAAGTAATAATTTGGAAAAACCAACTTGGCTTTGTGGCTCTTCTCATTCTGTACAAAATCTTTTCTTCTCTCAGAAAAGGAAAAAAAAAAAAAAAAATCCCCCTACCTACCAGTGTAATGAGGCCCAGCCTCCAATGCTTTCTCAAGGACTTTTGGTCCCTCATCTTTCCTCTCTCTGACAAATTTTCCCTTTACCACCAGATCATTCACAATTCCTTAAAAGTATTAAAAATGACTCATACACACACACTCTAATCTCCCATCTTTGGAAAATTAAAAAAGAAAGAATGCAAAGGGGAAAGGAAAAGAAAGGAGAGGAGGGAAGGAAAGATGAACTAAACAAAACACTCCCTGGTTTCTTTAGGCTTTTACATTATTTTTTTGTTCTCTTTCATAAGTTAAGTGCTGCACCTTTAAATCACTTGTTTATCTTCTTTTGTCTGGTGTTCAACTTTACATTCTACCCAAACGACTTTTCACTAGTGAATTTCATGTTGCATCATCTTATTCTACAGCATTCTTCACAGTAGATTACACTCTTCCTCAAAACCTTCTCCTCTCTACTTCCTTGATACTCTACATCACCAGGTTTCTCCTTAGTCCCCTAATCAAGTATTAGACACCCTTCTAAATCCTGCTAAAATTCATAGATATTTAGGTATTCAGTGTTCCTGCCAGGTCCACTTTATCTAACAATTACTTCTGTCCATTGGTCTCATCCAGACTCATGTCTTTAAGTGATATCTCTAAGATGAATATTCATAAATTATGCTTCAAGTATAGATCGATCCTGGGAATTCTAAACTCTCTCTATAGATATATTACTATACATGAATTTCCACTAGGAGTTTATCAGTGTTGATATGTTTACATTAGAATTTGTGTTTTCTCACTGCTTCCCCCCAAAGTGGAACAGAGCTATAGAGAGAAAAGGAGAAAGTAACAAAACAGCAGGTAAAATGAGACAAAGGACAATGTGCTAGGAATAAATTATAAGAATGTTGAAGGATTTTAATTGTGGCTATGGTAAAGAAATGAGATTTGGAGTTTAATGCAAGAATATTCAAGAACTGAGCATTGTGTTATAATTTAGATATGAGGTACCCTCCAAAAGCTTATGTGTGAGACAATGCAGGAATGCTCAGAGGTGACAATATTCAATTATGAGAGTTGTAACCTAAATCAGTAGATTAATCCATTTGATGAATTAATAAGTTATAAGGACTACTATACAAGGTGTGACTATAGGCAGGTAGCAGGGTATGAATGGAGGAAATAGGTCACTGGGGGAGTTCTTTTGGGGTATATTTTGTCCTTGTTGGTTGAAGCTTGCTCACTCATGTGCTCATATGCTCTCTCTCTCTCTCTCTCTCTCAACTTCCTGGTTGTTATGAATGGGCAACATTTCTCTGCTCTGCTTTTTCACCATGTTTTGCCGTACTTCAGGGCTAAAGCTATGGAGTCAGTTTACCTTGGACTCAACCTCTGAAACCATGAGCAAATATAAACTTTCTCTTCTAAGTTATTCTTGTCAGGTCTTTTGTTCACAGCAATGAAAAGCTGACTAACACACATAGTAAGAGATGAACAAATTGAATTCATTATTTATAGGAGTATTATTAATTAAAGTTGAGTTAAAACATGTATGTGTCAAAAAAAACCCAAAGTATTATTAAATCAGAATATTGTGATAGTCAATCACATAGTCATTTAGAGTGATGATAGGACTTGGTGTAGAACAGTGGAAGAGATCAGCTAAAGGGATGGAGACCAATAGCAGTAAGAAATAGAAGAAGGCTTGATAAAATATTTGTTTCTGTTTGTTTTTATGATAACAGAAAAATACTGGTCTAGAATAAACAATTATGATCACAGACATCTGGAAACATTTGCCAAATAATCATTATTTACTTCTTGATTTTTTTTTGTTTTGTAAACATTGTCCTTGGGAGTGAATCAGACTTCCATTAAGGTAAGTAATGGAGGAAAGAAGTTGAGGATATATGAGAGTTAAACTGTCAGAAATTGTAGAATACCCAGAAATAAAAATTGAGGGTGAGGATAAAATAGATTAGATGAGAGGAATTAGATCATCAGATCATCAGTTCAGAAATGAAAGCAGTGAAGAGAGCATATGACAAGAGAACTTGACCATTAGTGATGAAAGATGACAAGGATATGAGACAAAGTAAATTAAACTCACATAAAGTTTATAGATGGAAATTTAAAGTCATTGTCTCCTATGATGTAAGTACAGACCTTTCCAATGGTTGTATGACTAAGGTGTTCAGAAGTTAACTATAAAAATCATGTTGTTAACCTCTTTTCTTGTTTTAACTTATTAAGCAGTTTGAACGATATACACACAGTGCACATAAATCAGGTAGGTTCCATTCTCATCCTATCCCTTATTTATTTATTTATTTTGGATAAGAAGTATCTCGTATTATCTGTATTTTGTAGACTCAGGGTATCTTTTCTACCGAAAAGACAGACAGAGCATGTGTGACACTTGATCTTCTACCTGGAATCTGGAGTATCACTCGAACTCATTTGCTAAACATGTCAATATTCCAAGACATGCTTCTTTCTATCCCCAATTCTTAAAATGGTCATGATAAAAATAATTGAGCATATCTGAATGCAGATGACTTGAAACATAAAATACCCTTTTAACTAAAAAGTTTAACATTTTAGGATGTCTTCTAGAATGTACTTTTCATTAAGATTAAATTGACTTAAGTATCCTAAGTTCTTAAGTGAAGTAAATTCTCTCTAGAATTGGGTGAGAGAGATGAAATATACAAAAGAGATAGGTTCTGAAATTTCATGTAATTCCTGGATACCATGACTGACTTGAAGTTTCTTCACCAACTCAAAGCTGTAAATTGCAAGATTAAATGAGGCCTATATTGAGATCTACAGCATCCCCACCTCTTCCTCCCTGATTTGTTAGTTCTTTTAAGAGTATCAGGTGACTCCCTGCCTCCAAGATCCATCAGAATATTGAGACATTTTTGGACAGGTGATTTTCTCTTTTATGATTTCTAAAGTACAGATATATTTTGCCTTATCATTATATAAATTAAATCGTACAGGTTTTAGACATAGTATTGGACAATTAGTTATGATTGTACTGACAAATAACAATTAGGAATAAGAAAACATTCTAAAATTTCACTAGAGAAGATACAAAAAAAAAAGAAATGCACATTTTGGTCTTGTTTTGAGGGATGGAAATTTTTTTTCAACTAAAAACCGATATTAGTATAATAGGAGAAGCACATTATATTAGTCAGGATACAGATTAACCTATATAGAGAAGTAAAAATGAGTGCTAAGAAAAACAGAGAAGTGCATTTCTCTCTTACATGAATGTCCAGGTTGATGATTTAGATATGGTGATCTAATGACATTGAGTCTGTTGATTTGCCATTTTCAACATGTAACTTTGGGTCATGATCCAAGATGTTTTTATGTCCTGCCATTATTAACACATTATAGCCAGAAGGAAAGAAGAAGGACACTTCTTTTCCTCTTAAGGAAATAGCCCCAAATGTGAACCTACCTTTCTTATTCATATTAGTCAGAACATACATATGGAAATGTATTTTTTTTTTTAATCTGGGCACCTATGTGTCCAGTAAAAAGCTCTATTACTGAAAAAGAAGAAAAGAATAAATATTAGAATAAATGCCATATATGTCCATTTTAATGCCATATATGTCTATTTTTGCTCTAAAAAATAATTGCCAGAATTTTCTGTAGCACCTTAAAATTACATTATTGTGCAACGTATTCAAATATAAACTTTTTTAGTTTATATGATTGATATTGTATTAATTTTATGTGTTGAGTTGTTCAATGTCTCTTTCACTGAATTCTAACATTCAAGTCAGTGGAGTTTATGTCTATTTTCTTAATCAGCTGTAGCTCTCTGTGTCAATCAGATATTTGTCACTATGAACAAAATACCTGAACTACTTAGAGGAGGAAAAGTTTGTTTTTTGCTCATGATTTCAGAGGTTCAGTCCATTGCTCTGGGTCCAAGGTGAAGCAGAACCATATAGCAGGAGAATGTGGTGAAGGAGTGATATTCTGCTCATGGTGTCCAGTAAGGAGAGACAGAGAAAGGGAAGGGGCTTCAGGGACGATGAATCTTTCCAGGGCATTCCCTCCCCACAGTGACCTGCCACCACTAACAATAATTTACCTACCTACAGTCACCACACAGGCTATTCAAACTCGGATGGACTGATCAGGTTTTACCTATCATAATATAATCATTTAATCTCTGAATATTCCTGCATTAACACAAGAGCTTTCAGAGGATACCTCATATCCAACACATAACATTTCACCCCTGATCCCTAAAATCTCATGTCCATCCCAAAATGCAAAATGCATGAGTTCCCATAGTCTAACAATTAAATAATTACCCAAGTCCCAAGTTGCATCTAAGACTTAAGGCATACTTGTGGTTGTGAGCCCCTGTAGTGATGAAAAACAAGTTACATATATTCAATACAAAATGGCATTCCAAAAGGGAGGAATGTGGGCATAGAATGGATGAGACAAAAAGAAGACTGAAACCCAGTTGGACAAACAAGTTCTATATTTTCATATTCAGCATCTGGTACACATGGGAGTAAAATGCATCTCCAAAGGACTTGGGCAACCCTGTTCCTTTGGCCTTGCCTGTTGTAGCACTTATGGTCTCTTAACCTGGATCTCTCAACAGCCAGCACTTTCCACAGTCTCCCAGACCTTCCTTTGAAATATCATGGAAGCCTCCATAACTCCCTAACTTCAACATTTAGCATTCCAATAGAACCATTACTATGTAAATGATATTAAGCTCTGCTGCCAGTTCAAGCAGTGGCTGGGCCCTGTGGAATGCAGTCTTTGAGTGTGTGGGCAGTTGAGCATGGTGAAACAGTATCAAAGGCCCCTCTGTGTGAGCAGGGTGTCCCCACATTCTCTTCCAAAAATAAATTTTATTTTTATATCCTTAAGCCTGCTATGTGTGTGGTCTTGCCAATTCTTGAGATACATTCAAGTCATATTTCCTACTGTTTCTGTGCAAAGTATTTAGCATCTCTTTGGTGGCTATAAACTCTAACAACCACATCTTCCTTGGCTCCAGTTTTACACGAGCTTTTCTGGCCAAACTGAAAGCCTTCACAATCTTTTCCTTTGCTCCCAATTCTCACAGTAAACCTGGCTAGAAATTTATAGGAATAACCCTGCCACCACCTGAATGCTGTGGTGCCTTACAATTTCCACTGCCCAATTACTGAGTCCTTCACCTTTAAATTTGGCTTCACACACAGACTCAGAACATGGGCAAAATGTAGACAAATTATTTGCCAGAATATAAAATGAATGGCCTTTAGTCCAATTCCAATAGGATCCTAACATTCCTCTGAAATCTCATGAGCACAGTCTTTACAATCTGCATTCCCATCAGCAAGCTGGTCTTCGAGATCCCACCAGAATTTCCCACTAAGCTCTGCTTATAACATTCTAACACTTTCTCCAGGCTGCATCTTCAAATATTTCCAAACTCCTCACACAAACCAGTTCCAAAGGATTCTGAACCACACAGTCAAATTAGTCACAGCAAGGACACCACTTCTTGATACCAATTTCTGTTTTAGTCAGCGTTTGCATTACTGTGACCAAAATATCTGATAAAATACTTAGATGAGAGAAAAAATTTGTTTTGGTTCATAGTTTCAGAGGTCCCAGTTCATGATCAGCTGACTCCATTTTTCTGGGCCCAAGATGGGTCTGAACAATATGGCAGAAGAGTGTGGTAGAGGAGTTGTTTTCTGCTTATGATGGTAAGAAATAAAAGAGGGAAAGGGTGAGGGTGGAATGCAGGAAGGATGAAAGCTTCCAAGTCATTCTCCCAGTGAGCTACCCACTCCAGCTATATCCTACCTGCCTACAGTTACACCCAGTTAGTCTATTCAAACTAGAATAGACTGATTAGGATATAGATCTCATGATCTATTCATTTCACCTCTGAATATTTCTGCATTAACACAGGAGCATTTGAGGTACACTTCATATCCTCTAAAATCCTCTTTCTTTCACAGATAATTGTTTGTTGAATAATAAACACACAAAGGACTTGGCATTAAATAGTGTTGGCCCATTGCTTCTCTAACAAGATTCATGGACTCCCAAAGTTGGTGGCTTTTAAAAGGAATCAAAACAATGTAGTTCTATAAGGTTTTTAGATTTTTTTTTCTTTTTTTAAGCTTCCAAGTTCTGTAGCTTACCAAGAACTACAAGACTGTAGTACATTTTGGTTCACTCAGATCAAAGAGAAGCTTTTGACTTTTTATGTCCCCTCATATTTAAAGTGTGTTCTTGTCTCCTGTTCCTATATTACATTGGTTTCTATCAATTTCAAAATCTCCTTCAACAAAGTGTTCCCTTGCCTAAGTATCTACCCCCTGAGAATAGAAATATCACTGTGTGCACATGTAGAAGTTGCAATGTTTTATGAGTTCTTCAAAGCAGAACATAAGCAAACCATTTTATCTCATTAAAACTCTTCATACAGTCAAGCCACAGTGCTTAGAGTGAGTCATGTACATAGGGTAATCTTTTATAATAATTTTTCAAGAAATAGATCAATTTTCCACTGCATGGATGAGAAAAACCATAGGAGAATACTACCTTGTATGTTTGATTTCTTCACTTCTAGTCAAAGGATAATCTGGTTTTACTTAGAAATGATTCTGAGATTCCACTCAGGCAGAGGCTGAACACTGCCAAGTGGAACAGAGAATGAAAGGAGAACTGGCTTGTCATATACAATGGATCATGATTACACCACCCCACTTTTTTTTAATAGGGCCACCACCCTGTTCATGAGCCATTTCAGTGCTATGAGACATGGAGAAGTAAAGCAGCAGGTCCCCAGATGTACACAGGGGCAGTTTTTCAGCCATATTTCTTTGGCCTTGATATTTTCCTATTCTGTTTCCATGGTCATAAAGCTGAGAGTACTTCTTGGTCCCTAGCATCCATTTAGTCCCTTTTCTGAGGGCCCAGGTAAGATGGCAGAAGCACTGAGTATCCACAGCTACAGCTGGCAGCTTGGTTTCTGGACCCATAATCATACCAATCAGCGCTTCCTACACAAAACCCTTTCAACAACCCTAGAGCCAAAGGCCCTTATGATGCCACCAGATTTCTCTTTCAATTCAAGACTTACAATTAGGCAGCTTTGTGTTTTTTTCACACTTATGCATTATGATGGTTATTTAGGCTGTTCACAATAGTCTCCAAGAATATGCTTCCTTTAATCCATGCCTTCCTCCTACTCAGCAATGTTGCTAAAAAATGCAAAGGCATTCAGTGAAGGTCACAAGCAATGCTGGTCGTTAAGGCAACAGGCAACAATTTCTTTCCCTTCAACTCTCCACTCAGGAAGCACAATGCAGAAACCTCCATGGAGTCTCCTGTCCTATTCCGCCTTTATAGTCTGGCACTCTCATCCCAATACACACACAAAAAATCCTTAGTAGGTCATTCATCTAGCTGTGCCTTCATAGAAATTGTGTGATCAAACCCACCCATAATAAGACACATACCCCACCCACCTGATATGGCTGAAAAAAAGTTTCAATAAAAGGAAGTGGTCATTTCTGTTGCAACTGTGAAAATAGAAGTTTTATTGTAGCATCTGACAGCTACACAATAAACGGGTAAGAACATTTTTGAAATAACTAAAAGCTGTGATCATCTTTTTTCCCAATACAAAGCAGTTTTTAAAAGCACCAAATACCCAGTAGCCCCAGTAAAAATAAAAACTCAAAATCGAGCATGAAATTATTAATCATTCACCCTTGATGGACAAATGACACCTAAAGATCTAACACAGGAAGTATGTTTCTACTCTGTGAGGGTAGGTCATTTGTGTCAATGGAAAGAACTATATTTATTTTGCTCTCCAATTAAGAAATGAAAGGTGACTTTGTTTGTTTGCTTGCAGCAAGGTAGAAATACAGGTAAGAAGTCAGAACAAAGTTTGTGAGGAATCTTTAAGGAAAAACAAATAAAAAGAAGGCATTCTTACAATATTAAGTAATGCAGATAATTAACATTTTGTAGAATGTTATATTATGCAAATGTCCGTAAAATAAACAGAAAATAATCCTATTTAAAGTGAACTTTGAGAATTTGAAGATATAATGGTTAAGAATTTTATGTCATTTCAAACAAAATCCCATAAATGAAATCAACATATCCCAATGCATAAAAACCAGATCAAGAACAGATGGGAGGGTATTAGAACTGTCTACATTGGACCAGATTAGATTGGTTTCTTGCATATAATAATGAAATGTCCCTCCCACTTGCTTTTATAATCCACTGACTAATTTTCATGGTTTATCACTTCTATGATTCAGTACTGAATTTACAATCCAGATAGGATTGGTTCTGAACTCATCCTATCATTTGTGGAAAGTTTCACTGATGTTCTTCAAGATTCCTGTTAATTCACGGGCCTTGTGTTCTGATGATCAGATCTTGCTCATTCTATGTTGTACACTCTTGATTTCATGTTCATTTTGCTGCCTTTAACTCATCCTTTATCCCAGTCACATGCAGAGTTAAGCATGGAACCCAGAGCCTTTTCCATGACACCCCAGATACCACTTTCACAAGATAGTCAGGTGATAGATCCAGGGAAAGCAATCAAGATGGGAGAAAATGTCAATTTGTGCACATCACAGCATAAAACTTTACTCTTGCTGAAATGATTCTTGGTGATAATCACCACACTTAATTTCTCATGGGGCAGTTTTTGTCCTAAGATCACTTGTCCCATCTGTGAGACTGAATTCCCAAATCCACATTAAGAAGTGGCAATAATTATAGAGTGTGGCTTGTGTATCTCTGGGTGGCCACCTAGTGCCAGAAGACTCTCCTGGTTTTCACTTTCAGCTACATCTACTGAAGATGGGAAGAATAGATAGATGTAAAAGTAAAAATCCTCCCTGTGTAGCTGCACACCAACAATGGCAAGACAAGTTGTCTTTCTGTACCTTTGCTCTGTTCCCTCAGATATGGAGAATTAAGAATGTCTATGAACTTTTAAAGCAACTCTTGCCCTTTCTTCTGCACTATAGATAATAAAGGAGCAATTCTAACTATGCTGTGTGCACAGTTATGAACTCAGAAATTAAATAAATTATCTTTAAAAACCCTTCTGACAGAGTTGATCTTCTCAAGAATTTAGCAAGAAAGTAGAGGTAAATGTAAAATGTCTCTAAGAATATGGAAATTGGTTTAACCACTGAGTGAAATTAGCAAGAAGTAGCACAGACCAGAAGAGATTAGTCCTCTGTAGAAGTTCCAAAGAGATTTTATAAAACCTGAAGCTAAGCAGATTTGAAAATACCCACGTTTAAGTAAAGTGACTTGGGCAAAAACTTTCAGAAATAGGACTGGAAAATGAAAGCTGAAACCTACCACTTTAAACAATCTGAAGAACTCAGAAAATAGTTTGCATAGGGACATGAGTGCATCTTCAGCAGACTCCAGGCTAGAGGGTTCCCTAATGAGCAAACACGGATCTCTAGGTTGCACATTTATGTCTTTTGATGGAATGAAAAGCAGATCATACCATTGTATCTTGATAGAGTGTATCACTAAGAAAGCCTACCTATATTGCTTTGCTCTTGCTCCATGCTCACCAGGAAAACTTCTAATGATAGTAACTGAAACCCCATGTAGATTAGCCACAAGAGGAAAGAATGCAATAGCAAGGTGACATACATTTTTGGTTTAACATAGGACTTCCTTTAACTTCATGGTGCCTTAGTTTTCACATCTGTAAAGTGGAGCTAATAATGGTGTATGTGAAAATTGAGTAAATTAACGTAAGTTCAGTATTTAGAGCAGTGATACAAATACTCTACAATTTTAATTACATGGTAAATCTTATCACATTGTTGCAAATTGTTATGCTGGCAAAAAGCTGAGTTAGAGAGATGTGCATTAATCCTGTGGCTTGATCATTTTTAGTATAGAGACAAAGTCAAGGATTTAGGAAGTTGGGGACCTAAGGTAATAACATTTACAAGATATTTCCACTTTGTGAAGCCCTAGTCAAATGGTCTACCATCTCCTTCTGTAACCTGCTTGTCACCCACATCTCACCAAAAGAGTTTGAATATTGGAGTTTGCAGGATGTCATGGTTTAAAAAAAAAAAGGAAATTGGGGGTACAATTCTCTTATAGTCATGTTTGTGCTCTAAACACTTGGGACATGTTCTGATTTTGCTTTTCAAATGAGATGGACATGAGTGTGGGGGAATGTATGGATGTAGAACCTACAGATCAGGAATCGGCAAACTTTCTCTGTACAGGACAAAAGAGTAAATATTTTCATTGTTTTTGAAACACTCTTCATCATAACTAAGCATCACTGCAACCTTAGTATAAAAGCAGTTATTGACAATATGTAGATAAATGAGTGTGGGTATGCTTCAGTGAAACTTTATTGACATAAGCAGGTTGTGATACATATTTTTGTTCATGGGCTACAGTTTGCTGACCTCTGTTATTGATTAAAAGATATTGAAAGATATTATGAACCAAGTACAATTTAGTATTTGAGTCAAAAAACCTTAGGTGAGGATAGATAGTCCCTCATCTATCTAGCTGTCAGTGGGAGAATGTGAGTGCTGACTGAATATTTGTTGTTAATTAATTGTTGCTAATTTTCATAGTGAAAATGGTATTATAGGTATGGTTTAAAATATCCCTATCTTTTAGAGATATGGGCTAAAATAATTTCAGATGAACTGACTCAGTGTCATTCAATGCCATTCAATATTAAAATGATTAGAGGAGAGATGGGATGAGAATATAGATGAACAAAATTAGTCATAAATTGATAACTGCTGAGTTTTTTGATGAATATATAATGTTTATTATACTTTTCTACTTTGGTATATATTTGAAATTGTCTAAAATAAAATGCTGTTAAATATGAAGATACATATTGCCAAATGTCTTTATACTTTCTTCTCTCCCCACCCTTAATACAGAGATGCAAGTTTGACAGCTCCAAGAAAAGATGCAGAAACAAAGCCCAAGATTTAGTTAAGTGAATGGTACGTATGACACAGGATGCCCTGTGTTAACTTTACAACTTTTGTCTTAAAGTTTTGTCTTAAATGACAAACCACTGTTTATTGAGAGATGCAATGCAATACAATTTTACTAAGTGATAAAAATTCAGATCACAGACATATAAGATGGGTGTCATTTTATAATTTAGAGTAAAAAAGTTTCAATATGGAATAATGGAATAATTTCCTCTCAGAGATTTCAATGTAGGGATTCAGCCCATGAAAGGAAAAGTATCAATTAGAGACAACTATAGCTCTTTCCTCAAGCTTTTCTCTCACTTGGAAATGTTTTCTTTCACCTGCCAAACTTCCTCTCAACAACTTAAGTCTTATCCAAATGTCACCTCTATACAGATGACACTTGCACAATGCTCTGACCACTCTTACATGCATACCTGTTTGTGTCATAATTCGTGTACCCCAAATGTGCTTGGAACCCCTTAAAGCCCTATAAAACAGAAAACATCTTTTTCTTGGCATCCTGAGAACACTATATATACATGGCCTCATTTGCTCTCCTTCATTTAAAAACAAAAAACAATAAAACAAACAGACAAAAACCACCCTGAGTGACTGCATGCTCATTAACAGAATAGTAGCATCTCTTGATCCTGCACAGATCCACAGGGGCACATCTAATTTTCAATGGGTTGGTTGCATGAGACTTTTCCCTTCTCATGGTAGAATTATCTCTATTTAGGCCAGCCTAATGTTATTTCTGTTGTTAAGCTTTTCCCAACCATCCTTTATTTGTGTGTATATTTAAGAGACAGATAGAGCAAGGGAGAGAGCCAGAGCAGAGAGGTGAGAGAGATACAGAGACAGGACTCTAATGGCAGTCTTAGTATGCTACCAGATAGGGATATGTCTCTTGGCCTCACAGCTCTGATCTTTGGAGGGGAAAGGCAATGTCTACCACTGTATCTTATATAGTATTAATTCCTTCAAATAAATTTGTTCAAGTGAATGAATGAATTAGTTGAGTTGTTTTATCTATGTACCTCAAACTTTAAATTAATGTCAAGGGTTTTTCAGCAAATGTTTTAATCAATTTACCAAGTCTATTTTCTAGGCCCTGCCTGATCTGCAGCAAGTATCTTGAGAACTTTATCTCCCCTTTAAAACACTTGTAGTCTACCTAATTTGGGCAGTTAATTTCTTACTCTATTACTATCTCCATAATAATAAATATTATTTCATTTTTCAAATTTTCTAGGCTTGCTAATTCTCTGCTTTTCAAATAAATACTTTTAAAAAAAAATAATAGCTTTCTCTCTGTTCTTTCCCCTGGAGTATATCTCTGTACTTACCACCCCTGCCTTTGATAAAGCCAGTTCATTGTGACCCAACAAACATATTTATGTTCCAAAAATTCAATGTGGCTTATTAATGCACTTGCCAAAAACAAACTCACAAGGGCAAATTTGTTTGGAAGAATGCTTTAATTTTCCTAGTGTCAATGAAGGCTTTTAGGTTTTTGTTTTGACTTTTCTTTCTAGTGTCTCCATGACCACAGTTTACCTTCATTTTCTCCATTATTTTTATGTTCTAGGATTTCTATAACACTTCTATATCAAATTTACTATCTTAAAATACTGGGTTACTTTTCAGTTTAGAAATTTTGCCTCTTCAGATTGAGGAAGAAAATTCCTAATGTCTGAAATTCAACTCTCCCAGTCCTAATATGCCTTCAGTTAATGCCTTTTACTTTATTTTCTTCGAGATTAAAAAAAAAGGTTAAGAGAAGACAAAAGGAGAAGTAGAAAATTGACAAAAGTAAATGTAGAAAGCCATATTGCCAGTAAGCAACCTGATAGACTAGGCATTGAATTGCCAGATAGTTGCACTGCCAGTTGTTCTTCCCTGAACTGCTCTGTTATAGCACATGACAGTGTCAATTGGGTTTAAGCCACATGGAATAAATTTGGGAGCTTCAAGACATTCTTGCTCAGTTGTACAAATGAGACTCCTACAAAAACTTTGGCAGAGAGAATCTGACTTCTGAGATTAAATGCAGTTGAGATGCAAAATATGATTAAAACCAACAATATAAATTCAACCAGGTCTCATGTTCAACTGTAAGGAGAGCCTTCTGTAGTATAGAGTTCAGAATTATAAATTTAAAAGCCATGCATCCTTGATGGAGAAGAAGCCCTGCCACTTAGTGACCATGAGCCAAGTTACTTAAATGCTCTATGTTCAGTGTCCTCATCTATGAAATGGAGGAGTGACAGTTAGTGCTGCATAGGGTTACTGTGAAGACTAGAGTTCCTACTAGTCAAACCAGAATTATACTGCCTGAGGGCTAATGTTTAGCAAATGTTCTTATACAATATGCACATCTGCAGATCCACATATGTGGATCATGTGCCAACAGAGGGGATCGTGTAGCTTATTGCTGTGGTGTTTTCCCTATGAGATGCTGAGGGGTGCTGGCTGCAATCAGTAATAATTGTAACTCTCAGGTCTTGTGATCAAATTATTTCTTCCAAGGCAAGACTGTATAATTTACTGTAATTCAGTTGCATAACTTTCTCTCCCTAGCCATCTATTGTTCTCAAATTATTCTCAGATTGGTTTAGAATAATCCGATTTGACCCTTATTTGCTGTTGCCAGGAAGATTAAACTAAAGTCTTTGGCAGCCAAAAATGCAAGGGCTCAGACCAGTAGTCCCGGACTAATCTTTGTCATTCACAGCCTTAGGGCAGAACTGTACCCTGTGCAAGGATCACCTTGGTAGGCACTTGGCCCAGTTCCTTGAATGCTCTGTGACTAAGCTGTTAAAGGTCTTGCTCAGGAAGACAGAAGTTGACTGTGCCACTAAAGCTTCACTTCAAACAAATCCTTGGCAAGATGAGTTTATTTCTGTTTTAACCCCTTGAAGTATGTGAATGTCAAGGCTCTGAAAATCATAGCTATTAAAGCATGGATTTTTAACCATTAAAATCAGTATGGAGTCTCCAAAGAAAGCATGAAACCATGGTAGTTAAGTAAAAATGTGGGATTATAAAAGTTTTTGTAAAATATTGGAAATATAAAATACTAGCAACCTTGCAGTTTAATACTTTAGGGCTAGCATTTGAAAAACATGCACACCTGTGAACTCTGAAGCATTCCATACCACACATAATGTTTGATTAATCATCAAAGTGATTACACTAAGTGGCATCCACAGCAATTTAAACAGATATATAAATGGTTTGTAATTACAGGATATTGGGCTCTATAATTCATTGCTTAGCAAAGAGGTATTTGTTGTGTAATTACTGTATCTTTGTGAGATATTTGCTCTGCACTTATGGTGTAGTTTATCCTAAGCTTGCAGAGTACTGGCTATCATTGGTTCCCTCATGTCTAAACTCAAGAAGTCTTTAATAAAGGGGAAAGTCACAATTACCTTGGCAGATGATACACTCTATAACACTTAGGAAGGCTGAGAATGTGGAGAGATTTATGGTAACAATATTCAAAAGCAAATACAGTTAACACTCGATTTTTCCACATCGTTGAAGGGGAGCATTGTTGTGGCTAATAACGTAGCTCAAAAAACTATATGCAGTATAACTCAAGTCATGGCCCACAACAGACTCATTGTGTGGACTCCAGGAGTGAACATCTAATATAGTGTGGTAGCAAGATACCATGCCCAATGTTCACTGAAAAATATATATATATACCCCCTATGTAGATAATAATGCAGAGTGCAGGGGAAAACTGAAAGCAAAGAATAGAGTTTTTTTTTTAATCTTTTTCCTATATCCTGCAAATGCAATGAATAGATTTAGTCATGCCTATGAAACTGACTGCTATGTAATTGTGTCCAATTGTCCATTTCAACTAGGTGGGGAGCAAAATAGAAGTTCTATGTGTATGTGTCTTTGAGAGAGAAAGTGAAGAAAACAAAAAGAAGTTCAGGTTAAATGCAAGGAAATTTTCAGATGAGTATTGAGAGTTTGTTTTGCTTTAAAATGATGAAGAAAAATAATTGTTATCCAAACACAAATAATTCAGTTAACAGAAATATATAAAGAGAGTCACATCTGAGGCTAAATAGAAATTTTGAGATCTGTGTAGTTCCATAATAATGGCAGTTCTATGAAGAACAGAAGTGGGTAGAAGAGTGTTGGGCTTCTTGTAGCACAGTGAGCATGGAGCAACTTGGGACTTGGTACAGTCCTTGAAGGTAGGGGAAAAACAAGCTGCTATTCCCTTCAGCCTATGAAAACAAATGACACATTCAAAATCCACAGAGACTCAGTCTATGCATTGATTACATCAAATACTTTGAGAGTATCATGGCCCCAAATGAAATAATAAAAAATCAGTATTAATAAGAGTAGAATGCAATTAAGGGGAATAAATAATGAATGCCCTAATTAGAATAAGTTATACTACATGAACATATAAGATGTCAAAATGTACTTTATGGTCATGTGTATCTAAAGAGAATTAAAAAAGGCAAAAAAGAGCATCACCTTGTACTCCAATAAATAAATAAATAAATAGATAGATAGATAGATAGATAGATAGATAGATAGATAGATAATGAACACTTTGCAGCAAGAAATAGATTTCTGAATGAATTTCTCTTACAATGAGAAAATCAAGTTGTCTGGTTATGACAGGACATATCTGGACATATTAAAATAATACTGCTCTGGGCATTTAGTCATATTGTTTTTAGTTGTGTATATGCATCAAAAATATTTTGCTCACTTCTAAATTTTTAGCATCTAGAGACACTATGACATACAATTAGCTTCTATTAAATATTCATTGAATAAATAGGTTCATTCCCATAATTTAAATAGCCATTTTTACATGATTTTTTCAAATTTGTTTCAGTGGCCTAGAACTCTTTCCTAGGATTAAAATCCATATAGTCAACTGACCTTGAATTGCCCCCAAGACATCTCTGACTCACAGATGAGGTAGAGCCTCAACTCTTCATATTGCTCTACCTCATATGCTCTCCTAATCTCTGTGGCAATAATCAGGGATACACCTAGACATCAACTGAAAAATCTTGGAATTAAGTCACAAATTCATCTTGCTGAATCTTTATCTTCTCTGGTGTCAGTGTTTTCCTTTCTGTAACTTACCTCAGTGCCCCGTTGATTTACACTTATTCAGATGAATGCAATAGCCTTTATAAAAAATTATTTGTTCCAATTAGTTATACATGACAGTAGAATGCATGTATGCATTTTGATAGATCATACATAAATGGAGGGTAATTTCTCATTTTTCTGATTATACATGTTATAGGATCACATCAGTCATGCAGTTACATATGTACAAGAGGTATTAATTTCTGTTTCACTCTACTATCCTTCCTACCCCATTCACCTTCCTCTCCTTTCACTCCCCTCTACCTAATGGAAAGTAACTCTGTTATTACCTAACACTACCCCCTCATTATGAATTAGCATCCACATATCAGAGAAAGCATTCAGTCTTTGGTTTTTCAGGATTGACTTATTTTGCTTAGCATGATATTCTCCAGCTCCATCTATTTACCAGTAAATGCCATATTGCATTCTTCTTTAAAGCTGAGTAATATTCCATCACATATATAAACCATATTTTTTTATCCATTCATCTGTTGAAGGACACCTAGGTTGGTTCCATACTTCAGCTATTGTGAGTTTAGCTGCTACAGATATTGATGTGGCTGCATCACTGTAGTGCACTTATTTTAGGTCTTTGGGGCATAAACTGAGGAGTGGGATAGCTGGGCCAAATGGTGGGTTTCATTCCAAGTTTTCTGAGGAATTTCCATGCAGCTTTCCATAATGGTTGCACCAATTTGCATTCCCACCAGCAATCCCCACATTCTCACTAATGTTTATTGTTGCTTGTATTGTCTTGATATTTGTCATTCTGATTGGTGTGAGATGAAATCTTAGAGTAGTTTTGATTTGCATTTCTTTAATTGCTAGAGATATTAAACATTTTTTTCATATATTTGTTGATAGATTGTATTTCTTCTTCTGTGAAGTGGATGTTCTGTTCCTTAGCCCATTTACTGATTGGGTTATTTGTTTTTTAGTATTAACTTTTTTGAGTTCTTTATTTATCCTGAAGATTAATGCTTTATCTGAGGTGCATATGGTAAAGATTTTCTCCCAATCTGTCAGCTCTCTGTTCATATATTGATTCTTTCTTTTGCTGAGAAGAAGTTTTTAGTTTAAATTCATTCCATTTATTGATTCTTGATTTTACTTCTTGTGCTTTCGGGGTCTTGTTAAGGAAGTAAGTTCCTCTGCAGACATGATGTAAATTTGGCCTTATTTTTTCTTCTGTTTGGTGCAGCATCTCTGTTCTAGTGCCTAAGTCTGATCTATTTTGAGTTAAGTCTTGTGCAGGGTGAAAGATAGGGGTTTAATTTCATTTTGCTACCTATGGATTTCCAGCTTCCCAGCACCATTTGTGTAAAAAGCTATCTTTTTTTCCAATATATGTTTTTGGTACCTTTGTCTAGTATGATAAAACTTATTTATGTGGATTTGTCCCTGTGTATTCTTTCTTTGTACCATTGGTCTATGTATCTATTTTGGTATCAATATCATGCTTTTCTTGTTATTATTTTTCTAGTACAATTTAATGTCTAGTATTGTGATGCCTCCTCCTTCACTTTTCTTGCTATGAATTGCTTTGGCTATTCTGGGTCTCTTATTTTTCCAAATGAATTTCATGATAGCTTTTTCTACTTCTCTTAAGAATGTCATTGGGATTTTAATAGAAATTTCATTAAATTTGTATATTACTTTTGTTAGTATGACCATTTTGACTATTAATTCTGCCTATCTAGGAGAATGGGAGATCTTTCCATCTTCTAAGGTCTTCTTCAATTTCTTTCTTTAGTGCTTTGTAGTTTTCATTGTAGAGGTCTTTCACCTCTTGTTAGATTGATTCCCAAGTTTTTTATTTTTTTGAGGCTACTGTGAATGGGGTAGTTTTCCTAATTTCTCTTTCATTGGATCCATCACTGATATACAGAAATGTGTTTGATTTTTATATCCTGCTACTTTACTGAATTTATTTATTAGTTCTAGAAGATTTTTTTGGTGGAATTTTTTGGATCTTCTAAATATAGAATCATGTCATTGGACACTGCTGCTGAAAAAGCCTTTTAATTGTTCTTCTTGTCTATATTACACACTGTCCCAAATTCAAATTTGGCCATGTCACTTTCTTCTGGGGTCACTAAGTAGAGGTCAACACTATAAACTAATGAGGATAATAAATAGACCCTATAATAATATAGCCTCTGTACAACTCCACAGCCTAATTTTTCCATTTATTTTGAGTTCAATCTCAAGGTCACATTCTCTTCCAAATCATAGGTTTCTTCATTTATTAATGTTCCTACTTACAGTCATCCTTTAACAAAGAATACTATTCTTCAACTTGCAAACTATAACCTATTTTTAAAGCTTCAGACCTCACCCTCCCTTTGCTAGTAGTTGTCTTCTCCATTGACAGGGTAGATTTTGCAACTCTTCAACTTTTGCTGGGTCATGCAAAAATGCCATCATGGCACTATGTATCCATTGCACTCGTTCTATATTTCTACCTTGTACTATCAGAGTACAAACTTCTAGAGGACAGGAAGCATATCAAACTCACCTCTGACACTTGAAGTTTCCTCATAGTGGGGAACAAACAATTAAATGAATAAATAAATAAATAAGAGTTTGGGTAGAATTGTGAACTGGTGGGAATGTGGAAGGACCATATATAGAATGTATAGAAACGAGAATATAGAGTCATTATAAATTCATGAACAAAGAAGTGACAGATTCAAATTGTGTTTTTAGAACATTTGAATCTAATGACAACATTATGATATTTTGGAAGTTAAAAAGGCAGGTCTAACAATTAGGAAGCCCAAGAAAAAAAATCTATAAAAATGATAGCCAAAAAATGTCTAATTATCTCAATCTACCAGTCTGAATTGGGTGTTCCCATTGCATCTCTCCATATCATTGCACTTTTAGTACTTGAAAACCTGGACATTTCTCCAACTCCTCTGCTAGACTGTAATCTTTTAAGGGCAGGGCTATAAATTATTTGTCACCAGGATGCAATTATTTGCTACAGTGTCTGACAAATAGCAGATAGATAAAAATTTTGCATGAATGAGTTAAGAAGATAAATAACAGCTCAGAATAGGGTAATAGCATCAGGAAACAAGAAGATAGTATAAAATTTCAATGGAAGAATTTCTGCTAAGGTGCCTCAGTCTTGCTTCTTGGTGTTCCAGGGGTGGGCTCAACACTCATTTATTACACACTGTCTCTTCATTTCTTCAGGATGTCATCTTTTCTCTCGCTCTTGATTGCTGAATCTCTTCTTCAGTGCTTGGCTGGCTTTTTGGTAAATAAGCATTCAATAAATTCTGACTGAACTATATTCTAAGGCTAGGCTTTTGACAGCCACTCTTCCCGCTAATCAATCCAAAAATATGTCCTTAAAATCTATACTTTGCTCCACTATAACCCTATTCCTCTAAAATGCTCCCTGTTGCTTGTTTCTAACCCATTCACTTGTATTTGCTTTGATATCAGCATCCACCACCCAATGTTCCTTTCATTCATGCTGTGAATAAATACCCAGATTCTTCAGGTCTTTATTTCAGCCTCTAAAAGTATAATTTGTCCTGAAAATTTGGGCCTTAAATGTCTGATCCATGGACACCTCCCTAAATCACTTTAAGTAGGGTTCTATCTTGTACTTGTGGCCATCTGTCATGACTTGGTCATTAGCAGTCTCAAGTGTGGAATTGTATGAGTTTTGACCACGCCATGCTCTAGTACAATGAAAGGCACCATGAGGCCTTTATGACTATGCATATATAAACACACATTTGTTTTAAAGTGATGATGTATTTTAATCATAAGGAAAGTTATAATTATTAGTCTGGCACTGTGGTGCACGCCTAATCCCAGTGGCTTGGGGAACTGAATATTGTGAGTTCAAAGCCAGCCTTAGCAATTTAACTAGGCCCTAAGCAACTTAGAGAGATCCTGTCTCAAAATATTTTTAAAAATGGGTTGGGAATGTGACTCAGTAGTTAAGCACCCTTGGGTTCAATCCTTGATACAAAAAAAAAAGTTAAAATTATTAGAAAGAAACAAACTGCAAGTAAAGCACAAAGAAAACAATATATTATCTGAAATTCCATCATCAAGAGAGAATTATTGTTAACATTTTATGATATCTTTCCAGATTTTTTCAAGTTCTATACAAATGACAACATTACATATACACAAATACATATTCTCAAATTAGATTTTGTTATGTATTCAGGCTTTGAAATTTTTTTTTTTTTTTATTTAACAATGTGGTTTGGAACTCTTTGCACATGCACATGTGTGTACATAAAATAATTATTTAGTGCTGCCTATCATGGTATTTTGTCAATATTTGTCTACTAGTGCTTAATAACAATATTTTGTTTCTTGTTTTTCTCTCTCTCCACATTTTTCTCTCTCTTACATTATAGTCTATGCTATGATGCTTGTTTCTGCCTATATATATGGTGGACTTGTCTAATTATATACTTTGAACAAATTTCATGAAGCAGAACTTCTACTTCCAATGATCCATAAGATTTTTGGATTCTAAGAGCCTATTTTTGTAACTTTCTTTCCCTCTGGGTTCCTTGATAATTGCAGACCAAGGCCAAGCATCACTGTAGATTTCTGTCTAGTCCCAAAGAATTGATCTGGAATAATATCTTAAAAACTGGTATTTATATGTACTAATACTGCTTATTATAGTATCTTTTAACTTTATGGACTGAAAACTGGTTAGAATGATTGAAAAGTCGTTTCTGAAGTGAGTTAGTAACAAAAAGACTAGTTTTATTCATCTGGCTTAATTTAAAAAGTGCCTTAAGATGGGACATAGGCTGTGATGTACATGTATGATTACACAAATGGTATGAATCTACATTGCACACAACCATAGAAACGAAAAGTTGTACCCAATTTGTATACAATAAATCAAAATGCAGTCTATAACAAAAAAAGAAAATTTGAAGAAAATTGAAGGATGTTAAAAATAATAGTAATAATTGCAAATTTCAGGGTGAATCTTCCAAATATCACTTTCAGACAATAACTGGTGCTCAGTCTTGCTTGATGGTTTCTAAGGTCAAGTAGGAAACTTCAAACTAAAGGACCTGGGAATAGAGCATGAATCTTGAAGAGCACAGAAATGGGTCTTGCATACACATGTTCCCAAATTATGCATAGTTGGAATTAATTACTTATAGCTCTCTGAGATGTATACTAGAACCACATATAGGAGCTTGAGGCCAAAAGTAGGGACAACATTTTCAGTATTTCCAAAGAGGATTCTGAGAAACTAATACAAAATAAGAAGAAAAGTAAAACACTGCTGAAATTTAAATTCTCAAGTACACAAATGTAAGGAATTTCATGTTTCTGGTGCCCATGGTGACTATAATTCAGGTCCATTGTGAATATATAATAATCTAGAGTTAAGTGCATATTTGGTAATATGAAATGTTACACATGCTCAAGGGGAGAAGAGTTATGGTTGCTGTGGGAAACAGAACTCTGAATTTTCTGATTTTTGTGTTGTGAAATCTCAGCCATCAGGTTGCATTAGCATCATTTTCTACATTTAATAATAGATTGCTCCATTGTTGCTTTCAAGGGAGAAAGGCTCCCTCCTTCTCCTAATATATTTAAAGTGATGGGATTTATTTTAAATTGAATTAACCAGAAAACACAGGTTCTTTATCAGTTATAAGTGACAAGCAATAAGCCCACATTCTGCCTCCAATTAAACAATTTAATCGAATTCATAGTTAAAGGGTTCTTAATTTTTTAAATGTGAAATATATATTAAGTGGGTTGACAGATGTAACACCTATAAATTATCTTATTCAAAAGGTATTTTAAGCATATTATTTTAAAAATCTTTCACACAAAACCCTTTCCCCAGTGGCCACCTATATAGTACCAGATTCTGCAGCAATAAGCAGCCATCATTTGATTCTTTGTATTAGGGAAGCTATTATGGCTACGACTGCATTTCTAATCATCACCACCTTATTATTTATCCCAACATAATTTTTTTTTAAGTCAAGGAAACAGATACACAAAGATAAAGTAAATTGATCACAGAGAGCAAAGCTGAGGTTGAAGCCAGTCAGGTTTACTGGACTCTAAAACACATGTATTTTCTATTACATCCTATAGCTCTCTGCCTGCCTTGCTACACATGGCCTGACTCAAGTACATATATACACAAAGGAGAGATAATAGTAATTATGATCCTCCTTGGCATCATGCCAACAGCCCTCACACCACTAATAATGGCAAATTGGTATCAGCCTCTCCGTGTAAGAAAGTAGAAAATTAGGAGTCATGATACCTAGACTGCAGTTGAGTGGCACTGAAGAAGAACTAGCCTACTTTGTATCATGACAATGGATTGAAATAGCATGGACACAGCTTGACTCACCAAGGACTTGCTATGTGCTGGGTGCCAGTTCACATGTCAGTTTTGATGCATCTGATTCTCCTGGCAACACTGCAATGCAGTGGATATATTTACACTGACTTTGGAGATTAGAACTCTGAAACACAGAGAGGTTATGTAACTGCCTCAATTAACACAGCTGTCAAGTGGTAGAACCCGGATGTGATCCCAGGCTGCTAACTTCCAAGTTGTTGCTCTTTACCAACAGGTGGAGGGAGGTAAGAGAGATATGAAATACAAGGAGAGGTCTATGCATGGGCAAGTATATGCCTCTTTTCTGTCTGCTCAGGCCCATGCACTGCCCTCCACCAAACACAGAATTTTGTACCTCCTTAAGATAACAAAAAAGCATGAAAACAAACAACAACAAAAAGAAAGGTACCAGCTAATTGTGACAACTCTTTTCCCCTATGAAGATCAGTTTTTAAAATGCTGCTTGTTAAGTCCTTCTGTTGATGGTGATTCCGCAAACTGCTCCTAAACCATTTTACACACCACTAGACATCAGTCTGTCTGAGCACTTACCTGCTTCCCTCACAATGAACTTGACTGTTTGTTCTTGTACCTTGCCCTCTTAGAGACTGTGATCATCTCATCCCATCTGCTTACAACAATCTATAGCATGCCTTAATTGGAATATTTAATTGCACCTCTGCCTTCTCTTCTGCAAGTTTATAGGTTGATGGATTTTTGGTTCCCTCAACAAAGGAGTGTGCAGATACTCTTGGATATCAGAAAAAGATAATGGCACATCAAGCAAGAAAGTCTAATTCATATTATCATGTTTGCACAAGGAAGAAATTATTTCCCCCTTTCATATACAAATTTATCAAGTCATGGAAAGAGGAAAGAGAAGAGTAAGACCTCATTAAAAAAAAAAAAAACTCACTGATTCTAAAATTCCTAGGAAACAGCCCCTACCCCTTCCTTCTACCTTTCCAAATTTTCCAATTCATCACTTGAATTAACCTCCTAAGCACTGAAGGCATCAGATAGCTGAGGTGCTATCTGGTCCATCAGTGGAGCCCAGCCGCTCTGAAGAGGGGAAGCTGAGCACTGAGCGTAGGGCCTCAGCTGTGTGCTCTTTGATAAGCCCAGCGAGAGCCTCACGCAGAAACTGCAAAGCAATTAAAACCGCAAAAGCACTTCTCTCTCCCTATTCCTCTTTCTTCTTCCTCCAAAGTTGAATAAAAATGATTTGATAAATTATTCTTTTCAAAGCTAACACTCAGGGAGGAAAAAAAAAGAGAAAGAGAGAGGAAAAGGGAGAAAAGGAAGGGAAAGAAGAAAAAGAGAAAAATTGCTCTTGAGAATTCATTATTAGCATGAATTCCCAGCACTACAGCAATCATTACACATCCACACAAGAGGAAAGGCAGTGGAACAAAAGGGCAGAGGGGGTTTTATCCCACGATAGGCAGGGAAGAGGCTTAGAGCCTGGTAGGCACTGGAGGCCCTGTTAGGACTTCTCTTTGAAAGGCACACCCTCATCCCTAAGAGTGAACTCATACCTGAATGGAAGAGCATGCCTCTGCCTTCTCCACTAGAGCAGGTGTGTGCCCTGAAGCCTAGCTAGGGCACCACCTTCCCAGCAAATTAGAGCTGCAGGCACATTCCAAACTGTGAGGAAAGGAAAGAGGGGTCTAGAGGTTTAGCAGGGACTCTGAAGAGGGCTGCAGATTCCCAGACCAGAGTAAAATACATGTAAAATTGAAGAGAAGAAATAAATAATAACCTAAGACATAAATCTTGGCACAAATGTACAGGTTGCTCCATGAATAGTGTTGCATAAATGAATAGTGTTCTTGCTGATATTTGCAAGTGAGATTTGTGCAATCTGTACTGTGTGAGGATGAACTTGATATGCTTCCCATCCCCAAACTGTTGAAGATATCATAACAATCACCAAATCACCAGCCCATGTTTGAGGAGATGAAAATCTATGAATCAGTTGTCTCTGGTAAAGAACACAGAGGAAAATCTGTAGATTTGAGTCTTAATTCAGTGAGCAGGAAGACTACAGAATAAATAATAATCTGAATCACTTAGTTGTCCAGTTCATTAGCTGTCTGATATAAAAGCAAATGACAGTCATCATCTTGCAATTATGACAGATGATGTTTGACACGAACCATAAAATAAATCTTTTCCCCAAAACGTTTCTTCTTCCATGTTCCCAATGACACAATACCTAACCAATCCCACCACTCCTCTGTATTTGAAGCAAATCAAAAAATTAAAATGATGTTGTTTCCTCTGGACCAATTCTGACACTTGGTGAAATGGTGATAAGAAGGCATGCCTCATGCATCCAAATTTGAAGATGGAGAGCAGCATGCTCTGAAAAAGGGAGAATGAAGTAAGAGAATATAGATCAAGAGCAAAAGAGAAACAAGAAGCATGCACGACAGAGTGAAGCTGGAAGGTCAGATGCAGAGAAAAATGAAAATATAGAGCAATATGATTATTCCAGATCTCCAAGTTAAGGTATGACTGATGCCTCTTGGATGGTGTAATTTCTCCCCAACTTCTTGGCACATGCATTTAAGTAACCATGCTGCTTCACTGACCTCCACCTCCTAAATGCTTGCCCTTTCAGGGTCAAGAGCACAAGCACTCCATTTGAGCATGGAATAGTCAGTGCCAAGCAATTGGTTAGGCCTTAAAGTTACAGGTATGAATACAATGCAGCCATTTTAGAAATTTGTTTTAATTAGTTGTAAATGACAGTATAATGCACTTTGATACATCATATATAATGGAATATAATTTCTTATTCTTCTGATTATATATGATGTAGAATCTCACTGGTCATAGAGTTGTATATGTAAATAGGGTAATAATGTCCACTCTTTCCTATTCCCATGTCCCTTCCCCTCCCTTCAATCCCCTCTACCTAATCTAAAGTAACTCTATTCTTCCCTAGCCCCCTGCCATTGTGAATTAGCATCCCCACATCAGAGAAAACCTTTGGCTTTTGGTTTCATGGAGTTGTTTTATTTCACTTAACATGATATTCTCTGACTTCATCCATTTACCAGCAAATGCCAAAATTTCATTCTTCTTTAAGGCTGAGTAATATTCTATCATTACCATTTTCTTGGGGGAACATTTAGCTTGGTTGAATGCTAGATACATAAATAAGAATTTTCAATACAACTGGTATAGTAGAAGCTCACAGGGGTGACATCTAATCCATATTTGAACAAAAAGCAGTAAAGAAAGACAAAGAAACCTTCTTAAAGGAGATGAAGCTGTAAAAGTTGAAGAGGTGCTGGGTGGAGATGTAGTTCAGTGGCAGAATGCTTGTCCAGCATGAGGCAGGTGTTTGATTCTGCCCCTGCAAAAATAAGTAAATGATGAATAAATTTGAATATGAAAAAAGGCACAAAAGGTTTTTCATGATAGGTGAGTAGGACTAAAAGGTCATAAACATGCAAAAATAACACAACACAGTACAAGCTACATGCTATTGTTGGAGTGTAATGATGTAGTTACATGATGTAAGAGCAGTAATGATGTAGTTAAATGATGTAAGAGCAGAGAGGTAAGCCAAGCCAGATCACACAGCACTTGCAAATAATCTCAACTTGCAAATAATCTCAACTTGCACACATCACTTCCTCTTATCATCTTGCTGCCTTGAGCTTAAAGAGAGGCCAGATCTAGCTTTTAGAGAAACTTGGAAACAGTCTGTAATTAAGTCTAGAAATAATAGAAAGACAGATAGGGGGAGAAAAACTGGCAATCACCAAGGTGTTTTATCCTATTTACCATAGATAGCTACTGAGGGATCTGAAGCAGGAATGTCATAGCCACATTGGAAATCCAGAAAAGGTACGCTGGTAGAAATACAGAGAATGTGTTATGCCACAGAATGGCAGTAGATATACGAGTTAGCTGAATGAATGAGATGCTGATGGAACACTAATCCACCTGGCAGGATGGTGGCCTGGAGTAGAGATTAAGTTCACCAACCAAAAACAGCTGTCATTGTTTACATACTTTGCTGGCTAACGTTAACCCTTGCCATCCATGTCTCCATTGTTTCATCTTTTCCCAAACCAACCTCCCCTGGCATTATCAGTGTGGGTTCTGGGCAAAGGAATAGCTGGCGTGAATCCTTAGACAAAAACAGAAAATGGCTGCTATTAAAAACTAAAGGTCTTACAGCCTGTTGTAGTGACAAAGAGGTCAGGGGTGGTGGGCAGGTTACAGATAACACAGTCTCTTTTGCGGCTGTGTTAAGAACTTGGGACTCATTAGGTAATATGCAACCACTGCAGCAGGGTAAAGAGGAAAGTTGCATCATAAGCATTTTTGTTGCTGAAAGATCACCTAGATGCAGACAGGAACTGAACTGGAGGTCAGATAAACAAAACTGGAAGCAGGAGACAAGTTAGAAGTCTACCGCAGTAATCCAGAGATGAGACAATGATGGCCAGAATTAAAGTGCACATGATAAAATTGCCTGATAGAAGTCCACAAACTATAAAATCGGTCAGAATTATAGGTCCTGCTCGTACAATTAATACTCAAAGTGGGAAGACAGGCGAAAGTTTAAGGAAATAGCAGAAAGATTAGCAGAGGGGGAGGAAGAAGAGGAAGGAAAGGGCAAGTACTGGGGAATGGATTAGAGTAAATTATATTCCATACTTTTACAATTATGTCAAAATGAACCTTAATGTAAAACTAAAAAGAAGGAAAATATGAAAATAAAGTTTACTGAAGAAAGCAGATGTCCTCCACTGACTCAGAAACCAGCAGGAAGAACATGATCAGAACACTGCACAAAGGGAATAGTTAAGGAGAGGTGAGCCAAGGGTACTATTTTAAAGACAGACTCTGAAGGGCCATCCATCAAAAGTAGCTCAGACACTCAGTCCCACTGCTAACAGGTGATGAAACCTGATCCATAAAACATTCCAGGGTGTCATTGAATTGAGGCATTGGAGGAGTTTACTCACTCTGAATAAGAAATCACTTCCAGGGCTTGGATTTTGACAGATGATCTCCTCCCATTTTTCTTCAAAACACACACACACACACACACACACACGCATGCATACACACAACCTTTTAAAGTTTATAGCTGCATTAATTATAGACCAAATGGGAAAGCCAAGAGACCATTAACAGCATATTTGCTGGGGTTCTGACTGATTTGCTTATTTATTTATACATTCATTTTCTGTATTCAGAGAACTCATTTAGCAAGCTTTAGATATTGCAATTGAAAATAAAGCAAATGGAAATACAGAATTTCTTTTCAGTGATCATTGAGCTTAAAATCATACAACTCCAAATTTAAGAATGCACCTATAGTTATCACAGTGACCTCTTTAAATCATGGATGGGATTTCACACAGTATGCTCTCATGGTGGACCAGTCTCTGAACAGTTCCTGTAAGAATGGATATTTTACCACTGGGTAGCTATGGAGTTATTCAGACCATGGCCTAAATCTAGCACCTAACCTTTATCAAGTAAATGATTTTTTGTCCTTTAACACTAAAAAGAATATGTTTAATATCTCATTCTATAGCACTCTAAGAATGTAAAGACTTTTTACCCCACCCAATTCTAATTTCTATATTAAATGATCAATCATTAAGACAAAGATTTAAAAATACAGGAGAATAAATTAAGACAATAGGAAATAATGACAAAGAAATAACAAAAAAGGTAAATATACTACTGTTGAAAACTGACAAAACTTGGTCAGAACTGATAGATAAAAAGATTCAGCATACATACATAAATTAGAATTATAATAATAAAAGTACATGACCAGAGTTTATGCCAATATATTTGAAAATTTAAGAAATTTGGACCTATTCTATACAAATACAACATATCAAAATTGATTCAAGGTGAACTAGAGAGCTTCAATAGTCCTATAATCCATCATTAAAACAGAATGAATGGTTAAAATCTTTCTGTAAAGAAAAGATTCAGCTTAGGTAGTTTAACAGAAGGTTCTATCAAGTTTTCAAGAAAGAGACCTTTTGAAAAGTTCTTTTCTAGTAAAGAAACAGGAAACTTGCCTGATCTTGTGAGGCTAGTACACCAATGAACCCAAAGCCAAGTAAGGATTGTACAAGAATCCGAAAAAGAAAAAATCAGAAGTATGTGAAAAAAGATAATACATCAAAATGTAGCCGATATTATTGGGCATCAAAAGGTAATACTTTTTGATTATTATTAGAAAAATCTATACATTTAATTTGCTCCATTCATAGGTAAAAATACAACAAATATATTTCTATCTCAATAAACATAGAAACAGCATCATGATAAAACTAAACTTTCCATTACAATATAAAAAAGTAATAACTTAGGAATAAAAAGAACTTCCTAAACTTGGCCAGAGATGTCAGTCAAGGAGGAAGAAGAGGGAAAGTTGTCCTCTAGGGACACCTGGATACACAGAACTTATAAGAGAGCAAAGCCAGAGATAAGTAGTTATCTTAGAAAACAGTGATTTTAATCACAAGAGAGTGAATGTATTTATTCTATCATATACCTAAATTTACAAGTATTTCAACATCAATTAGAATCACTACATGTCATTCACACCTTTTTATTTCTATTTTTTGATAAGATGTTTCTCTTAAATATCTGACTTTTAGAAAACAAAAGCCAGGGTAAGTCGTACCTGAGGGTGACTTCTGATTGCCTGTCTACCACAAACTTCCCCTAAGAGCAGGGGCTACAAAGCCAGGTTACTGGCCTCAAAAAAGAAGTGGAATGTTAAGAAAGCACTAGAGAGAGAAAACAGAAACGACATCTCAGAAAAGTGGCCCCATTAAGGTCTAGAGTTATGTACTTTAAGCAATGAGGAGTAACTGAAGCTTTTTGCATGATATTTTACAAAGTCATATTATCAAAGTGGAATTTTAGGAAAATTAATTTGATGGAATGGAAGAGATTGAACCAGAGGTTAGGAGTGTAGTGTGCTGCAATAAATAGATAGAAATATAAATAAACATTTTCTAACTCTTGGTCTACCTTGTTGGAATTTTTGTCTCCAACTCCAACCACTTGTACTTTTGTAACTTTGCTAGATGACTAAATATAAACAAAAACAATTTATCACAATTCGCTGATCCATCCTATGGAAAAACAACTAAGGTGATATTAATGAGGAAGTCACAGGCATTGCTTGGAATAGGATCAGCAGAGCTGCACAGCAGTAACAAGAAATTTAACAAGAATTTCTACAAATAAAATTTAGCAATAAATGCAAAATGACTAATCTTAGTCGCTGTCTTTAAAAAACTGCATTTGAAGATTTTTTTAAGCATTAAATATTAAATAAGCAACATATCTACCTCGAAGCCCAAATATTCATTTTAATTCTTTAGTTTTGAACAAACAGTTGATCTTCTTAAAAGCTAAACTTGGACACATTCAAATTTAAATGAATTTATTTGAGCACCCAATGACTCATGAATTGAGCACCAACCACCAGACAGGAGCTACTGTGGGGAAAGGTGGCAGGGAGAAGTGGCTTTACTTCATAAGGGGTTTATGAAGAAAGCCAATCTGAATGGTTAAAATAGAAAGACCCCAGTAGAGGTTAGTGGGTACTCTCTGACTGATAAAGCGTCTCCTTAGCCGAGGTCAGTGGGAGGCTTCCGATGGGTTAAGCTTAAGTCTTGTTTTATAGTTCACGCTGGACTTCAGTTTGCTTACCTAGGAACCTAAGGAGCTAGAGCATCTCAGACTGATGGCTTCCCAATTTTAAAAAAATAAATAATACTTTTCTTTTTTTGCAGTGCTGGGGATTGAACCCACAGCCTTGTGCTTGTGAGGCAAACACCCTACTACCTGAGCTATATCCCCAGCCCTAAATAACAGTTTTAACGTGAGAAATTAAAAGGACAAAAAAGAAGACATAATAACTAAGCTATGGCTCACTCTTGTTAATGTCTTTGAAGTTTGCATATGGCAGCCTTGAATGAATTCTCAGATACACGAAAGGAAAACAGCCATCTTTCAAACTCTCCCACCTCTGATGCTGTCACATCATCCTCTAGATGTTCTAGGTCAAAAGACTTGAACTTCCTGAAATCTGCTCTCTCTTATGTGCACTTCATTCTATCGGTTAGCAAATCCTTCCAGGTCTTTTCAGGTTTCCCTCGTTTGCTCATTTTTTTTTTCCTGATTACCAGAGCTTTCCTATATTTCACAATTCATATCTAGATTTCTGCAACCCTTTCTGGTTTATTCTCTCTAGATTCTCTCTCCATCCTACCTCAGATAACAGATGGACAAACAATATACTGTTTAAGCCTGTTTAACCTATTTTTTCCAAAAACCAATCTATGTGCCTTCTTGTGGACTCAGAATTAAAACCTTCCAGCAAATGATTCCTTCTTAGCTACCCCATTCACATCTGTATTATTCCTCAAAAGAGTCCTTCTATTTCAGAAAATGAACTTCATTTTGCTTGGTGCTCATGACGAACCAACTCACATATGTGTCCCTTCCCTCTTCTTAACAACTCCTTCTTTATTTTCTGCCAATAATTTTCATCTTCCTTCAAAACTCCTGTCCAGGGAAACGTAGAGTCTAACTCATTCTTCACCAACTAACCTCTCTTGCTTTACATCCCCTGTGTGTCTCCGTCTCTGTCTGCAAGTATATATACATACTACTGGCCTCATGTTGTATTATAATTTCACTTGGCTATCCATTTTTTGAAATATTTTAAACACTTACCCACTGAGCCACATCCCCAGACCTTTTAATTATTTATTTTGAGACAGCATCTCACTAAGTTGTGTAAAGCCTCACTAAGTTGCTGAGAGTGGCTTTGAACTTGCAATCCTCCTACCTCAGCCTCCTTAATTGCTGGAACTAAAGGCATATGCCACCATGCCTAGCAACATCTAAAATTTAAAAAAAAAAAAAAAAAGTCTTTTGTTAACATTTTTGTTAGCAGTTAAAAAGAAACCCTCAAAGCTGAGGTAGTTGATAAAACAGATGTAAGACTCATGATTGAGCATAATTTCAACAGGATGAAAAATGGCAAGGATTTTAAGACATGAAATTAATGAGAAGGTGTGGAAGTACTGCACTTGGGAAGAAGTGGAAAAGGACTGGTGTTGTCCTGACAGTGTGTAACCTTGGCAAGCCTAATGGGATCATAATTTTCCTTGCCTTGGAAAGAACGAGATTGGACCATGTAATTCCTCATACTCTCTTCAGCTGTAATCTTGTATGTGGAGGTGGGAATGCATCTGCAGTGATGTTCTGGTAGGAAAACATGGCCTCATTAAGATTCCATACTCTAATCTCCAGGATTGTGTCTGTATTACTTTACATGGCAAAAGGGACTTTGAAAATGTAATTGACATTACTAATAAATTGACCTTAAAATAGGGAGATTATCTAGGATTATCTGGGTGGGCCAATTAATCAAATGCATGTTAAAAAGCAAAAGAGAAATCAGGGAGATTGGAAGCAGAAGGACTTCCCTCATCATTGCTGAATTGAAAGTGAAGAAGGAGACGTGGAAAGTGTGAGAAAATGAACTCTTCCAGAACTAGTAATCTTGCGACCCTGAATGAGAATCATCATTCCTCAGATATCTTGATTACACTCTGGTAAGACTCTCAGCCAGAGTCTTTCCAGACTCAAATATGCTGTGAATTTCCTACCTATGGAACTGTGAGGTAATACGTTTGTGTTGTCTTAATCTGTGTTTGTTATAGCAGCACTAAGAATGAGATAAAACTTTTGTTGTTTTCTACATACTGTATTCTAACCAATGTAGAACAATCAAGAAAAATTCAGAAAGCAGTTGGACATTAAAAAAAAAGTGCAACTCATGAACAGAGCAAAGCTGGATTACTGACTTTAAGTCCTCTGGGCAAAGTGATTGTTAACTCTCAAAGAATGGATGCACTTACAAAAACTTGGACTGCAGCTAGGAAACTAAGCGCTCTTAGGACTAAGTCTTTAGGAATATCCACAGGACAAAGATGGCAGAGAAAAATGTCAGGTTGTAGGAGGAGAACATAAAAGTCCCTATTTTTGGCAACAAGAGAGGAGACTTTAAAAAGAAGAGGCAGTCACACCAGATGGCTTCTATTGTTTCAATGAAGTGGGAAGCAATGCCACTTAAAAGTGACATTTATTCAGACATGGAGAAGAAAGTTCTGCAGTGGTCTAGGTTGTGTAGATTCTGGAGCATTTATTAGAAAGAAAATAGTGGTACAACTTGACAGAGAGCCAAAATGAGTTTGAGGTGAGCCAGGAATATGATGGCCTATGCATCTTTCTCCAGGGTATACAGTGATTCAGAACTGGGATTGCTGCATCTGATAGGAGATTGTGTTCCCAGTTTACGCACAGGACTGAGTACAGCAGATCCAAGGAGAACGTCAAACTTACAGTGGCTTAGGACAAAGACTAGATATTAGGGAGCTCCTATGGATATAAGCATGAGTGCTTGGTTGAAATTAAAAGAGTTAAATCAAAGGCGGTCCTAACAGGCAGGTGGAAAGGCTTCGGTGGCACTAGGAGAATGGAAGAGGTGACGAGCAGGCTGCCTGTCTGACTGCAGCACTTTTCCACATAGATCATCACATATGTTCCTGTCAACTATAAAACAAGAACAGCTTGGGCTCGCTTTTCACATACAGAAATGGAAATTCCAAAGTTGTTACATGGCTTATCCAATATCAGCAAGCAGGTCAGAGGTTGTCTTGGGTTTGAAAGCTTTGCATCTTGCTCTACATCCTGCCAGAGGTGAGGTGTCTGGAACTTAGTGTAGCAGAGACCAGAACTTCTGATGACAAAGGTTTTGCCCTTTCTACTTCATCATTCCGGTTTTTAACCAGAGTTTTTAACCAGACTCTACTTCATACTCAAATTCTTTCATAATCATCATTATATGTGCTGCTCACTTTATTCTCATGGCACAGCTGTGGGGTGGTTTTTGTTTCCATTGGACAGATAAGAAAACTGAGGAGTAGAGAACGAGGTGTAGAGAATGTAGAGACCTAACACAGCTAACACAGCAAGTCAAAAAGAGAGTGAGCACTCTTTTGCTAGGTTTAATTCTACCACCAACACTTTTTCCCGGTAAATGGGAACACTACATTCTTACTCTCTTTTTGATGCTCCAGCTTCACCTCCTGTGCATGAAATGGTTCATATGCATGAAATCCCCATATCAATGTGTCTTGTTTCCCTCCTTACACCACCAGAAACAAGACGAACCAAGCAGTCATCATGTGATCTCCCACCTGCGCTATAGCCTTTGGGCTCTTCCTCTTAGAGATCATCTGCTTCAGAATGAGGAGTTGAGTGGCACCTGGACACATCCAGCCTTTCAAGGCTTCTAATCCTAAGGGACTGATGCAGTGCAGTGAGGGTACTTTCAGGGGGATGAAAGATGGTGGAATGAGACAGACATCATTACCCTATGTACATGTATGATCACACAAATGGTATGAGTCTACATCATGCACAACCATAGGCACGAAAAGTTGTACCCCATTTGTGTACAATGAATAAAAATGCAGTCTGTAACAAAACAAAACAAACCAACACTGACAGCTAGTTTGTGTGAAAAAGCTGACTAGGCTAGTTTGTGTGTGAGTGGGTAGGATGCCTTGGAGAAGACATGAAAGAAAAAGAGGAAATGACTTAATAGATTTATGAGAGGAAAGAACAAATGGAAGAGAAGAAAATGTAGAATAGAGGAATGAAGAGGGAACAAAGAATATTTGGAGATTGTGAAAGGGAAATAGATTCAATAATAATAATAATAATAATAATAATAATAATAATAAATACCTTTAAGTCAGGCTAAAAACAACATGGACCCACCCTCATTTCCCTACTTTCATCTATTGGAGAATTTTTAGATAAAGCACATCTTAAAAAAAAATTAAGCTAAGGTTTGATTTTTCCATTTGAAATTTAGATATTTCTTTATTATCATTTTTTCTCAAAGAATGGGGATATAACTACATAGGTGTTACACAGTACCTACTTACTATTTATCTTTGTCTTGCTTCCTGATCTAGTCCACCCTTTCCTTCAGAAATCTGATGAGATGAGAAAAGGGCAGGAGGAGACCCACAGAAGGCTGGTATGTACCATTTATCACTGTATTAATGAGGCCAGGAGATGCCACGGCACTGTCTCGGGAATAAAGTGCCCCAGTAATGGTCAGGACAATACTGGTCTTTGCTGGCCTTTGAAAAATAAGACAAATCAGAGGTAATAGCTAACATTCCACAGGAGTTCAATAACTTTAATTTACATAGCAAGAAACTAATTTTGTACATTCCTCTTTGTATCTAGGCAGTGAAATGCTTTCAAATATGAGCAATTCTTCTCCCAAATACTACACTTCAAAATAATTTCTTTTCCTGAACCTCTCAGGGCTCCCTTCAAAAACAGGATTTCACCAGATCTTGTGGAAGGGCACTCAATTGTGAGATGGAGGCGCCCTCTACTGGATATGTGATTTGTTGCAGTAGGTGTGAGTTCTAAATGGCTTTGAGCTGCTAATTCCTTGTGACTAATGTACGATTATGGCTAATGAATTGAGTACCAAGGATAATACCTAATTAACACACTCACACACACGCACACAAACACACACCACATGCATGCGCACACACACTTTTCTTCTCCAAAACTCTATAATGCAGTAGTCTATTATGAATGTAAGCATTTATTTAATTTTTTGTACTTGTCACTGTAAATGAATAGGATTTTATTTCTGGAATTAGATCAAACTTTAAAAGTTGGTTTTTTATATCATACTTACCCAAGTTCAAATTACAGTTTTGCACTTAGTGGACTGAAAGCATGATTTTCCCATTTAGTATTTGTATCACTTTGGGTAAGTTAATTAATTTCCCAGTATCTTGAATTCATGCTCTTGGAAAATAAAGATTATTAATTAATGAAATAAAAAAAAGAAAAGAAAAAGTTTTCATAGGTTTGTTGTGAGAATTAGAGTAGGCAATACTTGTACATTACATGTGAATCTTTCTGGTACAGAATGTAATCCTGTAATTTCTGTATCATCTGCTGACTTCTCCTCGAACCCAGGTCAATTCACCTAACTACCAACAGGAGATTTGGAGTACCTAAAACAGGAAGAGTTGAAATTATTTTCATTTAAAAAACTCTCCCAAGTCAATAAATGTTTTCCAGTGTATTCTCTGACCAGGCAATAACCTAGGAGAATAGGCTGTAAAAATGACTAAGAACACTGCTGGTTGTTTCTCTCATCCCCTCCTGAAACACATGGAGAAGAGAGTCTCCTTCCTGCCTCTGCCTCAGTTCCTGCTCTTTGGCATCCTGGTCTTCCTTGCAATTGTTCAATGGATGTTTACTGAAATAATCTTTCGTCATTTGTCTTGTTCTCTACCTTCCCCTTTGTGAAGTATGAAATGCAGGTACTTCCAATCCAAAGCAAACTGCCATTAAATACATACTGGTTTTTCTACTCCACTATCTTCTCTCAACCCTCAAACACATTTTTATGGTGTTTTTCCCCCTACTTTTTGCCTTCCATGCTGGGAGCTCCATGTCAAAGATGCAGCAAATGTAATCCACATACTCTGTTGTCAATGTTCCCACCTTTTCATTATCTTATTCCACAATAAACATCATTTTACACCAAAACAAAGAAATAAAAATGTGAGACTGATTCACTCAAACCTAGCATTCTCTTAAACTGACTTGAGCAAGTACAACAAGTAATAACAAAATCCAGGAAAAGGAAACCAGACATCTCAGAAGTTGGTAGCATCTGAGGTACTAGAAGCCTGGTATGAGAGTCTGATGTGCATTTAATTTCCAGCCACTTTTAAAGTCCTAGCACAGACTGCACCTGGGAAGTACGGTCTGGTTCAGCATGCTGTAAAAACAAAAGAGCAATGGAAACTAAACACAATCAACAAAGTGCTTACTCTGTTGCACACAAGAAAAGTTCTTTATCCATAAAAGCCTTCACCAGATAAGATGATCCCCGTACCTCCTTTTTCTTCTTAAAGCTTCAAACATGATGATCTAATGCAAGACTTTATAGGCTAAGGCAAAATCTATAATAGTCATTAATTTAATAAATTCCAAAAACATTTTCCAGTTCATTTCATTTGAGTTGAATGTTTGCCCTTGCTAACTAAAATAGCTCTAGAAGTTTCACCTTACAGACTGTCTTGCATACTGGACTGCAGGCTTTATGGGGGCAAGGAGAGTATTGGCCTTGACGTCTGATGCATCCCTGGTACTTATTACACAGCAGGCACACAATCCATCCTTGTTGAATTCAATTAAACTAAATTGATCATCTTTCCTGAAACTATTTAAAAACAGATATAGCATGTAGCCATGTTAATCACAAGATTATGAAATAAACCAGTAAAAGTCCATAAGGTTTCAAGATAATTTGAATCCATAAAATGTAATTAAGGTTTGGTTTTAAAACGACTGTGGTAAGGATGTTGTGGAGTGGAATTCACCATGGCAATGATTTTCTGTCAGTCTCTTCCTAATGTCTTTTTCTCTCCTTGCAGGTCTTTTGAGTTTTTATACTTGTTTCTCTTCGTCACATGTAATAACAAAAAGAGAACAATTGAGTCAGACATTCTCTGCCACAGTTAGAATTTCAGTGCAGACCTACTTTATATACAGATTCCAATGAAGAGGAAAACCATTTGAGCCCACAGTCACTCTTAATATCCATCCAAGTCTTCAGCTGGCTGTACTTCTATAGATTGACTATATGTCTATTCTGATGTATCTACCTAGCAACTTTGCTTGACTGGAAACTATTACATTTTCTGGCATCTCAGAACTGCAAAGAAGTCACAGAGTATCTTTGCTACTTCCTCTCCCCACTAACAAGGATAAGATTTATGACCAGGAGAATCAAGGAAGGGGCTAGTTACACCAGAGCTTAGTGCTAACCAGTCAGAACATGGTGCACCCACACAGCTGTGCATCTGTAAAGACCTATTCTGAGACCAAGAAGCAAATGCTGGAGCATAGGGAACAGAATAAAAAGAATGGCACCTCACACTCCTTTTTGATTCCAATTGACATTTTGTATTTACATTTGCATGTTACTTTTCCTCTGGGTTTCTGCATCCAAACATCCCTCATTCAGTCTCCTTATTTCATTTCATGACATTTCTTCCCCCCCCCCCACACCCCTGAGGGTCAGAATGGTTTTTGGGTGTGGCTGTGTTTGCTGGAGGAAGCATTTGTTCTTAGGTTTCCTAATATATTCTCCATCATGCAGAAAATATGAATACACAAAAGAGGCACCATTGTTAGTTGGTCCATTAACTACAAAAATCATTTTAGAATCATAACCAAATATTATGGAAATGAAAAAGGAGAATGAATGAATGGCACCAAGGAGAAAAACTTTCTCACTTTAGCTCCTCTCAGTCTCAGAATTGCACATTGCTTTTAGCTCCCTGCCCATTGTGGAATTCACTGATTGCCCAGTCTGAGCACTGAAACTCACATCATTCCTGTGGTTGGAGATTTTTTACCTGTCAACTGCATTCAAGTGGACGTGTCACATAAACAATTAGACATGCAAATCTGGAGCTAGAAGAAAACTAAAAGGGAAAATTGCCATGATATGGCCTTTGATATTCTATAAAACCAGGGACATAGTTGAAATGACTCAATAAAACAATACATTTTGAAAAGGAATGAGAATCCTAAGATGATACCTGAAGAATTTCAGCATTGAGAATTTGGGAGGAGATAAGTCAGGCAAGGAAATTGAATAATAGGCAGAAAGATGGGAATAAAATCATAGAAGATAGTGACAAAGATATTGTAAGAAGAAAGTGCTGAAATATGCTTTGAGCTGAAATAAAATGAGAACTGAAAAATGGTTGCTGGATTTAGCAACATGTTGGTTATTGGTGAATTTAGCAAAAATCATGCTAATGTAATAGTGGTGGCTAAAAGTCAAGTTAGAGAGATACAAATAATGGAAGGGAGGAAATCTTTTATAATTCATACATAAAATAATGAAGAAGAATATTCATAACATTGAGTGGGAAGTGAGAGAGTTTGGGACAGCATTGACTTTTTGTGAAGAATTAAAAGTTAGGATGATAGTGTAAGGGCACCGCACAATCAGGGGTGTGTGTTTGCTTGCCTTATTTGTTGGTTTGTTTGCATGCTACTAGCAAGGATATAATAAAGAGAATAAGTGAAGATGTAGCAGAGTATGTATGTGTCTCTGTGTGTGATAAAACATGGGGCTGTGTCTCCTATGAAGAGAAGGAAGTTGAAGAAATTTTGGAGAGACGCGCCATTAGAGGAAGAAGGGATGCTTCCTCTATAGTAACTAGAAAGGAGTGAAGTAAAATAATAGATGAAGACAGATTCATAAATGAGGTAGCAGTAAGGCAGACTGAGCTGTTCCATTTGCCAGCTTGTATTTTCCTTATGGAGAAAACTGCTTGTAGTAGCACTGAATTTTCTCATGAAAGCATATGCCCATATCTCCAAAAGATGCTGCAATGCCTGATGAGTAAGAATAAATAAACTCATTAGAAATGTTAACTGACTGAGATGTATAAGTTTGATTTTTTAGTTTGGTTTTAGCACATTATTAAAAGATACAGCACTAGAAAGGAAAGTGGAGTAAATGTAAAGAAGTAATTATGAGGTAAAATTAAGGACAGTTTTCTGAACTTCAGAATATTCATTTTTTGAGCCCTGTCTTTTCCCTGAACAGTTTCATAGCTCTACATCAGGACCTCTGTTAGTGGTATTACCAAATGCTATCTTACACACATGATCCTTGGTCTAAGAAAAACAAAAGTGTACTGAGTGGACATGTGCATGTATGTGTTTAAACATGAGCTAATATTCCAGCAAACAAAATTTTAGCATTTGGAAAATGCAATAATAATGTAATATTGTCTGCTCATAAGTTTATAAATAGATGGACAAATATCTTATTTTTTTGTTCAATCTTTTAAGACTTGTGATTACTATAGATTTACAGTAAATAGATCACACTATTGCTTATAGCAAAAGTACACGTAAAGTCAATGGTAATGTTCTTACATCTTAATGTTTAAAGATATCATCTCCTTAAATGTTTCTGAGGACCAAGGTATTACTCAAAAGATCCAGTATTTTTATAAACACTGCTTCATAAAGTGAGAGTGTGGTATCATTGCAGATTCAACTGTAAATGTTGCCTAATGTATGAAACTCTATTTAAAGCTGAACAGGAAAGAACACAAAATTACCTAGATTTCATGTTTACAGGTAAATCCAATAAGGGTGGTAATAGCAATGATGCTAGAGATGCTTTTGCTGGTGATAATGAAGAATATATGCACATATATACATGTATTTATAGGTATGTATTTACATAAATGTATGTTATAAACTTAGAACAAATATATTTGCATGTAGTTGACACAAATAATACAGAGAGATTTCATGTGTGCTTTACCCATCTTCCCTCAGTGATGATACTTTGCAAAACTGCACTGCTTCATCACAACCCAGATGCTGACATAGCTACATGGAAGACACAGAACATTATAATCTATGTTAAGTTGGTTTTGAAATATCCCCTAAAGGGGGGCCCAC
Organism: Glaucomys volans; assembly: GCA_020662805.1. NCBI lineage: Eukaryota > Metazoa > Chordata > Mammalia > Rodentia > Sciuridae > Glaucomys > Glaucomys volans. The sequence goes on from JAJEJO010000220.1 coordinate 217,840, forward strand.
AAATGGTTTAATTCACTCATGGGTTCATAATTGAATGGACTTACATTAGTTAGCTTTCCTTTGTTGTGATCAAAATACTAGAAAGGAACAACTTGAAGGAGAAAAAGTTTACTTTGAGATTAGTTTCAGAGTTTCATTCCATCATCTACAGATTTCATTGCTCTGGGTCCTGGGTGAGGCAGAACATTATGGTGGAAGGGACTGACAGAGCAGCAGGTCTGTACTCATGGTGGATGAGCAGGGAGCGAGAGAAAGAGGGGAAGGAGCTGCAGGGAAGATGAACCCTTCCAGGACATCCCCCCAGTGACCTCCCATCCTCTAGCCATGCCCCATGTGTTCACAGCTACCATTCAAACTAAGATGGTCTGATTAGGTTGAAGCTCCCCAAATCTAATCATTTTAACTTAAAATCTTCTTGCATTAACACAGGAGATTTTGGGGACACCCCATATCTAATCCATAACATAACTGGAGGTAGTGAAAACTGTGGAAGGTGGGGCCTGGTTGGAGAAGGCTGGTTGCTGGGGCATAATCTAGAAGTGTATATCTTTTCAACATTCTTTTTCTCCCTGTCCCCATTTCCAGGCAGCCATGAGGTGAGCAGCTTTGTTCGATCACATACTTCCCCCATGATGTTCTGCCTTGCCAGGGGCCCAGAGCAATGGAGCCAGCTGACCAAGGACTGAAAACTCTGAAACCTTGGGCCAAAATTAATCCTTCCTCTTTTAACTAGTTTTTCTCAGATATTTTTGTCATAGCAATGAGAATCTGACTGATACATTATCACTACAAGAATCCTTCATGTTATTTTTTTTTTTTTTTTTTTTGGAACCAGGGATTAGACTCAGGGACAATCAGCCACTAAGTCACATCCCCAGCCCTATTTTGTATTTTATTTAGAGACAGGGTCTCACTGAGTTGCTTAGGACCTCGCTAAGTTGCTGAGACTGGCTTTGAACTCGTGATCCTCCTGACTCAGCCTCCCAAGTCGCTTGGATTACAGGCGTGCGCCACCACGCCTGGCCATGTTATCTTTTTATAGCCACATCTACTAAACTCCAGCCTTTACCCCATCCTTAATCTCTGGCAACCACTAATGTATTCTTCATTTCTATAATTTTATTTCAAGATTGTTAGATTGTTTTACAAAAGGAATCATACTATATGTAATCTTTGGGGATCAGGGATTTTTTTTTTCATTCAACATAATTTTCCACAGATTTATCCAGGTTAATGTGTGTGTGTGTGTGTGTGTGTGTGTGTATACAAGTTAACATATATAAGTATATATATATTTCATTGTATTGCCAAATGTAAGTCAATGATATGTATCTATCACTGATACATATCACTTATTAAAGGATATCTGAGTTGTTTCCAGTTTAGAGCTATGATGAGTAAAGATGTCATAAACATTTATATATACATTTCTTTGTGACCATAAATTTTCATTTCTCAACAATAAGAGTCCAATATTATAATTGCTGGTTTGTGTCATATTTACATATTTGGTTTTATATATTTAAAAAATAACTGCCAAAACATTCTCATAAAAGTGGCCAATGTACTGAAAGGCACTCCTGCTTTATATCCAATCCACATTCTCTAATCAAATGAGACAGCAGAGAGCTGAAGCCCCTCCTGTGCACTGGAGATGTATAAATGATCCAAACATTTTCATGATGCTGACAAAGGTCTATCTCTGGTACAACCAATGAAGGGGGAGGATATGTTTTTCTAGTTTACAAAAACTTCTCTTGAGAGAGGATAGTTAGGCCTCTATAATCTGAAAACTCTCTCCTATATGTTACCCATGATGCACAACAGGTTATCTTGACTGAGGGAATATGGGAAATAAGTGAATGATCAAAAAGTTAGCTGACAGGAATGGCATTCATCAAGACTCAAACAATAATAAATGCTGGAGAGGGTGTGGAAAAAAGGAACACTTTCACACTGTTGGTGGGATTATAAATTAGTAAAACCACTATGGAAATCAGCATGTGGGTTCCTCTAAAGACTAGGAATGAAACCACCATATGACCCAGCTACAGCACTCCTCATTATTTATCCTAAAAAATTTAAGTCAGTACACATACATAGTATCTGTGTTTATAACGACACAATTCACAAACCAAATGATGGAACCAGACTAGCTGTCCATCAATGGATGAATGGATAAAGAAAACATGGTATATATACACACAGTAAAGTTTTATTCAGCCATAAAGAAAAATGAAATTATGCCATTTGCAGGAAAATGGATAGAACTTGAGAACATTATGTTAAGTGAGCTAAGCCAAAATCAGAAGGTCAAGGGCTGTATATTTTCTCTCAGATGTAGAAACTACAGAGGGAAAATGAAAAGAAGCATGTGTGGGGAGAATCTCAAAAATCAAAGGGAGAACAGTAGAACAGAGGAATGGAACCAGGGGGAGAGAGAAGGGGAGGAGGAAAAGATGAATACTGGGGAATGAAACTGGCCAAATTATATTGTTATATTTTATGCATGTATGAATATGTAACAACAAATCCCACCATTATAAACAATGATAATGTACCAGAAAAAAATATGGGGAAAAATGTTAAATGACCGAAGAAATATTTCCAGGGAAGAGTTTTGGAACAGGGCCAAGACAAACTGTCAATATTTATACCTATAGAGAAGTAGATTCAGAGCCTACATATTGTCATTTTTAGATGATAAAAATGAGATCAAATTGGGTTATTACTCAGTGGTAGAGTAATCGTCTCTTGTGCATAAGGTCATGTGTTCAGTCCCACCCCCCACAAACATGCTAAATAAATAAATAATTGTCAAAAATGCAATGAAAAGCTTTTCATAACACTTCTACCAGAAACAGTACAATTTGAATATCCACTGACAAAAGAATGAATAATTAAACTGTGTAAGGTTCACACAATAGAATATTATACACTGCTGGAAATAAACCTAATGTTGAATGTAAAGAGAAAGTTCCATAAATCTAAATATAATTACTACTATTTTATAAAACTTTTAAACAAGAGAAACAATGTTATTTATTGCTTCAATATTTATGACAAAATTATTTCTTTTAAAAGCAAATGAATAGCAATAAAAAATGTATAGTAATGCTTCCCTCTGCAGAGAGAAAACAGGACAAGATAGGAAAGGAGTATACAGGTAGATGCAAATTTGAACAATACCCAATACCTTGGGTTGGAAATTCATTATGAAACTTTGCTTTGTAATTCATATGATACACTGTGTGTGCAAACATAAATATGTATATATGTAAATGATTATTTAAACAAGAACAAAGTGAACTAAAAGAAAGTCTCAGTATTATATGTTATTTACCCAAAATACAAGAACAAGTTGTGCTTAAGATACTACCAGTTAATATTCTCAATAACAGAGGATTTACTATATAGGAAGCAATTGATTGCCACACAACGGCTGAAAGGCAGCATCTATGTCCCACTCTGCATTTGGTACCACTCAGTTGCCATCTTTTTCTCAGTGTTATACACAGGATGTTATACACAACACTTAGTGCTATGTACCAACACCAATGAAGTCAACATTTCATTGGTGTTCTAATTAACAGGCAATCTAGATGCTGACACAAATGTTCCTATCAATTCATATTATTGGCCATTATATGCAGGAATATTATGTTCTATAGATTAAGCTATTGCAACGTTCGAAGATTCCTGATATTCTTTATTGTTTTCTAAAAAAATGTAGAGTATATCCCATAATCTAAACTAAAAGTCAAGCTAAACTGGACTCTGTTCTGTATTTTGTCTCAGAAATTCCAGATACTACTGATTTTACCAAGGGACACCACTGAAATGTTCATTTTTTAATACTTCCTCACCTCCACCACCTAAAGACTATTTCTCTAAAATTTTATGAATTGCTGCTCAAATTCTTCTGGGAGACTCACGATAATTACCACTGCTTCTGCAGAGTTACAAATCTGCTACATCGATTTCAGCCAAAAGATACATGTCTCAAAAAGTCATTTCTCTTCTATGTAAAGTCCTGATGTAATTATCCAGGAAGCCCAGGTTTTCTAAGTGGGGAGTCACATACCAACCAATGGTACTGCCTCAACTTCTGTAGGCTATTAGTGTCATAGTTGTTAAAAAATTTGGGGGTGTTATGCCCCTAAGGAGCTGATATATCTATCTCATCAGGAAGACACAGCCACATGTTCCAAATCCATTTCACTTTCAGGGACTTAAGCATTCCTGACGCTCATTTATACTCAAAGGATGTGTGGGCCTACAGTGCTGTGCCTTGTATGCCTGATACTCTCATTTTCTTGGATTAATATGAGTCATGATGGTGAGGTTTAGACTATTTCCCATCATGTGTTTGAATTGGGCATTTATTTCCATCTTCCTTCTGGTTTCTCTGTCCACAGTCTCATCAACCTCCATCCTCTGCATAGTTACAGAAATGATATTTCTAAAACAAAGGCTTGATCATTTAACACTCATCTACACACTATCAAAAGTTTTTATAAGGTCTTTATCACTGTTAGGAAAAAAAACACAATTCTTTACAAAGCATCCAAGATCCTTGATGAACTAGACCCTTCCTCATTGCCAGCCTCACCTTTCACCATGGCCCTCAGACCCTACATCCCAGGCAATTTGCCAAGTAGTCTCTTGCTTTGCTCCGTCTTTAGTAACAATCTATTGATATATTCTCATGCAAAGAATTATTATTTGCTGTTTTTATCACTCAGAGTGTGATTCACTTCCTTCAGGAACATTTATGAATGCCCCCCTCCCCACTGTAGAAATAGTGTTTGTGTGATATGAATGAATGAAAAATTTAACAGTCAGGAACAATATAGTTTAGAGAGAGAGAAAACAAACAAACAAACAAACAAATGAACTGGTTGTCCAGAGAGCTTTCTCTAATTCACTGTGCACTCTCAAGAAAGTTGTTTTCTAAGTTTTCTTTTCCTTTCTTGAAAAATAAAGTGATTGTACTAGATCCTCTTAAAGGTCTCTTCAATTCTAAATCTCAACTTTTATAAAACTCTCTGCTTAGTTTCTCTGACTACCAGAATGTGCATTGTTGGTGTGTTATTTGATAAGAAGAGCAAGAAAGGAAAAAGCAAGGTTGGATGTATATGCAATCAATCAGAAGGGTCCTAGTAATGTCTCTTGGTAACACTGATGATGAACTTTCTTTTCAGTTACTTTTTCCTGCTGTGAAGAAAAATATAAATTGTCATTGCATTGTTTTCTGTCATCAGAAGGAAGTAAGCAAGCGAGAGGGAGGGAGCGTTGCTTAGCAGCTTATGGTCCTCAATTCTTTTTTAAAATCCAATTATTCAGGTTCCTACAATGACATTTCTGACAGAAAATGGACTAGGAAAAATATATTTCTACCATAAAGCCTGAAAATGAGAACCAGGACCTTGTCTGTCTTGCCAGCCTCCATTTCTCCCATGCCAGACATGTATGTGCTCCACAGTGAACATTTATTGAATGAAGTGTATCACCATCATTCTATTCAAATGTATAAAGCAGACCACAGTTCATGTAGGATAAGTAATGTAGAAGAATTTCATTAATTTGCTGTTCAATTTTGCAAACTAAGTGTTTGCATATGGGCTGGACAGAGAGTTTATGAAGAAGGATTAATTGAACCTGCTCTGCTGCTTTCAGTAGGTTTCAGATTGCAAGGAAAATTTTCTATCATTACTTTTAAAAGAATTTATGTATAATTGATCAACATGTTAATTACATTTTATTTAAACTGGTTCACTAAAGCAATCACCCTAGACAATTGCCTTATAATGCCCTTTTAAACCTGATTCTATATAAGATTCAAGTATATATTTCTTTAAGCAAAGTCTAGTTAAAAATCTTGATTTGCATAAGAGACAAAATACAGGTATTTGCTTTTTAAATGCATTTTCCTAAAATACATTTTCAACTTCTACCTAAATACTTTTTTCAGGTGAACAGAGAGCTAATAATTTAGGTGCTTGATCCAATATAGGGACAAATGAACTACTGTCTCTGGCCTCCAGCAGCATATACTCTAGTTAAAAAACTGTGATGCTCAAGGATAGAATGCACCTTTACACAGAATGGCAAATATTACCCTTTTGTGTGCAGAAGGTTGGAAGAGTGGAAAATGAGATTTTTTTTCTTGGCACGGAAATCAGAGAAGTTAACACAAACGAAGTTGAATATAAGCTTGTCCTTGAAAGATGGATTAAATTTCCATAATGAAAGGGAAGGAAGAGGTGTTTCTTAAATAAAAAAGAATGGCATGGAAAAGGCACAGAATTTTGCTGGCACAGAGCAGGGATGTGGAACAAACTCGAGATCAGTGGGGTCACAGAGTGGGAGCAGTGTCAGTAATGGAAACCAGTGCCAGACCCCAGACTACACTGAAAGCCAGATGAAGGATACTGATCTTCATTCACTACTCAGTGAACCTCAGGTGTGAGCAGGTGACAGGAAGGAGAGATGAGCAGCAGGACACTGGTTTATCCTATTGTTGCTTTCCTCAGCTGTGGCCCAGGACAGAACTGTGGTGGTGTATTGTGAGTGAGTACTCCTTTGTCATTACAAAGGAAGCAAGTTAGGGAAGACTCAGGGTAGTTTGGAAATCTGTTTGGAAATGTATGATAGGAATAAAGAGTACAGAAAAATGAACCCAAACGTGAGAAGATGAGGCTCTCTGGAGGAAAGATAAATCATAGTGGGAAGTGCATTCACTGGGCAGGTGATAAAGTCCACGTATTATTTTATTTTCTCAATGTTTACCTTCAAAGTGCTTAATTTCAGGGAACATGAAGCTAATCAAAAAATATAAAAAGTTCAAGGCAGAGTTAGTGTCTCGAGCTCAGGAAAGAAGTCAGAACTGGTTATACTAACTGTCTAGAGATGTATGACAATATGCTTGTTATGTATCCTCAGGACCAATGACATCATGCAATATAAGTATTTGTCTTGCCAGAGAAAGGTCTCTAATTTGGGACCTCCCACCTATCTTATCCACCATTACATCTTTCCGTTTCATCAACAGGTTTTTTTTGTTTTTTGTTTTTTGTTTTTTTTTTGCTACTGGGGATTGAGTCCAAGGGTGCTACATCCCCAATTCCTCACAACCTCGCGGTTGCCAGGGGTTTTTTGGTTAGTTTGTTTTTTGTTTCTTTGTTGTTTGGTTTGAGACAGGGTGTCACTAAGTTGCTGAGGATGGCCTCTAACTTGTGATGCTCCTGCCTCAATCTTCTGAATCGCTGGGATTTCAGGTGTGGGCTACCACACCCAGCTTGTGTGTTGTTTTGTTTTTAACCTAAATTAGCTAAAAACACATAAGCCCAAATTAATGCATCACAATTCCACAGTCTGAATTAAGAGGTAAGTAAAATTGTGAGTGGCTTTATTATTAGCTATTGATGGATTACTTTGAAGTGAGTAACTAGAACTCAATGTCAGGCTGCTCATATTGACAGCCCAGTTACACCCAGTTAACCCATAAAGAATATGCTCATGGTTCCCTTTCCAAGCAGCCTGAGGTCACAGGAAGAGATCTGGTTTCTGCTGCCCTTATTGCAGTTTCTGATTTCTCTTGGGGGAAAACAAAACATTGCTCTCTTCAGTGGAAGGGGCTGACTGGATTGCTTGGGTCCCTTAGGCTTCAGGGAGGATCCTCACCCTCCTTATCCATTTCAGTGTACTCAGTATCCTCCCTGGACCATGTGAAATTATTCCCTTTCTTCTTGTTGAATTCATCTTTAGATTTACGAAGCGCTAAATCAGTTTAATGCTGATTTCCTCCTAAAAAGCAGACAGGTGAATTAGAGAGACAAATGAAAAATAGTTATGAGTCATTCACTTATCCTTTCTAGAGATTTTCCTCACAGGCCTGCAATATGCCCATTAAGAACTTAAACCTTTGTTGACTCCATTTAGCTAGCAGTCTGGAAAATGCCAGTGATAAGTACTATTCCTCCAGGACTTTAGCATGTATTCTTCTTTTCTCACTTGATAATTCCAGAAATACCACAGAAGAGGTAATAATACCTTCAGTAATGAGTGTGCCTTGGGAAATTGCTAAACTTTAGAATTCACAAGAAAGCACATCTTTATATCTCAAAGATTTTGTCATCTTTTCTGTTTGCTGTGCTCAAGTTCAGGGACTCTCAAACTGCAATGACTTCTCTGGCCAGGTGAGGGCGAAATTGCTCTGTTTTTGCACATAGGTCCTGCCTCATGCCTTTGAAAAAGAAGCACTAAGCCTTCTGCAGAGAAGGGGCACAAGCTAAGAGAGGCAGGGGAGAGGAGGCAGGCCATTCCAAAAGTTGCAACATCGAGCAGCTCCAACCAGTTCTGTGATGTATAAAAGAAAATGACATTCCCTGCGCAACAGTCTAGAGCTGTGGTGTGATGGAGTGTATTAGGTTTACAGAATACACAGGTGAATTTTCCAATTTGTCCAATGTGTATGGGTGTGTTTAATAACATTCATTTCTGTAATTTGCATTATATAACTTCCCCAAATCACTAAAAATTAAAAAAATAGAATGCTGATTGAGTTTATCAGTCTAGTAGTACATTGATAAAATCTAAAGGGGTCAGTAGTGTAGGGATGAAATAAAGTCCAAGGAAAATGACGGTGTTTTCTGGGAGTACATATTTTTCTCACTTAGAATATATACCCTGACTAAACATAATTCAAACCAGAAACTTTCTAGATCTCCCCAAATACCTCTGTAATATGATACCTAAAATATGTACTTGTTGGGTTCCTGTCCTACAGCAGAGGCTGAGGTTACATGCAGGATGTCATTCTTTACCCAGCACACTTATGACTTATGGAGCTTTAACTCCAGTCTGCAGTCTGGAGCAACTGGGCTTGATAAAAATCACCACTGTTACTAGAAACTATGTACTGCTGCAGAGTGAGGCCTCCTCTTACTTTTCATTCAAAAGTTTGAATGAAAACTTTAAAAGTTGATGGTTTACCCCTTGAGTCATAAAGTGCACATACATGACAAAAAGGAAAAATTAAGAATCCAGCTGGATTAGGAATATAGCTCAGTGGTGCAGCAGTACCACACATGGTTGAGGGCCTGGGTTTGGTCCTTGGAGTGGCAAAATTAAAAATAAACAAAGTATACATATAAATGAATCATAGTCTGTCTTCCAGAAGTTTACATTTTTAATCTACGTTGTAACACTCTAGATAATTCATCTCACTAAGGTGGCCATAGATCCTAGGACTCTCTGGCACTGAGGAAAGCAACATTCTCTAAGAAGTTCCTGCAAGTCTCCAAGTCCAAGAGGGACCTAGGCCCATAAAGAGACCAATTACAAAACATCATAGATGAGACCTGAAGTAGGTTTATAGAAAATTCAATCTGTACTCTATTGTTAGACTAATCTTATTAAAGCAGAGATCAATTCTTTCACTTTCCTCTCCATGAATGTCAGAGTGAACCCTACCTTCTTAGCTTGATATTGATGTCAGCCAGCTCTTCTGGCCTTCTTCCAGTCACCCTGTGAACTCCAATCAAACAGAACCAGGGAAGTCCCACATTCACATGCTTCTACTCTGATCCCAGGGCAGGTCTCTCTCTCTAGAATTTAACTGGTATGAAGAAAGACCAGGTTTAAAGAGCACTTTACCTCCCCCACTCCTTATGCCTGTGTACATGCTTGGTGACCCACAATGAACACAGCTTCTGCCAGAAAGTCCCCCCAGTGCCCAATGGGCAGTCCTATTCTTTCCCAACATGCATCCCATCTAGTCTGTCTTAGGACTCATAACTCTATCTGCCTCAACGTGTAGTTCTTCACAGACGTATATTTCCTAGTAGCCATAAACTAATTGGAATTAGAACCCATATCTAATACATTTTTTTTTTAATTTTAACTTTTGCAGTACTAGGGATGGAATCCAGGGTCTTGGGCAAGTGCTCTACCACTGTGCAATATGCCCAGCTCTTCGTATATCCTTTTATCCTCGAAAATACTTAGTACAATGTCCAGTTCACATAGGCATGTAATAAGTGTTTACTAAATAAATTAACAAACAAATGAATTAATTCAGTTTCTGTTAAACCAAAGTTATTTCCTAGAGAAATATTTGAGAAACCTAATGATATTGAAGTAGTTTACTTTTGTACAAAATTAACTACAAGCCAACCATCTAAACTCAATAGAGTATTCATCTTGCTGAAGAACAATTGCTTGGTCCAATATGTAACTACTTATGATTCCATACGTGTGTGTGTGTGTGTGTGTGTGTGTGTGTGTGTGTAGGGAAAGAAACTGAAGTTTTCTCTTCAACTTTGAAAATAGATATACTTTCAAAATATCTGAGTACATATTTTATGCCAATATATAATTAAAATTAAATAAATGGCACGTATTGAAATGTATTCAGGTAAGAAAAAGCCACTTTAAAAAAAAGGTTGGGATTTTACCTAAGTTAAGAAGGATCAGAGTAGGCAAAGTGTGTATAAAATACAATATTCATAACATAGAAACATCTGAACAAATGGCAATTTATTGAATGGTGGGGAAGGTGATAAGTGGCAAGCATTTATTAAGAACTTACAATGTGCCAGTTACTGAACTAAACATCTCTGTAAACTGGTTGTAGTAGGGACAGTAGTTCTTAAAATGTGGACTGCAGGCCAGGGTAGAAACACATAAATCCTCAAGTACCTCAAGACTCATTATATCATTGAATTGATAATTCAGGGGTTGGGAATAAGGATTCTGTATTTTAACAAGCCTACCAGGTAATTTGGATACATGCTCATGTTTGAGAACCTGACCAGGTGATACAAGACCTAGAATTCTAAGCAGAATTCCATTTGATGCATTAGACACAGGAAGCCACAGACAGATGTTAGTTAACACTGAAAGTGATGTTTATTTACTTCCAGCTGTTTGGAAGAAAAAAAAAAACAGAGGCTAAAAGTCTGAAAAAATTGTCACAGGAATGTCCAAACTTTATGTAAAAGTTTCCTTAAGTCATACATCTTCCAGGGAGAACATGGTGAAAATTATAATGAAATAATTCCATCTTTTGATTAAAATATTTTTTTTGTAC